>AP027110.1:46624638-47224638 GCA_028142955.1 Pinctada fucata | reverse complement strand
CCTGTACGTATAACATGCATTAACTAAAAAAATAACTTAATAAAGCTGTTTATTGAATCTTGGTCAAATTTTGAATCACAAAACTGTCACAGAAAAAATCCCACCATATTTCAAAAGAAAAGAAACTCCTTGTATTTCCTATAGCTACACACCAACAGTTGCATCTAAAATTTACAATTACAAACGATTCCTGCAGTGTATTGATTTAAGTAATCCCTCACTACATCCACTTCCTTGCGAATGTTCTTCATCGGATTTCAACTACTCTCCTTGTGGACACGTTATTACAAGTGACCTTAGTATAGTCAAGAACGACAAGTTTAGAGAATTGTTAAAAAAGGGTCCCAAATACAGAGAAAGTATGTCCTTTACATGGAACCAAAATTTCAAAATTATCATGGACTCTTGTGAGGAATATGCAAGACGTTGGGCAAAGAAAGAGGATGTACAGCTCGACACTCTTTCCGAATGGATAAAATCCATCAGAGGGTTACTTTTATCTAAAATTAACCGATTAAAATCAACTGTGAACACCAGATTCGAGTCTATATTTAAAGACCCTGATGTTATCACAGAGCTCACCTACCTCCAAGAACATTATGTCATCACACCAGCGGACAAAGCCTCAAATAATTACACATTTACTTGCAAAAAGTACTATTTCGACAGTCTAGTTGAAGAGTTGGGTTTAAATTCGACACCTGGAAATCCCACTTACACCCCTACAAACCTTTCTGCCTCTGAAATAATAGAACACCACAAATCAGCTCTTGCTTCCTTAGGCTTCCAAACTAACAATTTAGATTCAGATTTACCATACTTATACTGCATACCTAAAATGCATAAGAATCCGTACAAACAACGTTTCATCGCTGATTCCTCAAAATGTTCTACCAAATCGGTATCGATCTTACTCACCAAATTTTATCTGAAATCAAATCTTGGCTTCAAAAATATTGTTCGACAGTATATTCTCGCAGTGGTATCAACCAGATGTGGATTTTAACGAATTCAAAGGAACTTTTAGAACATCTGAAATCCACTCATTTTAGTAAAGTTCATTCGATCAAAGCCTTTGATTTTTCGACACTTAACACTACAATTCCACGTTCTAAATTGAAAGAAAGACTCGCAAAAATTATAAGTAATGCGTTTACAAGTAAGAACGGTAATCGCAAATACAAATTTATTGTTGTGAACTATGACAAAACCTACTTTGTAAAAGAAAAGTCCGATTCTGAAAATAAGTACACGTCCGATTCTGAAAATAGGTACACTGAAACAGATATTATTCAGATGTTAAACTTTTTGATCGACAACATTTTTGTGGTGTTTGGAGGAAAGGTCTTCCAGCAAATTGTCGGAATTCCAATGGGGACCAACTGTGCCCCACTCCTTGCCGACATTTTTCTTTACTCGTACGAAGCTGAATTCATTCAATCTCTGGTCTCTGAAGGGAAAAGATACTTAGCTTCTGTCTTCAACTTCACTTACAGATACATAGACGATGTGTTGTCCATCAATAATCCAAAATTCTCGGATTTCCTGAGCAGTATCTATCCTTCAGAGCTTGAAGTCAAAGAAACTACAGAGACAAATAATTCAGCATCCTATTTGGACATAATGATGTCCTACGACACTGATGGTCACATGAACACCTCACTCTATGATAAACGTGACGACTTCAATTTCAGCATTACAAACTTTCCTTTTCTGAGTAGCAACATTCCTTCATCGCCTGTTTATGGCGTGTTGATATCTCAGTTGATACGCTATGCCAGAGCAAGTACGAAATATACGGATTTTGTTCTGAGAGCTAGGCGTCTTTCAGATAAGCTTCTCAGTCAGGGATATGCTTGTGACCGACTAACGTCGTCACTGAGGAAGTTCTACGGTCGATATGGGGAACTCGTCATACACTATGATGTCCCACTCTCCAGAATGATGGGTGATATTCTTTCGTAGACCATTTGAACCATCCAACCCAAGACTGTACTCTATGTCTTCCGAAATGAAAGTTACCGAATGTGACAATTCTACCGAATTGAAGCGGCGGGTGTTGCATGCAAGCAGGAGATGCTTACTCTTCCTGGGCACCTGGTCTCATTCCCATACCGGGAGTTCGCTTCTTTTCATATGGTGGAAGGTTTTCTTTGTTTGCTTTGGTTCCTGTTTTGTCCTGGTTTTGTATGCCTTCGGTTTCTGATTTTTGAATTATCGATTTTGTGCTGTATACAGGGATATGGTCATTATCCATATTTGTCATTATATGTTTTTTTTCATTCTATTTTCTAACCAAATCAACTGATGTCAACAGTAATGAGTTAAAGAAATACTGACGATTATCTCAACAGCACTCACAATAGATCACCAAATTGAGCATCGACGGACCCCTAGCAAGCTAGAGGTGGGATCAGGTGCCCGGGAGGAGTAAGCATCCCCTGTTGGCTAGCCGCACCCGCCGTCGATGTTCATGCACGAATTCAAAATGAAAATATATAAAATGCATGCGCTGTCTGAGGCCTTCTATATAGAAAGTGCTATGGCGACAATGTCAGGGAAAAATATTCAAAACACTTACTGTCAAATCCCTCGCGGGGAACTTTTTTATGAGCTCCACACGGCAAAGGGCATAAGTGTGACACAAATGAGTTAAAGAAGATCCTGACGATAATCTCAACAGCACTCACAATAGATCACCAAATTGAGCATCGACGGACCCCTAGCAAGCTAGAGGTGGGATCAGGTGCCCGGGAGGAGTAAGCATCTCCTGTTGGCTAGCCGCACCCGCCGTTGATGTTTATGCATGAATTCAAAATGAAAATATATAAAATGCATGCGCTGTCTGAGGCCTTCTATATAGAAAGTGCTATGGTAAATCGTGCTGTGTCAGTTTAAGGCCAGTCGGGGTAATTCATTATGATGAATAGATGTATAAAAATATTTTCAACAATTAAGCTTTTAGACTTTATTAGAACTGCATTCACCAGTTTAAGAAAAGTTACATTTATTTTTAATGAACATAAATCACTTACTCGGGTGAATTTCCGATGGAAACTCCATATTGCTGATTATATGCCATGTATACTGTGTAAAGGTTAAATTTGTTCAAGCACGTGGCTTCAAATCCTGGGTGCTCTGTTATGCATGTTAGACTGACCCCTTCCTGGGCTTGCAGCGTATCCAGGTGAAGCAGAATTTCAGAGATTTCTCTACAGCATATTGACTCCTCACTTCGTTCTGTTTCAACACAGACTCCACAGTCACACCTTATAAAGGATAGAAAACAATGTCTTCAAACCAATGCTTAACATGCCTAGTATACGTCAATATTTACATGTCATGTAAATTATGTATCCTAAATTCCAAATTTTAATTTGTACAAATTACAAATGAGTTAAAGAAGATCCTGACGATAATCTCAACAGCACTCACAATAGAGCACAAAATTAAACATCGACGGACCCCTAGCAAGCTAGAGGTGGGACCAGGTGCCCGGGAGGAGTAAGCATCCCCTGTTGGCTAGCCGCACCCGCCGTCGATGTAAATGAAGCATGGAAATGAAAATATATATGTGCATATAATGAAAATGTGCATTTCTTTCTTCCCAATAAAGAAATCAAAGTGTGAGTATTATTTAAACTTTCTGACAGGAATTTAAAGTATGCACATACCAATCCGTGTTCCCAAGCCTTTCCGTTTGACGAGAAATAACGTCTTCTTGAAAATCGCTGTCATCCCGAATTTCCTCTGACATATTTGGGAAGTTGAGATTTCCTACGTGTAACTTGTACGTGTACTTGTATTCTGAACGCTATTGTGACGTCATCATTTATTGCGTTTGACATCATGTGCTCTACAAGGTATACGTAGCCAGTGAACGTATAAAGTGCGATGTACACGTAGGTCTTTAATTCAAGATATTTCATCCCATGTATTCTATCAAATATTATGAAAAATATAGCATTCAATTCAGAATGATTTGTAGGTTCTTTTCAATATAGATTTAACCTTTAATGTTCCTATTTAATTTAACCTGTCCAAAAGTCAACTTAACTTCATTACGATTTTACAAGTACACGTAATGGTCTTTGAAAAGAAATCTCAACAACAGTAACGTGTAGTTCAACTTGTACACTAGACGTACCCGTACAAGTTACACGTAGGGAATCTCAACCTCTCTACTGCAATATGGCTCAAACTGGTACGGTTTTAGGCCTTGAGCACTAACAAGTAGTTCTGAGTCTTCTTCATACTCTGATGATTCACAGGATAAATTCAAGGAAAATTCTGAATCGCTGGAATACTCATTTTCACTTGATTTCTCCACATTCATTGTAAACTTCTTCGTTCTCTTTGTCGATGCACACGTGTGACGTCACACATCGTGCTCTAATATTTTCCAACATGAAAAAAAAATCATAAAGTCGCTCATCAGTAAAACATGTGTGAAACCAGTTGGCTGTTTCCTTATAAGAATGCTGATCCCCTCAGTATTTGACATTTTAACTTTTTCTTAAAAGACTGCTTGAGCCCCTCAGCATAGCATTTAATTTGTTTCCATACATGACTGCTGAGCCCCCTCAGCATTGCATTGAAAACGTTTGATTAAAATGCTACGGAGTCCCCTAGCTTATTACATGTTAAAAATTCCCTTTAAAAGCTACGGAGTCCCTCAATATATTACATTTAAAATTGTCAATATTGAAATATATGTTATATAGTACCGGTTTTATTGTAATAGACACGTGTTTCGGATATTAAATCCGCAGACGTCCACATCATCCATAAATTAAAAAGAAAACTTTTTCGTGTTTTTCCCTTCCTGGGTGTTTGTTGATGGGTCATTTCAATTACGGTGTGTGACAAGGTCACGTTGCGTCCTATTTTCTTTGTAGCCGCTTCAACTTTTTTTCAATATCTATATTGAAACTTTTGTCCAGATATCTCTCGAGATATTCACATGAAAGGTTGTCGAACCGAATCAACAAAATTAGCTCTCTGCAATTTCACAATTAAATCTAGAAATAAATTGGAATCAAAATGTCAGTCCTGTTTTAACTCGGACATGGTGGAAGCTAAAGCGAATGTCCAATTTTGATAAATGTTGCTGTGACAGCTCCCTTCGATCAAGGTACCGTTAACGGTACCCTCTATATTGGCTATTGCGTTATCAGATAGAATAGTCAAAAGTTTATTCAGAAGTTTTGAAACAAAATAAAAATTTAGTAAATTTGACATTCTGAAACCATAAAATACCGTGCAGACATTCTGAATACATAATATACCGTGCAGTCATTCTGAATACATAATATACCTTCACGGAAAATTCAATTTATACCGATTTTAATCCCGAATGTCACATTCTAAATCCGAAAGATTTTTCAAATCCAAATAACGCAATTTCGATAAAGCAGCCAACAACATCACAAACATTTGCAAACGTTACTACATCTTAAATGTCTTCAAATTCAATAGCATTATTTAAGAACTTTGTAGCATGAACCAGACCTGCACCTTTCGGGAACTTAACCCTCGTCAGTGATCCTCAATCTAAACAATAATGAATATAATAAAGGCAAAAACAAAAATACAACTTTAATTTCGGAATTTTCGTCTACAAATACACCACAATTGTACGTTCTTCGAGACCTCTGGGTAATTGGAGAAGTGAGAGGGTTGTGCGCACGTATCCCAGGATAACCACACCATTTGCTACTTACGTGACAGATGGCCGTCCAAAGTCGGCACCGGTTACCCATTGGTCTCGTCGGTTTATGTGTAGTCTTTTGTGTTTGATGTTTACATGTCGTGTGTCTCTTTTCCGTCTCGTGCTGTACTCGTCTTTTGTGTTTTTGCATCGGGTGTTTTGGTGTTTTACTGTTGATGCTGCAAAGGGGTCTTGTTGGAGATCTCCTCCCTTCTTTTTATATCAAAAGCAATGAAAGTGTACCTACCATTTTGTTACAAATAACAGGAGGTTCTAAATTCTCAAAATATTGAGGAATGACACTTCGTACTCGATGATCCCGAAAAATATTAAATCTCCAGAAGATCAAAACCTTTGTTTATAAATATAATTTCTATGACTTGTCTTTTTTAGTTTATCTTGTGCGATTGCAACAACTATGTTTAGCCTAAATCAATAAGTCTTTCTTTAAAATGCAGCCAGTGCTTCATTTAAGATAGATTTCAATTGAACTGATGAGAGATCATGTAGCAGTTCGTGTCTGCCGCCGTTGCGTGCAACGATCAGTAGATCTTTGAGGGTACGATGTATTCTAACTCTTTTTCTGAGTTTTTGGTTCCGCCTTTTACCGTTTAGTGTTTGGGCGGATTGAGAAGACATTAAAATTTGTGGAGGACGGAGAAATGTTTCCTTGTCCATAAATATGATCGTTTAAACCAAAAGGGAACGCAGTCTGAAGTTTTGTTATCCAGGCAAGTTCAGTTATATTGAATTTAAAGACGTTTAACATTGTAAGCGGCGGGGTTTTTTTATTTCAGTTTTATCGGAGTAATAGTTATATCCGATATTGAACTAACGTACTTTCATACTTGTTGGCATATTAAATCGTTTAGATTTGAGGATCACTGACGAGGGTTGAGTACCCGAAACGTCGATGTCTGGTCCATGTTGCCAATTTATCTGTTCTTAAATGATGCTATTCAATTTGAAGACGTTTAACACCTATCATCATAGATTTTTTGCTATTTCGAAAACTTGTCATTCCAGGATAAACTATCACCGAAATTAAAGGATGTTAACATCAGAGCAACATCCCTCCAATGCTATTCTGAACTTATATTATATTTGGATATGCTACTGAATCAAACCTACAGGAAATTTGGAGCCGCGCACTCACTGATAAGTAAATGTACAAATTTAAATTCTAAAAATAAAATCAGAGGGCGCTAGTGAAAGAATTTGGGTGGCGCATTAAAAACACGTAGGCTTGAAAAAAATGAAGGGAGATCTCCAACAAGACCCCTTTGCAGCATCAACAGTAAAACACCAAAACACCCGATGCAAAAACACAAAAGACGAGTACAGCATGAGACGGAAAAGAGACATACGACATGTAAACATCAAACACAAAAGACTACACATAAACCGACGAGACCAATGGGTAACCGGTGCCGACTTTGGACGGCCATTTGTCACGCAAGTAGCAAATGGTGTGGTTATCTTAGATTACGTGCGCGCACAACCCTCTCACTTCTCCAATTACTCAGAGGTCTCGAAGAACGTACAATTGTGGTGTAAAACAACCTCCTCACCGTAAGATGACATCACACAAACAAGACCGCGAAACGCAGAGGCCCCAGAGACACAGATGAATATGTAAATGGATATAAAAAGAGGGCATGCGTAATACAGTCCGTGCTCTGCCGGCTGTAGCGAGCTCATGTATGTAATCACACGAGGAGTCCGACTGACATTCAGAGAGGACAGGTGGTCGGGGCCCTGTCTTCTCTAAAGAGGTTTGGACAGGGCCCGTCATGGAGTCCCGTCGTCACAGTCAGTCAGAGTGCAAGTCTCAAGGATGCGCTTGTACAAGACTATAGATTGGTCAAGTACCAAACCTAGTGTGCGTCTGGTGACATTCGGATCATATCCACGATATAAAAGGCGTTTGATGATTCTGACGCATTTTCGAAGCATCACTGATGAGAATTTAATATTCACAAGAAAGGAGGGGATCTCCAACAACACTAGGTTGCAGCACCCACAGCAAAATCCCAAAACAGCCATTCAAAAAACACAGAACAGATACCCACAGAAAGAGACGCAAAAGGGACAAGGAACACCAACTCACAACATAGAAACACAAAAGACTACACATAAACCAACGAGACCAATGGGCAACCGGTGCCGACTTAGGACGGCCATCTGCCAAGTAAATAGCAGACGGTGTGGTTATCCTGGATTACGTGCGCACAACCCTCTCACTTCTCCAGTTACCTAGAGGTCTCGAAGAACGTACAAATGTGGTGTAAAACAACCTCCTCATTGTAAGATGACGTCACACAAACAAGACCGCGAAACGCAGAGGCCCCAGAGACACAGATGAATATGTAAATGGATATAAAAAGAGGGCATGCGTAATACAGTCCGTGCTCTGCCGGCTGTAGCGTTGAAGATTTTGAATAAATTCCTTTTCATATGTGTATAAAAATAAATCTGCAACAAGAGGCGCACAATTTGTACCCATAGGAATCCCTACAACCTGCTTGTAGAGATTCTCACCAAATCTTACATAAATGTTGTCCAAGAGGAAGGACAAGGCACTACACAGGTCGCTACATGTCCATGATTTGTATGATTTGTATTCTGTAGCGGAAAAGAAACCCTTTGATTCAGATGTACAAATATAAATTTTCCCCTCTCGATTATAGCACCATTTAATGAGTTTGGACAATTGATCATTGATCTTGTCGTGAGGAAGCGTGGTGTACATATTTGAAAAATCGTATGAAGCAATCGTATTGGCTTGAAAATTTCTAGATTTTATCTTTTCAATCACATCCCCGGAATTTTTTATAGACCAAAATAAATTTACATCATTCCTGTTAAGAACAGTTTCACAATATTTTGCAACGTGTTCCTTTACCGCCGTGAGGGCTGACGTCAGATGTCTAGACAAACTTGTAGTTGAGCAGTTGCTAGAATTAGCAATGTATCTAAATTTGTAAGGAGATTTGTGCAGTTTTGGTATGCAGTATATTGTAGGAAGATCCAATTTAGAAATAGGGATGTTGAATGAAGAAATTTCACTGCTATGTCTGGTACATGAAAATTGGTTTGAAATTTTCTTCAAGAAGGTATACAGCAAGAACACTTCCGTATTATGTAAAAAGAAACTGCTGTACTCCTCGACATATCAAAATCTTTTGTCAAGATATCTCGAGATTTTCACATGAAAGGGTGTCAAACCGTTCCTTGAAGAAAAAAGTTCTTTTAAATCAAGAAAATCAACTCTCAGCAGTTTGACATTAATTCTAGAAATTAATCGAATTCAAAATGTCCGTCCTGTTTTACCTCCGACAGGGTGGAAGCTAAAGCGAACGTTCAATTTCGAATTCAAAATGTCCGTCCTGTTTTACCTCCGACAGGGTGGAACCTAAAGCGAATGTTCAATTTTGAAAAAAATGCTGTGAGAGCTCTCATCAATCAATGACCGTTAACGGCACCCTCTATAATTGCCATTGCGTTTTCAGTAAGAATAGTCCGGAGTGCGTTCAGAAGTCTTGAAATAACTCTCTGACTGTCAGTCGGACTCCTCGGATGATAACACACATGAGCTCGCTACAGCCGGCAGGGTACGGACTGTATTACGTACGCCCTCTTTTGATATCCATTTACATATTCATCTGTGTTGCTTGGGTCCCTGCGTTTTGCGGTCTTGTTTGTGTGTGGTCATCTGACAGTTAGGTTAATTACACCTCAATTGTGCGTTCTTCGAGACCTCTCGATAATCGGGAAAGAGGGAGGGTTGTGCGCACGTAATCCGGGATAACCACACCTTCTGCTATTTCCGTGGCAGATGGCCATCGTAAGTCGGCACCGGTTGCCCATTGGTCTCGTTGATTTATGTGTAGTCCTTTGTGTTTGATGTTTCTGTGTTGTGCGTTGACGTTCCTTGTCCCTTATGCGTCTCTGTCTGTGCTTGTCTGCTTTGTGTTTTTGCATTGGGTGTTTTGTGCTGCAACCTGATGTTGTTGGAGATCCCCTCCTTTGATTCATACTAGTGTGAATGACAAGAGATGATTTTGAATGCAACATAGAATATTTAAATCGCAAGTTGATTTCCTATGTTAAACGCCTATTCAATTTTGACGTTGATTTCAAGATGAACACAGATTGGTCCCAATCACATAACGTGCACGCAAGAAGTTCAAACAGTGGGCGGGGCATACTGATACTGAATTTGCGAGCGGAAGGAGATACAACTAGCAATTATTTCTCATTATAAATAATTTGCTTCAAAGTGTTTGTAAGATAGGATTCATCGTGAAAACATTTTCATTTTAAAGAGAAAAATTATTCAGTGACTTTTTATATTAAACCGTATATTTTGGTCCTTTTTAATGGGTATTTCTTGCCCTTCCTGGCAGGGAGAATAAATAATTTTCGAGTTACCGGATCAGTTCGAATAATATACTACGCTTTCATATTTTGTCAAGCTGTCCTACTTCCAGTTTACGTTTCTCTAAGGTTTATCTAGCGATTTTCAGCGCTTTTCCAGACAACATGATGGAATTCGACCATTTGACAGTCACAAAATTGAAGGCTTACCTTCAGGAGAAAGCTCAACTGTTAAAACTAGCAAACGATGCTGATGAGATGAAGGTTGAGCTTATACTTTATTTAATTTGGTTAATATCGTTTGATTTCAAAACCTGGACCATACTTCTTCTTCCTTAGTGTGACCCTCGTTTTACTCGGAGCACTCCCCAATGACGATCACATAGTAAACAAGACAATGCATCAATTAAACATAAAATATTATTTCGCAATTGGTACTGCAATGCATATTATTGCACCGAATTGAAGCGGCGGGTGTTGCATGCAAGCAGGAGATGCTTACTCTTCCTGGGCACCTGATCTCACTCCCTTATCGGGAGTTCGCTTCTTTTCATGTGGTGGAGATTTTTGTTTATTTGCTTTGGTTCCTGTTTTATCCTGATTTTGTATGCTTTCGGTTTCTGATTTTCTGAATTGTCGATTTTGTGCTGTATACAGGGATATGGTCATTATCCATATTTGTCATTGTTAATAATTTCTAAATAACCAAAGATACTAACACATTTACATAGTAGTAAATTATTACTGGCATAACGATAATAATATGTTGTTTTCTTTCTGATTAGGTATTATTTGTAGTGTGAGTATTTGTACTACAATTTTTGTATCCAAAATAGATTGGGTGGGCGTGGAAAACGAGTGGCTTCGCCACGAGTTTTCTCGCCCACCCTATCTATTTTGGATACAAAAATTATAGTACAAATACTCACACGACAAATGATTTGTGGCATGAATCCAATCAAAATTGAAAGAATTGACACGTGGTTTGAAGAACCAATCAGGTAGCTCGTTCCGCTTGAAGAGCGCGCTCCTTGTCATAACGCAGATTTTCAATCTACGACATGGATGGAGGTAACGCAGAGAGCAAAATGGAGACTGGGTGCATTGCTACAGGGGTAGAAAATTTTGAATTTCTAGAGTGCGACTTCGATATTTCATTATCTCAAGTATGTGCCGAAATGGAGAATGAGTTTGCTGTTGATGAGGGCTTTCAAGATTTGACTTTGTCTCAAACGCTGGAACAATATGGGCATTTTGATGTCGCTTTGCCCTTGGACCCAACTGAAGGTGAAAATGTCTGACGACGATTTGTTCGATACGAAGAGATTCGGGTTGGCCGTTTCCGATCAAGACCTACAAACTTTGATAGAAAGTAAAGAAAACGCAAACACCAAAAGTAATACTAAATGGGCCGTAAACGTATTCGAAAAATGGCGAGAAACACGTGGTGATGTACCCGAGTTACATACAATGGATTCTAAAAGTATGGATTATTATCTTCAGCGTTTTATTGTGGAAGCTAGAAAGAAGGATGGAAGCTTGTTCCCCCCTGAAAGTCTATATCTTATTGCATGTGGACTACTGCGCTATTTACGCAGTAATGAAGTGTTTGAGAAGAACTTCCTTGATGAAAAAAATACCGATTTCGAAAAGGCCTGGATGCTCAGATGAAAACGCTTTTAGATCAAGGACTAGGATGTGAAACAGGCTGATCCAATAACACTCGAAGACGAAGAAACACTCTGGGAAAAAATGTCTTCGGAATGGACAACGGTGACCAACTTCAGAGAACTATATTTTTTTATACGTCCAAATTATTCGGACTACGAGGCTGTGATGAACACCATGACTTGAGATGTGAGCAGTTCTCCATTGATACTGACGGAGACGGGAAATGGATCCAGTTTGTTGGTCGTAGCACAAAAACATACAAGTGACGATTGGGATAGATGAATGTGACGAATAAAAACATCAAACATCATTGTCAACCTGGTAAGACTTTTTTTATTTCAATGACAATTAATAAGCTTGCATTTTTCGGGAATGTAGATTTTCACTACCGACCTGGAGTATTATGACTTTGCATTGAAGTACATCTAATAAACATGTATATATGTAAAATTTATAATTGTGTATTTGGTTCTCAAAGTTTCTCAATTTCTATTTTTCAGGTGACCGTTGTATTGCCGATTATTTCTCCCTATACCTGGATTCCCTCGGCAATGAAGGGTCATTCTACAGAAGACCATTACCGGGATCCAGTGAAAGCCCAATCCATTACGGACACCAAGTTGTAGGCATCAACAAACTCAAGGTTTTCATGAAAACGATTTGTTCATTGGGCGCTCTAAAAGGAAATTTCACGAACCATAGAGAACCTGCGCCACTCAATTGTACACATCTGGAATTGAAGAACAGGAGATAATGTCGCGAACGGGCCACAGATCAATTGTGGTTGTGCGGAAATATAAGCGACCCCCTTCAGAAATGCTAAAATCAGTATCCGCTGTGTTGGATCCGCCTATGAAAAAAGTAAAAAGTGAAGCGAAAATCGAACCTATGTTAAATGATATGCCGACGGATCAATCGGAGTTAAAAGTGGCTGCAGTGGGCGCACCACCACCGTTAGCAAGCGAACCTAACAAAATTTTGGATCCGCGACTTCCTCTACGAGATATCGGAAACTCTGTGTTTCAAAATTGCACCTTCAATTTTGCAAAGTAAATGGAATTTTTAAATAATTTGTTGTGAGAATATAAATTCTCAATTGTTATGAATTTTTGTGAAAACAGTCTACGAAATTGCAATAACTGTTATTCTGTTACCATGGTAACGTTGTTCAGACTGAACATTACATGTAACTTTTGGAGTTATAATTTCATAATATTCAAATTTGAAAAGAGTCACTAGTTTATGATTGATGAATAAAATTATTTGAAATGATCAATTTGCCTTTTTATTTGAAACCACTTTGTCTGTGTATACATGTATTTGAGTAAAGTTATTGGACAGAGAGTCGTATAATAATTGTTTAAAAAGAAAGTTATTGCACATCAAAGGTCACGCATGAAGCTCCTCCCACTAGAGTTGAGGACTCTGTCATGATTACAGTACATGGACTTCAAAGAGAGAACACCCCTATCATGCCACAATATCAAGTTACTGCTATGAAAAATTAGATAAATTCTATATTAAAAAAATGTACTGCTTTATACAATAACACTACAGATTTTGACAACATGAAAGCAAAAATTGTTACTATATATTGTTTTGATATTGTCATGCAGGCACACTGAAGTCTTGACAAGAATTTCGTCTACTGGAAATTCAATCCCTGCAGTTTCATCAGTACAGATGTCAATCTAAAAACAAAACAATTTTTCCTTTTCAATAAGTTGAGTTTTTTATTTGTGTGTGTTTTTAGTCCCCTACGGGCAACGCCGAAGGGGACTCTTAGTTTTTTGTCTATATTTTATCAAGTTTGATAGTTCATTTTTAGTGTCGTATCCAGCACGGCGACACATTATGATTACGTTAAATTTTTTTCTATCAACCCGGACAAAGCTGTCCTCATGAATTTGAAGATTTGCAATGTCTAAGAATTCAAAAGAGTTCAAGAAGATCCTGACGATAATCTCAACAGCACTCACAATAGAGCACCAAGTTGAGCATCGAAAAGCCACGGAAAGCTTCGCTGGTGGACCAAGAGTCCCCGAGGACACATGTAGCCAAGTTCGATCAACATTGGTTGATCGTCTGCTCTTCAACGCATTTGAAATTTTGTTATAAAATTTCTTGAAATTTCTAAAACGTGGATCCTGTAGCATCATATCCCACTTATGCTGCTACGTCTTTTGGTACATTTTTGGAGATAATAATTTTCAAACTTTTTCGCCATATTTCATTGTTTAGACGGATCACTGACGAGTGTTTAGTAACCCAAACGTGCATGTCTGGTCCATGCTGTAAATTTAAGTTTAAGTTTAACATTCGTAATTCTTTAATTTGATCTTACGACTTAGGACAATTATAGTGCTTTAATCCACAATTCTATCCTATCATATCCACCATCCTACATCCACCTCCTATCCACTATATCCTATCCATCTCATTCCAACTTAATTGTGTGTTCCCATTTCGCCTTAACTGAGAATTTCAAATAGAAAAATAATTCCCATTTCGCCTTAGTAGGTTTTAGTGATGGCTGTTCAGGCGAAATATAAACACTGTAATTATCTATGCTTAGTTGAATAAACAATGATTTTGAACCGTTAATTAATAACAAATGCATAGGTATTTTTCGCTTGGTTCACATTTCGCCTTAATACAATTCCCATTTCGCCTTAGTACTTTTTCACATAAAATTTACATAAAATTCCCAGTTAAGGCGAAATGGGAACAAACCCATAGACATTGTAACATATAGACAAAAAACTAATATACAAATTACACATCTTTGAAAAGCACTAAGTTATTGTCAGACCAACTGTTCACAAAGTCAATAAATATCTTAAATAATGTTCACAGCTTCAGTAAATATGACGCCGCATCACTGTACTCAACACACGTCTTCCTCCCCGCCAGCAAGTCTGCCTTCAGGTTGGACAGCTTCTCATCAACGTCACGGTACTTCTTGCTCTTCTTTGCGTCGGGTTCCACCAGATGTATACTGCACCATCTTGACTTCGTTCGCCGCCTGCTCCTTCTGGAAGATGTTGATTAACTTGTAGATGTGCGGATGTGAAGCGCCGACCCTTTTCTTGAGTTTGTTGTGCCATCCCTCCAGGTGGTTGTTAGTTAACTCATTTGTGTCACACTTATGCCCTTTGCTGTGTGGAGCTCGTAAAAAAGTTCCCCGCGAGGGGTTTGACAGTATGTGTTTTGAATATATTTCCCTGACATGGTCGCCATAGCACTTTCCATATAGACATAAGGTCAGGCAGTGCATGCATTTTATATACTGTGTTCTTCATCGTGCATTAACATCGACGGCGGGTGCGGCTAGCCAACAGGGGATGCTTACTCCTCCCGGGCACCTGATCCCACCTCTAGCTTGCTAGGGGTCCGTCGATGCTCAATATAGTGCTCTAATGTGAGTGCTGTTGAGATTATCGTCAGGATCTTCTTTAACTCATTAGTTCGAGGTCAATTGGTGCTGAAGTGGTTCCACGTCTCTGGACTGAGTCTGCCTTCCATCCATGTCTCAGCCACGTAGTCTAAAAGTCGGATACAGTCGGTCCTGGGTGGTGCAACTGCATGTAACCAGTAGTCGTCGAGGTTTGGTAGCGGAATGAGTGGAAGCGCCGTCATGCGTCTGACCAGTAGTTGAACGTCCTGTTGGTTCCTGTAGTCAACCTGCATCCCTAGTGATTGTGTCTTCCTCCATATAACCTGGGTAAAGTGGAATAGACATCCCTTGAGTTGTAAGTTGGGGAAGGCCTGGGTTGCTGCGTTTCTGGAGGCGCTCTCAAAGTCAAGGTTGATGGTAGTTGGCGTCAGTTGTCGGTTGTGTCGGGTAGCTATGTCCTTGAGTAGCGTGTAGGTCGCAGTGTCCCTCTTTGGTAGGAGTGAGTAGACGAGTGGAAACATGACATCTCCGACGAACGCATGGATGGTAAAGATGCTGTCAAACATGGGTGGAGCTGTGTAGAAGGTCCCGTCGCAGTAGATGTCTGGTGCAGCGCATAGGTGTTCTACGTTGTCAGGTGATGCGAAGATCAGGATTCTATCAGCATCGCCGTAATCGGCCTACAGGAAGAGCTCGCCGCTAGTAGTTCGCTGAAACTTGTCATTGAGTTGGATGGTCTGCCTGGTGGACGGGATGGGTGGAACAGTCTTCTGGCGTGCCCTGTACATTGCGGATTTGGTTGCGGAAAAGGTAGGAGGCTTACTGGCTACTTCTCGTGTCTGAGAGTCCCATGGTGCATCGCGGAGTTTAGTGATCTCCTTGTCATAGATGGATGGAATAGGTGTCATCTCCACCCTGGCTCTGGATCGGACCTCGCTGATGATTTTCATCCCCTCGCTGGGCTAGGCGAGTGATTGTGATCTCGGCCAAACTTGGTAGGTATGTCGTCTCTGGTACAAACGGTCGCCTTGCATGTAGTCAGGATACATTTCCAGGAAATCCAAGTATCTCGCTTGTTGTTCTGGCGGTATCGGTATCCATTCCAAGCTAAATGTCTACCTCCCCTGCTGGTCTCGATGAACTCTACTCGAACTTGTGATGCTGCCATGATAGTGGTTGAAGGACGAATGATGACCTCTTCAAATTCATACGCCTTTTTATTATATTTTTTTGGATATCATGTCACTTCGATGTGTAATAATTATGGATAAGTTAGGGTAGCAAGCTGTTACTGTTTATAAGAGCTTGGAGGCCGAACAGTATTCGAACTATTTCAAAATAACATTATAATTGTTTCTTGTAAGATATTTATCTGAATTATTATCCCGATAATTCTTCTTACATAATTTAAGCTGCAACCGCATCGTTATCTCTTTATCACATTTAATTTGTCTTAACAATTAGCACTATTTTCTTTACCCACTTGTGACCTTTCTATGCATTACAATTTTTAAAAGCTGTTAATTAACGCATTTGAATAGACATGGCGATGAACAAAAATGGATGAAACTCAGAAAAAGATAAAGATGAATTTTTATGATACAAATCATGTATTTTTGTAAATGTGTTTCTTTAATCTGTAAATATTGATATTTTTCGGGGGGGGGGGGATAAAATCATAAGGTTGAATTTAATCAGACTAAAATTGGAAATGTACATGTGAGATAAAATATGTTCCAATATATGCCAAATCTGAAAAAAGAAATAAGATTAGAAAGATACTTTCGGTAACATTTGATAAATTAAGAAGAGTGTTGTTAAAGTAAATTGCTAACTGATGTCAATTAAGACTAAATGCAAATTTAATTTCACCGTCTTGGTTCCCGTTTCGCCTTAATACAATTCCCATTTCGCCTTAGTACTTTTTCACATAAAATTTACCTAAAATTCCCAGTTAAGGCGAAATGGGAACAAACCAACTTAATTCCATCCCATCCTACATCCTATCAGCCTTTATTTACTTTTCATCACGTTTTGCGATATTATCATTAGAACTAAATGATTTGCATAAGTAGCAAATTGTCTGCAATATTTGCTGTTTGTTTTTTATTTCATTACAAGGAAAATTATTGAGATGATTCAATACCATTTTTGCGTTAGCAGTAAATGAAACAAAATATCACAACCAACCTCCAAGTTCGTCTTTTATTCAATTAAAATTCATACTACCCATTAAGTCAAGCATGTAATTTCAATGGATCGAATTTAGTAAATTAAGTATGTTTGTCTACTAATTACTTAAGAATTAAAAAAAAAACGATTAGAATAAATTAGAGGTGGATAGGATGTAGGATAGGAGAGGATGTTGGAAAGGATGGGATAGAAATGGTGAGGTTTGGAAAGGAAAGAATAGGATAGGATTAGATTCTATCCACTTTCTATGACAAATATGGATAATGACCATATCCCTGTCTACAGTACAAAATCGATAATTCAGAAAATCAGAAACCGAAGGCATACAAAATCAGGATAAAACATGAACCAAAGCAAACAAAAACAAAAACCTCCACCATATGAAAAGAAGCGAACTCCCGATATGAGAGTGAGACCAGGTGCCCAGGAAGAGTAAGCATCTCCTATCCTTCATCCTATGGTTACAGTAAACAGTTTTTTTCATGACGTCATCCCTTGACGCGCACCCTTTACCCAGCCTCATATAACACTATCATGAAATACATACCTATCTAAAATGAATGAATCTTACACTTTATCATGCTTGCACAAGATTATACCTTTAACTTAGAATAAGATGTAGAAATGTGCTGGACAAAGGGGAAAATAGAGAAAATTTGACGGTACCGCGGGGCAACTTCTATAGCGGAAACGACATCGTTCCGTAAATATTTGGGGATTAAAATTCATATCAAAGAAAGAATGTATCTATATCAATAAAATATAAAAGTAAATTAGGGACTGACCGTGTAGTTAAGGAGAAATCAATATGACCATCAAAAACACTGAAAATCATGATGTCCCTGTTGGCGCCCCTTACTGTGGTAGACCCCTTTAATGAGCCCCAGCTCATTGCCTATGAACACGTGTTTCAGAAAATGAAAATTTCCCATAATCTTGCAAATATCTTACAGATTTTAACGATACCTCATAATATGCCATTATTTTAATTTTCATGCATACAGTATGAAGATCAAGGCTCAGCTCTTACTATTAACAAAATTGACCGGGGCCAAATCAGCTTAGAGATTATGCAAATGACAAATATGGATAATGACCATATCCCTGTCTACAGTACAAAATCGATAATTCAGAAAATCAGAAACCGAAGGCATACAAAATCAGGACAAAACAGGAACCAAAGCAAACAAAAACAAAAACCTCCACCATATGAAAAGAAGCGAACTCCCGATATGAGAGTGAGACCAGGTGCCCAGGAAGAGTAAGCATCTCCTGCTTGCATGCAACACCCGTCGCTTCAATTCGGTAGAACTGTTTATTGAAACCTATATTCTATCCCCCTTTTTGTCAAACCAGTGGGTTGCACGACTGTAACCACGCTCAAGCCCCACATGTTTGATTTTTCTTTACAAATCACAGGCTGTAAAAGTGCCTTGTATGTATGCGTCTGTTTACGGAAAAACCACAAACCAGATGCTTTTAGTCACATTTTACTAGTATCATCTGATATTTTGGCAATTGTAACATTAACAATTGTATTTCTAACGTTTTGTTTTATTGCTTACCAGGGGCATCTTTTCCTCTTGAATGTCCTGTCACAACAGCAAATCTGACCCTTTTTCTCATCGAATCCTCATTCCTAGGATTGATTGGGCGCTTGTAGTTATTATAGGCAAAGAACATGGGGTTGTCTTGAGAGGGACGGCCATCCACGAAATGAAGAGATCACATTCGATGTCCTCTTGCAGGATCGTTATTCTCCCTTTTCAACATATCAAGCCATATTTTGCGCTGTCTAAGGACTTTTAATTTGGTAGGAAATGCGTAGAAATTAATATCTTTCATATTCCCATATTTTCTTCGTTTCTTCCAATTCGAATTACTCCCTTCTGTAGCGCAGAAGTATGCCATTACCATATTTGTCTACGTCTGCGATCTGTTGCTAACAAGAACCGGAGGTACACCAGCTCCACAAAACGGAGTTGTCGCGTCATGGCGTGCATAAAAAAAGGTTTATGAAGGACAATACCGGCAACTGGAAAATGGTATAGTGACACACGTTAAACATAAAGATCTTCACTCAATTTGTAGAAAATTTCGAGGATGTTTTTAAAGATATTTTACATCTGAATATTTTGAATGTAAATATCAGGACTAAGTTCCTTATTTTTTGCGTTCATGGCTTTTACACTCTGGTTCGCGGTTCACGAGATTTGAGAGCCTGTCGAACAAGAGTGTAAAAGACATGAACGCAAAGAATAAGACACTCATTCCTTAAAAAAATTCCCTGGTTTGAAGCTGATGTTCATAGATAACAGTCGTACGGTATCTACATTTCACACTTCATCCGTAATGCTAGAGCTTGTACCGATGCTTTGGATTTTCATAGTAGAAATTTACAAATTTCGAAGAAGCTTTTAAGTCATGGTTACCGCACGTAATCCAGGATAACCACACCATCTGTTGCTAACGTGGCTAATGGCCGTCCTAAGTCGGCACCGATTGCCCGTGGGTCTCGTTGGTTTATGTGTTGTCTTTTATGTTTGATGTCTCGTTTGCTGTTCCTTGTCTCTTGCTGTATGTGTCATCTCTGTGTTTTCACTTGGGGTCTTTGGTGTATTGTTGCAACCGAGTTTTGTCGGAGATTACCCTCCTTTCTTACTAGTAAAGACTTTCTGGACAATTTACACAAATTATCGTCGACTTCTTTCGACATTTTCGTCACTGAGGAAGTTCTACGGTCGATATGGGGAACTCGTCATACACTATGATGTCCCACTTTCCAGAATGGTGGATGATATTCTGTCATAGACCGTTTGAACCATCCAACCAAAGATTGTACTCTATATCTTCCAAAATGGAAGTAACCGGATGTGACAGTTCTACCGAATTGAAGCGACGGGTGTTGCATGCAAGCAGGAGATGCTTACTCTTCCTGGGCACCTGGTGTCACTCTTATATCGGGAGTTCGCTTCTTTTCATATGGGGGATGTTTTTGTTTGTTTGCTTTGGCTTCTCTTTTTCCTGATTTTGTATGCCTTCGGTTTCTGATTTTCTGGATTATCGATTTTGTGCTGTAAACAGGGATATAGTCATTATCCATATTTGTCATTTTTACCACTGTCCATGTGTCACTGCTGGTGGACAAATTGTCCCCGATGGCACTTGTCGGGCAGTCTTTTGCTTAAATGGATAGAAATCAAGAGACCTACAAAGTGGCTGGGGCGTCGCCCACTATAAAAAGGCCCCAACCTGTGGCGTCTACGGACACATACGCAACAGGTAACTTAGGTGTCCCTAGAATTAGTTTACGTGACATTAGACATGAAACATTTGTAGTAAGTAACAACTATGAGTTTTGGTATAAACATGCAGATGGGTATATTAAAATCAAGCCCTGTAAGATTGAAGTGGTCGATATACTAAAAGAGCACCAATTTTCACCAAGCGATTGCTCAATTTCTAAGTGCGGCATGAAGAACTGCAAAACTTGTTACATCCTAATAACAGACACTTCTTTCTCAAGTAATCTCACAAAACAAACATTTAACACGCATAGTTTTGAAAACCTTAACTGTGGATTGATTTATGTGGGTGAAACCAAAGGTCAGCTCCGAAAAAGAATGTCAGGACATCGGTCAAAAATAAATGATAAAGGAAGTCAACTCCTTTATCGACATTTTGACCAGGCGGATCATTCTGTTTTATCTATGAAATGAGTTAAAGAAGATCCTGACGATAACCACACCAGGATAACCACAGGATAACCACACCGTCTGCTACTGACGAGGCAGATGGCTGTCCTAAGTCGGCACCGTTTGCCCATTGGTCTCGTTGGTTTATGTGTAGTCATTTGTGTTTTATGTTTTTCTGTGATTTGACGTTCATTGTACTACTGCGTGTCATTTTTGTGCGTGTCATTTTTGTGTTTTACAGTGGGTGTTTTGGGAGGTTGCTGTTGATGCTGCAACTAGGTGTTGTTGGAGATCCCCTCCTTTCCTTCACAATAGAGCACAAAATTAAACATCGGCGGACCCCTAGCAAGCTAGCGGTGGGACCAGGTGCCCGGGAGGAATAAGCATCCCCTGTTGGCTAGCCGCACCCGCCGTCGATGTTTATGAAGCATGGAAATGAAAATATATAAAACTCATGAAAGTCAGAATCCTGGAGAAAATATATCACCCCACAAACAATCCCAATTTGAGCACACCTTTCCGTCGCAACAGAGAAGAGTTCTGGATAAAGAATCTTAACACTGCAGCGCCCTATGGGTGCAACGATAACATCAGCACCACAGGAAACTGAACAAGTCCCAGTTGTCAATCGGTAAATGTGACTAGCTTATTAAACAGACCGCAAAGAAGACCTCGAAGTCATGGCATTCGAAAATATAATAGGCCTGAGATACATATTTTCTCCTTCGATCACTTGGTTCCATTTTTGAATGAGCCTCTTGGCCTGCATTATATTCTTACCAAATTATACTCTGTTCCTTTACGGAAGTAACACGAAATCTACGATAATACGAAGGACCTCGCATATACCGATACACGTTCCCCAGAACAAGGAGTCATCTTGGACATTTCTACTTTTCGTTTAATTCGGAAACTTCGGACAAAATTCCGTCTTAAATTTACCGATGTTACCTAAAATTCCTATGATAATCTAAATAATTGTATTTACCCGAAATCCAGAACGAGGCTGCGTGAATATTTATTGTTATTGTGTATTTCTTTTAATAAATTTATTTCGAAATTGTATTTTTTATGAAAAAAAGGGAGATCTCCAACAAGACCCCGTTGCAGCATCAACAGTAAAACACCAAAACACCCGATGCAAAAACACAAAAGACGAGTACAGCACGAGACGGAAAAGAGACACACGACATGTAAACATCAAACACAAAAGACTACACATAAACCGACGAGACCAATGGGTAACCGGTGCCGACTTTGGACGGCCATCTGTCACGAAAGTAGCAAATGGTGTGGTTATCCTGGATTACGTGCGCACAACTCTCTCACTTCTCCAATTACCCAGAGGTCTCGAAGAACGTACAATTGTGGTGTAAAACAACCTCCACACTGTAAGATGACATCACACAAACAAGACCGCGAAACGCAGAGGCCCCATAGACACAGATGAATATGTAAATGGATATAAAAAGAGGGCATGCGTAATACAGTCCGTGCTCTGCCGGCTGTGGCGAGCTCATGTATGTAATCACCCGAAGAGTCCGACTGACATTCAGAGAGGACAGGTGATCGGGGCCCTGTCTTCTCTAAAGAGGTTTGGACAGGGCCCGTCATGGAGTCCCGTCGTCACAGTCAGTCAGAGTGCAAGTATCAAGGATGCGCTTGTACAAGACTGTAGATTGGTCAAGTACCAAGCCTTGTGTCCGTCTGGTGACATTAGGATCATACCCACGGTATAAAAGGCGTTTGATGATTCTGACGAATTTTCGATGGTTATGCTGCCTACCTTTGATCCTTTTTATTTTGTTTATCATAACACCATAAAAGACAGGTTGTGTAATACCCATAGTAATGTACTCTGTTGCATGTATAGATCCGAATTTTAAAAGAAGTTGACTGTAATTTTTGTAAAATTTCCAGAAAGTCTTAACTAGTTTATGAAAGCGGAAACCTTGACCTAAAAGTTTTTTGGTAATTTGTAAATTTCTACTGTGAAAATCCAAAATATCAGTACATGCTCTAGCGTACCGGATGAGCTGTGATATGTAAATGCCGTATGACGGTAATCTTGGAACATCACCGTCAAGCCAAGGGAAATTTACTGTGTTGAATCCAAAATCATCCCTTTTGTCATATACACTTGTATGAATCTTTCCGTTTACAATTTTGATATTTAGGTCCAAAAAGGGTGTTTCTGTATTTGAAAGGTTTGCCTTGTTAAGGGTTAATTCTTGTGGATAAATTTCATTCTTATATAATTCTAAAGCAGGATTGTCAATGGTTAGAATATCATCCAGATACCTAGAAGTATTATTGAAACATTTCAGCTCATCAAATTTTCCTTGCTTTTGAAGATTTTGGATAAATTCTTTTTCATAAGTGTATAAAAATAAATCTGCAACAAGAGGCGCACAGTTAGTACCCATAGGAATTCCTACAACCTGCTTGTATAGATCCTCACCAAATCTAACATAAATATTGTCCAAGAGGAAGGACAAGGCATTACACAGGTCACTACATGTCCATGATTTGTATGATTTGTAGTCTGTCGAGGAAAAGAAACCCTTCGATTCAGATGTACAAATGTAAGTTTTTCGCTCTCATTTAATGAGATTAGATAATCGATCATTAATTTTGTCACGAGGAAGTGTGGTGTACATATTAAAGAAGTCGTATGAAGAAATCGTATTGGCTTGGAAATTTCCAGATTTCATTTTTTCAATCACATCCCCTGAATTCTTAATAGACCAAAATAAATTTACATCGTTCCTGTTTAGAACCGTTTCACAATATCTAGTTATGTGTTCTTTAATAGCAGTAAGTGCTGACGTCAGATTTCTAGACAAAATTGTAGTGGAGCAGTTACTAGAATTAGCAATAAATCGAAATATGTCAGGAGACTTGTGCAGTTTCGGTATGCAATATAGTGTTGGGAGATCCAATTTAGAAATAGAGATATTGAATGAAGACAGTTCACTGTTATGCTTGCCTAAAATGTTTTTGAAGGCATGAAGACAGTTCACTGTCATGCTTGCCTAAAATTATTTGGAAGGCATAATTGTCTAACGAGCATCATTTGCACCATAAATTCATTTTCATTTTCATTTTCTCTCATTGCAAACCAAGAACCTGTAATTTTTTACGATTTCCTCATATGTTAAACGTCTTTAAGTTGAATGTTAAACGTCTTTAAATTCAATAGCATCATTTAAAACCTGATTAATTTACAGCATGGACCAGACATGCACATTTCGGGTACTAAACTAAATATTAGAAAATAAGGTATATTCTAGGATAGTTTTATAAAACATTAAATTACTTTTAAATGAAAATGCTTTTCAATTTGAAGACGTTTACATTTGTACCACTAAGTGAGTGTCACTGCTGATGGACCAGGAGTCCCCGAGGGCACGTGTAGCCAAGTTCGATCAATTTCGGTTGTTCGTTTCAGCAACGCATTTTTAAATTTCTGTTTTCAAAATTTCTTGAAATTTCTAAAACGTGGGTCCTGTAGCATCATATCCCACCAATCCTTCTACGTCTTTCGGTACGCTTTTTCGACATAGTAACTTTCATACTTTTTTGGCATATTACATTTTTTTTAGATGTGAGGATCACTGACGAGGGTTGGGTACCCAAAACGTGCATGTCTGGTCCATGTTGCCAATTTATCTGTTTTTAAATGATGCTTTTCAATTTGAAGACGTTTACATTAGACAGGTGCATCAAAGAGAATGAAATGTCCGTCAACCAATATGTCTGATCTACCATCTAAAGGTAAGTTGCTTGCTGCAAATAAAGATAACAAAGCAACAGTTCACGAATATAAGCAAGATGTGTATAGAAGAATACACTGATTAAAGAAATTAAATATATTAAGGGACATCCAAAAAGGTGATGCAGTGTATAATATTCCATTGTATTCTAGAGTTGGTAAAACACATTTTCAACCAGCAACACAAGATGTGGTCACTGAAGCTGAAATTGAAAAAAAAAACCTATAAAATCATTACTTACAATCATAGACAAATGATGTTTAAGGACAGAGACCATGATATATTCGCCACTAATGTTGCTCAACTAACAATCCCTCTGAACAAAGTATTGGGGATGAATATTCATGGGAAACAGAAGCTTATGAGTTTTTGTTTTAGAAAGAGGGATTGCTTGTATCATAACTTTCTATAAATCCTGATTGTTCTGCATTAAAAGCTGCAGATGATTTGGCCACCGAAAGTTTCATTTATTTCAAGTGCAACATTTTATTGACGCGAGACATGTCTGGAAATCATAGAAAAAGGGAAACGTGAAATAATTATTTTGCACGGCATAACTAAACTTAAACATAAGAAAATGGCAAATAATTTGGCTATTAGCACTGAAGACAGATGTACCGCAGAAATAGACCAACCATAACAAAAGCATATAGGGAATATACAAAGCATGCAAAGGAAACGTATCTTTGCAACTGATGTAATCATACAGAGTTATCAACGCTGTCATGCTTTATGTAGGGAAAAATTCATTTGTCTGAAAAGGAGGCAAATTGTAACTGGTTTCTAGTACTAAAATCTATCCGTCTATCAGTGGAAATGTTTGTTTTTTTATCGATCAATAGTATGTATACTTTTCAGATTTCCGTTGATTGTTAAATAATTCCTAAACGCTCAGCTTGATCTTCATATAGTTTAAATGTACTTAGTGACTTTACTCTCATGAAAACAAAATGCTTATTACAGATAAGCATTAAAGAAATACAATATCTATTTACTGAATAACGCCGGGCACGAGCCGTTTGTTATTGATCCTTTCGCTTTTCCGCCAATGGTCTTGAAGTCAAGTCCAAAATGAACAATTCAAAACCCATCGCTTTCGTGAATTTTATTTTTATTTGGCTATTCACTCGTTATAGACAGCTTATAATTTCCTATGGTTTTAGAGAACTTGCTGAACACAAAGTCTGGCATATATCATTCTCTTAATAACACTTTTGCTTACGAATCAGCAAGATTACAATATAAAACGTTACAGTCATATAAAGATGTCATTATTTGAATATTTTACGGAAATTATAAGCCGGTTTTTTGTCGAAGCTGAAATCAGTCCTCCTTCGGGTGACGTCATGAAAGTGGAAGAGTAGATGTAAACAACGGAGTTATGGCCGAGAACGAGTGTACATACAGCAGTAAAGAAGAACTCAGGATAGAGCTATCGTGTCATTCATCTGATTTGGAGTAGGATGATATTGTAGAGGGCACTTGTACCAATGATCAGAGGCACAACTCGGTGTAGAACTTTATCTGACTCAGAGGAAATTCCGGCCGAAGAACACGTTGAGCAAAGAAACCAACGTGTAGTCCTTTGTGTTTGTTGATTATGTATTGTGGGTTGACGTTAAATGTCCTATTTGTGTCTCTCTCTGCCCTGGTCTGCTCTGTGTTTTTGCACTGGGTATTTTGGGGTTTTGTTGTGGGTGCTGCAACCTGGTGTAGAAGATCCCCTCTTGTGTTTGATATTGACCAAATACATCAAACCTAATGTTGTTAAAATAGAAGAATGAGTTTTTATGATGAATTGATACATAAACACTCCATTTTGGTTGAAGTTGATCATACAAGTGAACGAAAGTAAGTAAAGTGATGTCGTTTTCTCCCTTAAGTGTAACCTGGCTTTGAATGATTCAAAGATGAAATATTAAACGTCTTCAAATTCAATAGCATCATTCATAAACGGATAAATTTGCAGCATGGACCAGACATGCACGTTTTTTTGGTACTCAACCCTCGTCAGTGATCCTCAATCTAAACAATGTAATATGGCCAAAAAGCGTGAAAATTATTTTGTCAAAAAAATGTACCGAACGATGTAGCAGAATGGTTGGGATATGATGCTACAGGACCCACGTTTGAGAATTTTTAATAATTTTAGTACCATAAAATTTTCAATGCGTTGAAGAGACAGACGATCAACCGAAGTTGATCTAACTTGGCTACATGTACCCTCGGGGCAATATGATGGAGATGTAAAAATGCACATGAATTTAGAACATGTCTTCCTTATAAAAAGGCATTTAAATTTTGTACAGATGAGAGGTGTTTTATTCCATTTAAAATCTCAAATTTATGCTGGACATCTGACGACGTAATTACGTGTTGTTGCTCCATGACCTAGAACCTTGCGTTGTTCAAAAGGGAATTTCGAAGGTTTTTATTTACCAATAGTAGTGAAAATATCGTGTATGCATTCACAATTATCCGTATTATAAGGAAATCAACGTGGTTTTATCAAATTCTCTAGATCTTTCCTTAAAGAACGAGTGCAATTATACCACGAAAATATGTTTTGTTCTTAAATTATTACTATGAAATAAAATTTCCGTCAAAATAAAAATATCTACTTGATTAGCCGAGATGCAGGCTGTTCTATAAAAAGCACACCTTTGCGTTTATTCAAAAAAGCGCTTTCCCGGAAATGACAGGACAGTGGATCAAAGTGGATCAAGAACACATGTTGTAACAAAGCAGAAGCAAATGAGTTAAAGAAGATCCTGACGATAATCTCAATAGCACTCACAATAGAGCACAAAATTAAATAGTAGCACGACACCTAAGACAAAAGAAAAACGAAAAGATAGACGAGGAAAGGGTAAATATTGTGTAGAATATGGTTCTTCAAGTAGTTACTTTGATGAAGTATCTCTGCATTTATTCCTTCGTGCTGATAAACGACCGGAAATTCGTCGTCAGAGGAGTCGAGTTTGCGGTATCGAGAATTGTAGGGCTATCTATTGCACAGAAAAGTTGAAAAAGAAAAATCGCCATCAACAGGATATAGCGGAGAAGTCGTCGATAAAAAAAAAAGCACAGGAAGATGTCGGAAACGCGAATCTTAGTTTAAACTGTATTTATTCAAAGAAAATTACAATACATCAATATTCAATTCGACATATGAATATGATTTGGAAACAAGAAAATATACTTATATTAATCCAGTTCCTTTAAGCTTAAATTACGATGTATATTTCATGCACGGAAAAAGAAGTGTTTTCTCCACCCGCGCATGCTCGGGTACCTCAGACAGAGACGCAATGGTACAAGGAACGCCAAATCACAGAGAAATTTCAAACACAAATGACAACACTTAAACCAATGGGACAACGGTGCCTACTTAGTGCTGTCATTCGCCACGTCGTTATCAACGCTGTCCTGCTTTATGTAGGAAAAATTCATTTGTCTGAAAAGGAGGCAAATTGTAAACGGTTTCTAGTACTAAAATATATCCGTCTATCAGTGGTAATTTTTGTTTTTTTATCGATAGATAGTATGTATATTTTTCAGATTTCCGTTGTTTGTTAAATAATTCCTAAACGCTCAGTTTGATCTTTATATAGTTCAAATGTACTTAGTGACTTTACTCTCATGAAAACAAAATGCTTATTACAGATAAGCATCTGTTCTTAAATGATGCTTTTCAATTCGAAGACGTTTACATTAAAGATATACAATATTTATTTACTGAATAACGCCTGGCATGAGCCGTTTGTTATTTATCCTTTTGCTTTTCCGCCAATGGTCTTGAAGTCAAGTCCAAAATGAACAATTCAAGACCCATCGCTTTCGTGAATTTTATTTTTATTTTGCTATTCACTCGTTATAGACAGCTTATAATGTCCTATGGTTTTCAAGAACTTGCTGAACACAATGTCTGGCATATATCATTCTCTTTATAACACTTTTGCTTACGAATCAGGAAGATTAGCATTTTCTACATTTACAACAAAAAATGTTACAGTCATATAAAGATGTCATTATTTGAATATTTTACGGAAGCTATAAGCCGGTTTTTTGTCGAAGCTAAAATCAGTCGTCCTTCGGGTGACGTCATGAAAGTGGAAGAGTAGATGTAAACAATGGAGTTATGGACGAGAACAACGAGTGCACATACAGCAATAAAGAAGAACTCAGGATAGAGCTATCGTGTCATTCATCTGATTTGGAGTAGGATGATATTGTAGAGGGCACTAGTACCAATGATCAGAGGCACAACTCGGTGTAAAACCATACAGCTTCGAACCGTATTATCTGACTCAGAGGAAATTCCGGCCGAAGAACACGTTGAGCAAAGATACCAACGTGTAGTCCTTTGTGTTTGTTGATTATGTATTGTGCGTTGACTTTCCATGTCCTATTTGTGTCTCTTTCTGCCCTGGTCTGCTCTGTGTTTTTGCACTGGGTATTTGGGGGTTTTGCTGTGGGTGCTGCAACCTGGTGTAGAAGATCCCCTCTTATGTTTGATATTGACCAAATACATCAAACCTAATGTTGTTGAAATAGAAGAATGAGTTTTTATGATGAATTGAAACATAAACACTCCATTTTGGTTGAAGTTGATCATAAAACTGAACGAAAGTAAGTAAAGTGATGTCGTTTTCTCCCTTATGTGTAACCTGGCTTTGAATGATTCAAAGATGAAATATTAAACGTCTTCAAATTCAATAGCATCATTCATAAACGGATAAATTTACAGCATGAACCAGACATGCACGTTTTTGGTACTCAACCCTCGTCAGTGATCCTCAATCTAAACAATGTAATATGGCCAAAAAGGGTGAATATTATTTTGTCAAAAAATGTACCGAAAGATGTAGCAGAATGGATTGGATATGATGCTACAGGACCCACGTTTGAGAAATTTTAATAATTTTAGTAATAGAAAATTTTCAATGCGTTGAAGAGACAGACGATCAACCGAAGTTGATCTAACTTGGCTACATGTGCCCTCGGGGCATTATGATGGAGATGTAAAAATGCACATGAATTTAGAACATGTCTTCCTTATAAAAAGGCATTTAAATTTTGTACAGATGAGAGGTGTTTTATTCCATTTAAAATCTCAAATTTATGCTGGACATCTGACGACGTTATTACGTTTTGTTAGTTGCTCCATGACCTAGAACCTTGTCTTGTTCAAAAGGGAATTTCAAAGGTTTTTATTTATCAATAGTAGTGAAAATATCGTGTATGCATTCACAATTATCCGTATTATACGGAAATCAACATGGTTTTATCAAATTCTCTAGATCTTTCCTTAAAGAACGAGTGCAATTATACCTCAAAAATATATGTTTTGTTCTTAAATTATTACTATGAAATAAAATTTTCGTCAAAATAAAAATATCTACTTGATTAGCCGAGATGCAGGCTGTTCTATAAAAAGCACACCTTTGCGTATATTCAAAATAGCGCTTTCCCGGAAATGATATCAGGAAAGTGGATCAAGATCACATGTTGTAAACAAATGCAGAAGCAAGTAGCACGACACCTAAGACAAAAGAAAAACGAATAGATAGACGAGGAAAGGGTAAATATTGTGTAGCATATGGTTGTTCAAGTAGTTACTTTGATGAAGCATTTATTCCTTCGTGCTGATAAACGACCAGAAATTCGTCGTCAGAGGAGTCGAGTTTGCGGTATCGAGAATTGTAAGGCTATCTATTGCACAGAAAAGTCGAAAAAGAAAAATCGCCATCAACAGGATATAGCGGAGAAGTCGTCGATAAAAAAAAAGCACAGGAAGATGTCGGAAACGCGAATCTTAGTTTATACTGTATTTATTCAAAGAAAATTACAATACATCAATATTCAATTCGACATATGAATATGATTTGGAACCAAGTAAATATACTTATATTAATCCATTTTCTTTAAGCTCAAATTACGATGTATATTTCATGCACGGAAAAAGACGTGTTTTCTCCACCCGCGCATGCTCAGGTACCTCAGAAAGAGACGCAATGGTACAAGGAACGCCAAATCACAAAGAAATTTCAAACACAAATGACAACACTTAAACCAACGAGACCAATGGGATAACGATGCCTACTTGATACTGTCATTCGCCATGTCAGTAGCGTGGATTACGTGCACACAACCCCCACTTTATCGTTTCCCAGAGTTCTCGAAGAACGCAGATTGTGGTGGTGATGTAAAATAACTGCCTCCATTGGTTCCTGTTATATCCTGATTTGTATGCCTTCGGTTTCTGATTTTCTGAATTATCGATTTTGTCTGTACACAGGGATATGGTAATATACAGTTAAAGTATACCATTGAGGGAGTTAGCACGATTCTGGTTCCCCGAGACCAGACCTATTTCCCGAGGCGAAGCCGAGGGAAATAGGTCTGGTCGAGGGGAACCAGAATCGTGCTAACTCCCTCAATGGTATACTTTAACTGTTTTATTATACCGAAACAAACATTATACTGAAACAAACATATGTGTTAGGTATAAAGAAACAAACATTATACTGAAACGAACATATCTCTTAGGTTCACAGGGTTCAAATGGAAATTCTAATGATTTTGCCTTGCCTTCTCGACTGAATGACTGAGTAACGGAAAATATTAATTTTTGATGATAAGATAAACAGAAACATCCTTTATCATACGCATACATGTTTAATTTTTGATTGTTTTATTTCATTGCGGATTAATTAATGTGCTAAGCGGACAGGAGGCGGATTACTCTGCTCGCGTATTGATAGCGTCATCCGATCAATCTTCACATCATCCGATCAACCTTCAACGGCGCTGATTGGCTGATACTGACACACCCCCAAAGAAGCTCCGCCCCATTTTGAAACTAACTCCCTAGGGAAATAGTCTTCTCAACTAACGCACCCCTTTGCAGGGAAATAGTCTTATCAGGCGATTTTCAGGGATTTAGTTAAATTTAATGAGTTTCTTTTTATATAGGAAAAAATCAGTAGAGGTATAATAATTATCTATATGTGTCATTCTTCACTGTAAAATAAACAGACAGCATGACGTAGGGGCCCAATGGAAACACAGATGGATATGTAAATGGATATAATAAAGCCTGTGTTTGTCAAACACGAATTCCCCCAGTGGCATCTTTGTCAGTATTTACAAAATGTACACCATTTTCTGTTGAGTATGAAATTGTCAATATTGAAATTTATGTTCTATAGTACCAATTTAGTTGTACTAGACACGTGTTCCAGATACTTTAATCTTCGTCAGTAGTACTTCATTTCAAACAGTTTTAATAAAGCCAAAGTGAATTTTCCTGGCGCCATCTACAATACAGAGCTTAAATTTCCTTTTGCCATAATTAGCGGCTCCAAATATTGTGTAGGGTGTATTCAGAAGCGTATTTAAGAGAAAAATATGACCAAAAATCGTTTGAGGGTAGGCGCAAGGAGCTTAGGCACGGTCCATTTGATATTCTGGGGGGGGGGGGCTTGGGTTTTTTGTCAGAGCAAGATTATTTTTTTCGCCCCGGACCGGGGCAAAATTATTTTTTTCTTGCAAATTTGGAGCAAGGAAATTTTTTTTAATAACAATTGATGTGAATATTAAGAATGTTTGTGTTATTCTTTATTTTTACTTAAATTACTCCAAACATTATTTTCATGTAAATATTGTATTCACTTCTAAACTAGCTGAGAGAGATGAAAGATTTTTACAATATGCGATATATAATTTTTAGTAAAGAAAATGTATATAAGGTCATGGAACATGTAAGAGGGCCTGACGCAAGTTTTTACATGTAGAAATGAAAACTAGTGAAAAACTTATTTAAATTCGCCTTCCAAGCTTGTATATAAAATTAGACACTATATATGGTGATACATGTACATGTATCTATTAATAGTAATAAATTATATTGATAATGTATTTAAGCATTTTAATTGTTTCAGTCACAAGCATTCTTTTGATATTTTCAAATATGAACTTGCCTTTACAGAAGAAAATTAAACAAAATGTTTTTCATAAAAAACAGATGTCTCCCCCCTCCCTCTAAGTTACTTTGACCTTAGGCCAAAATGCAAAATGATGTCCTTTGAGTCATGGGCAGCATCATACTAAAACATGAAAGTGATTCATTACATTGTTTGAGGTAAAGCCCAAACATGATTGGCATATACAATTTCATTATAAGCATATTTAAAGAAATTGACTTTGGTCACATGACCTTGGATATAGGCGATCTGAAACCTACACTCACTGACGAGGGTTAAGTACCCGAAACATGCATGTCTGGTCCATGCTGCAAACTTATCTGCTTTTAAATGATGCTATTGAATTTGAAGACGTTTAACATTGTATGGATCATGAGCAACAAAAAACTGAATTAGTGATTGGATACACGGTTCAAAATATAAAGCCTAAACATTATTAGCATAGACAATTTCAGCCTGGACATGCTTAGCATGTACAATTTCATTACCAAAGTAAGAAGCTACCTTAACCATGTGACCTTGGGACAATGTGATAAGAAACTTTTAGTCCTTAGAAACAACATACTAAAATATGAAAACAATTGTAAGAAGGGTTCAGGAGATAGAGCCCAGACAATATTAGTACGTACAATTTCATTAAAAAGAACTAAATGATCTTGACCTTGGGCACATGACCTTGGGTCAAGATGATAAGAAACTCTCCAATCCTGAGCAACAGCATACTATAGTATAAGAGTGATCCAGTATACGATTCCACAGATATAGCCCAGACTCAATAGCATTTACAATTTCATTAAAAAATGTAATACTTGACATTAGTCATATGACCTTTGATCAAGGAGGTGTGAAACATTTGGGTCATCAGCACCATCATACTAAAATATGACGTGATCCGATCATGGTTCAAAAGATTAAGCCTGGACATAATACATGTAAGAAATACAATTTCATTTAAAATATACTAATTGACCTTGACCTTGGTCACATGACCTTGGGTCATGGTGATGTGAACCCTTTACGTGATAAGCAACAACATACTAAAATATGAAAGTTATCCGGCAAACGGTTCAAGGGATATAGCACGGACTGGAATGTATGTACAGTTTCATTAAAAATGCACTAAGTGACCTTGACCTTGGTCACATGACCTAGGGTCAAGATGATGTGAAACCTACGGGTCATAAGCAACAACATACTAAAATATGAAAGTGATCCGGCAAACGGTTCAAGAGATATAGCCCGGACAGGAATGTATGCATAATTTCATTAAAACTGCACTGAGTGACCTTGACCTTGGTCACATGACCTTGGGTCAAGGTGATGTGAAACCTACGGGTCATAAGCAACAAAATACTAAAATATGAAAGTTATCCGGCAAACGGTTCAAGAGATATAGCCCGGACAGGAATGTATGCACAATTTCATTAAAAATGCACCAAGTGACCTTGAACTTGGTCACATGACCTTGGGTCAAGGTGATATGAAACCTACCGGTAATAAGCAACAACATACTAAAATATGAAAGTGATCCAGCAGACGGTTCAAGAGATATAGCCCCGACAGGAATGTATGCATAATTTCATTAAAAATGCACTGAGTGACCTTGACCTTGGTCACATGACCTTGGGTCAAGGTGATGTGAAACCTACGGGTCATAAGCAACAACATACTAAAATATGAAAGTTATCCGGCAAACGGTTCAAGAGATATAGCCCGGACAGGAATGTATGCACAATTTCATTAAAAATGCACTAAGTGACCTTGACCTTGGTCACATGACCTTGGGTCAAGGTGATATGAAACCTACCGGTCATAAGCAACAACATACTAAAATATGAAAGTGATCCGGCAGAAGGTTCAAGAGATATAGCCCAGACAGGAATGTATGCATAATTTCATTAAAAATACACTGAGTGACCTTGACCTTGGTCACATGACCTTGGGTCAAGGTGATGTGAAACCTACGGGTCATAAGCAACAACATACTAAAATATGAAAGTTATCCGGCAAACGGTTCAAGAGATATAGCCCGGATAGGAATGTATGCATAATTTCATTAAAAATGCACTAAGTGACCTTAACCTTGGTCATATGACCTTGGGTCAAAGTGATGTGAAACCTACGGGTCATAAGCAACAACCTAATAAAATATGTAAGTTATCCGGCAAACGGTTCAAGAGATATAGCCCGGACAGGAATGTATGCACAATTTCATTAAAAATGCACTAAGTGACCTTGACCTTCGTCACGTGACCTTGGGTCACGGTGATGTGAAACCTTCGGGTCATAAGCAACAACATACTAAAATATAAAAGTGATCCGGCAAACGGTTCAAGAGATATAGCCCGGACAGGAATGTATGCATGATTTCATTAAAATTGCACTAAGTGACCTTGACCTTGGTCACATGACCTTGGGTCATGGTGATGTGAAACCTTCGGGTCATAAGCAACAACATACTAAAATATGAAAGTGATCGGGCAAACGGTTCAGGAGATATAGCCCGGACACGATGTCTGACAGACGGACGACGAAGGCAAAACCAATATGTCTCCTCCCCGTTGGGGGGGGGGGGGGAGACATAACTATGGCGAGCGAAGCAGCCAAATTTTTTTTATAGAAAGTAAAAACTGCGGCGAGCGAAGCGAGCCGAAAATTTTTCAGGAATTTTTAGCGAATTTTATGGTTATTCTTCAAATTCAGATTACTTGTAAGAGCAAGATTATTTTTTTCTGTCACACCATGAGCAAATTTATTTTTTTCATCAAAATTCAGAGCAAAATTATTTTTTTCGAAAAAAACCCAAGCCCCCCCCCCCCCCCCCCCCAGAATATCAAATTGACTGTGCCTTAATTCTAAACATGACCGAAAAAATATATGCCGTTACCCAGCTAAGGACAGACCTATGCATAGAGGGAGATATACCCCTTACTTTTGGAAATTTAGGTCTAATGAGATGAGAGGAAATTTAGCATATATTTCAATGCAGTCCGTAAACACGAAAACTAGGTGAGCGATATCTTCGGGGACTTACTGTCCACCAGCACATATACCAGCCCAGTGGTAGAAATTGTATGCTCTATAGTACCATGAAAGGTCAGGGTCACTGTCTTAATTTCAAAAGTTTTTGCGGACAAACACACAAACAAACGGACAGGAGAATCTTCGATAACGGGGGCATAAAAATGGCACTTTGAAATATTTGGAAATTACAAATCTGGACAATAACCATATCCCAATGTTGAGTACAAAATTACTTAATGCTATTTAATTCAAAACTCACAAACAGCGTATACTAAATCAGGTTAACAGGAATAATAGCAAAAGAAAAAAAAAGATTTTCTTTTGTAGGAAGGTGACTTATCATAGGCATGCTATTGTTTACTGTTTTAATCACAATTGCACTCTACCAAAATTACTTTTCATATTGCTTACTTTGTTTATTGATATTAGCATAAAAGAATAGTTATTCCCCGTTCATCGTTCCCATAAATGATGGAAATCAGTCACATAAAAATCACTGAAATCTATCATATATTCTATCTTGCCTATTTGATTGCTCTTGCCAGTCTTTCTTGGGAATTCTAACTTCAAGGATTTGTAGTACTTCTTAGTTACTATTAATTGAACTCATAAAATAAGCAGTACAGAATTACTAGAAATAGAAATGCGCGCAAAAATAATGGAATTCATGAAAAACAGCTAGTGAAATTAATTCCAAAGTTATTGGTATCAGTCATTTATGAAAAGGTACTGAAATAAGTGTTTCCACTGACTGTTGTTGTTAAACTATTTAAGAAATGAATCTTATATTTTTTCTGTTGATGCAGGTATCACCCGAAAAAATGGACAAAAAACTGCATCAATGCGCGTAGCGTCGCTTTTCAACGTCTACCCCCAAGTCTAGAGTAAAAGTATCTTCTACTTACTAAAATCATTTACTCATGCATTATTTAGAAATATATTAGAAAATTGTGTAACATAAGTTAGACCAAAAGAAATGTCTATCTTACTCATATCTTAATTTGTTTTGTTCTTAATCTGAATGTGTAACTATTTCATACTAATACAATCAATCTTTATTTTTTTCATTAAACATCAGGTAATGGTACTGGATTCCTAAGAAGAGCTAAGTAAATCTTTCGTTGATTTTTAACATTTAAACTCACGTTATTGTACTTAACAATATTTATGGATATTTTTTGGTTTTAAAAAAGATAAATAACGATTTCTGTTGTATGAATGTTCTTATTACCGAGGCACGAAGAAAGGAGTATCGAGGTAAGTTGAATGATAACGATCAGTCATCTTTTTCTTGTATTGCAAAATGAAATTTCTTAATATTTCCCATTTTCAAATTCTTTTTAGATTGTTTATTTGCAGGACATTGAAAGTGATAAATAAGAAAAAAAATGAAATAAATAAAGTTGTTTACGATAGTCAGTTATTATTTTTTTATGTATTTCTTTTCTAGACTTGATTTCAAAAAGTGTAATCCATCGAATTCAGAATGGACTGCTTTTATATCAAATGACAAATATGGATAATGACCATATCCCTGTCTACAGTACAAAATCGATAATTCAGAAAATCAGAAACCGAAGGCATACAAAATCAGGATAAAACAGGAACCAAAGCAAACAAAAACAAAAACCTCCACCATATGAAAAGAAGCGAACTCCCGATATGAGAGTGAGACCTTGATTTGCTTGATTTGACCGCACAAGTTGTGGTTGATCTTTCACCAATGCCAGATGTATACGAATTGTAAAATTAGGTACTTAAATGTATCCAAGCATGCAATAGCATCCAAACGCCAACGTATTTACATGATCTACATGCGCTTCATTTCAAAGTACAAGTAAGAGGTCTTTCTCAAATGTCATACTTACCAGATGTTCTCCAATTGTAAAATCAGGCAGTCAAACGTATCCAACAATGCAAAAGATATAAACGTCATATAGTAGAGCTGGGATTGATTGAAGGGCGTCTTCCAATCAGAGTGGTGTGACCAAGTTCCCAGTGATAAAGTGCACTGCAGGTGCGTGACCTGATCTAACAGGTGTGTGTCCTGATGTCTCAGGTGCGAGACGTGATGACGTCAATCGGTTAGTAAACGTCCTTATAAGCTGCTCATGTTTTTTGAATAGATAATAGTATTTGATATGGAATTTGAAAGTAACAGATTCCCAGTATTAGTATTAATTTTAAAATAAAATACAATGTATTCTTATTATAGAAGTACAGCTCATACGCGTTTGAAGTACATTTGTACTGTAAAATCACATACGACGAGATAAACAGAAACATTGGACAGCATACAACAATATAACGGGAATATTCACATGTGCTGCCAATTGAACATACGTATTCAGCTGATCTATTATGTACAGAGCACGTCACAACATATGTTTTGTTAGATCTACGGTAACAGTAAAAGGTTGTAGATGTGCTATAGTGGAGTGATTGCTAGTATGAAGCAGCCAGTAACGCCATGGTATTGTCCATGTCTGTCTGTAGGATACAAGATTACGATGAGAAATAAACATAAATTTCCTCGGTTCTTCTTGATATTTATCACTTTCGTTTGATTTTTGTTTTCTAGCAAAAGTGTTTTATAAAGATTTATTTCACAGAGCAAGGGGTTAATAGGAAACAAAGACAATGTCACCTGTAAGCCTAGACCTTACTATTACGAGACTTAAAGATTATAATATAAATATACAATCTCAGGCTATATTCGGAGAATTGCAAGACTCTCTTATAAAAGACAGAATTGTATGTGGTGTCCGAAATGATTCGGTTAAAGCTTGGGATTGATTCAATTAATCAAAGTACAAATATCCAGGTTAATATTTAGTTTGGTTAAGATTATCTTTATCTTTATATCTAATAAATTATAATTATAACTATACTCCGATGTCTGCAAGACTCCACTTCAACCAGCAGCGCAGAATGTCTACCGTGTGGCAAAAAAAGATCAACAACCATGAAAGAAAAAACCTTGTAATTAAGAATACATTATGTAGCACTAGAAGCAGGGATAATGATAGCTACTTAGATAGCTGTGTTGTGCTACGGAATTAAACAATAGAGACATAAACCATGTTAACTGGTCAGATAGTCATGTTGTGTTATGGAATTTAGCACTAATGACAGGGATAACGATAACTGCCCAGATAGCTGTGTTATGTTACGGAATTCACCACTAGTGACAGGGATCATGACAACTGGTCAGATAGTCATGTTGTATCATGGAATTTAGCACTAGGGACAGGGATAACGATAACTGCCCAGATAGCCGTGTTGTGTTACGGAATTCATCACTAGAGACAGGGACCATGACAACTGGTCATATTGTCATATTGTATTATGGAATTTACCACAAGGGACAGGGATAATGAAAAATGCCAAGATAGCTGTGTTGTATCACGAAATTCACCACTAGTGACAGGGACCATGACAACTGGTCAGATAGTCATGTTGTATCATGGAATTTAGCACTAGGGACAGGGATAACGATAACTGCCCAGATAGCCGTGTTGTGTTACGGAATTCATCACTAGAGACAGGGACCATGACAACTGGTCATATTGTCATATTGTATTATGGAATTTACCACAAGGGACAGGGATAATGAAAAATGCCAAGATAGCTGTGTTGTATCACGGAATTCACCACTAGTGACAGGTACCATGACAACTGGTCAGATAGTCATGTTGTATCATGGAATTTAGCACTAGGGACAGGGATAACGATAACTGCCCAGATAGCCGTGTTGTGTTACGGAATTCATCACTAGAGACAGGGACCATGACAACTGGTCAGATTGTCATATTGTATTATGGAATTTACCACTAGAGACAGGGATAACGATAACTGCCCAGATAGCTGTGTTGTGTTACGGAATTCACCACTAGTGACAGGGACCATGACAACTGGTAAGATAGTCATGTTATGTTATGGAATATAGCACTAGGGACAGGGATAATAGAAAATGCCCAGATAGCTGTGTTGTATTACGGAATTCACCACTAGTGACAGGGAGCATGACAACTGGTCAGATAGTCATGTTGTATCATGGAATTTAGCACTAGGGACATGGATAACGATAACTGCCAAGAAAGCTGTGTTGTGTTACGGAAGTCACCACTAGAGACAGGGACCATGACAACTGGTCAGATAGTCATGTTGTATTATAGATTTTAGCACTAAAGACAGGGATAACGATAACTGCCCAAATAGCTGTGTTGTGTTACGGAATTCACCACCAGAGACAGGGACTTTGACAACTGATCAGATAGTCATGTTATGTTATGGATTTTAGCACTAGAGACAGAGATAACGATAACTGCCCAGATAGCTGTGTTGTGTTACGGAATTCACCACTAGTGACAGGGACCATTACAACTGGTCAGATAGTTATGTTGTGTAATGGAATTTAGCACTAGAGACAGGGATAATGATAACTGCCCAGATAGCTGTGTTGTATTACGGAATTCACCACTAGAGACAGAGACCATGATAACTTGTCAGATAGTCATGTTGTGCTATGGAATTTAGCACTAGGGATAGGGATAATGAAAAATGCCCAGATAGCTGTGTTGTATTACGGAATTCACCACTAGAGAAGAGACCATGATAAGTTGTCAGATATTGCACGTGGAATAAAGCACCAGAGGCAGAGATAACGAAAAAATCAGATAGTCATGTTCTGTCACTGCATTTCTAATACAGCACCAGAGACAGTGATAATGATAGCTACTCAGCTTGTCATGTAACGGAATACACCACCAGAGACAGGGACCATGATAACAAGTCAGATAGTCGTGTTATAGAATAAACCACTACAGACAGTGATAAAGATAACAAGTCAGCTTGTCGTATTATCGAATACAGCACTAGATACAAGGATAACAATTACTAGTCAGCTTGTTGTGTTATGGAATACACCACTAGATACAGGGATAATGATATCTAGTCGATAGTCGTGTTCTGTTACTGCATTCATCACTAGAGAAATATAATGATAACTGACCAGATAGCTGTCTCATGTTAAAAAACACAACAATAAAGGCAGGGTTCATGTCATCCTATACGGTAGCTGTGTTGTGTTCTGGTATTCGCCACTTGAGACAAATTTTGACAACTGGTCAGCTATATGTGCCACAATACCAGAGACCATGAACCTTGGATAGCTGAGCCATGTTGTAGAATTCACCAGAGTTCACCAGAGTCAGATACCATGCCATTTGATCAGATAGATTACTTTCTCAATTGGTTTTCACGACGAACACAACCATGACGCTGAAATATAAATGGCAAAAATAGGAAAGGCTACAGAAAGGGACATAACGTGCATGTGTGGTCCATGCTGTAAATTTATCTGCTCTAAAATGATGCTAATTAATTTGAAGACATTTAAAATTCAGACTTTTCCATTTGAACTGACTTTTCCTTAGAGTCTGTTATTACTTACTCGTATCCCGCGACTTGATGTTTGTTACGTGTATTAATTACTACTTCCCAGCTTTGTCGCCTGACAGAAGCTTTGGTCTGGCCCTGTATCAATTTGACATCATATATATATATATATATATAACAATTCTAATTTGAACGTATATTTTATTTTTTATTTGGATATGGTACTGAATCGACCCTACAGGAAATGCAAATGCAGATATTTATATTCAAAATATATAATTACATATATTTAAAACCAGAGAGCGATAGTGAAATGAATTCGGGCGGCTTTTGAAGAGCACTTTGGCTTGAAGCATCACTGATGAGAATTTAATATTACAAACACCTGTTTGCTGCATGAAATTTGGCTTGAAATTTCTTCAAGAAGGTCAGAGTTGGAACCCTTCCGTATTAATAACAGGAATCTGTGTACGAAGATAAAGGAACATAACAAGGATAGACTGGTTTACTCACAAATAAAAAGCGCAAAATGAAACATGATTAACCTTCCGTTGAACATATTGTAAACAATTTTAGCCGCATCCGCCGTCGATGTTCACGCACTACAATGAAACAATATATGAAATACATGCAGTGTCTGAGGTTTATGTCTATATAGAACGTGCTATGGCGACTTTGTCAATGAAAAACATTCAAAATACTTACTGTCAAACACTCGCGGGGAACTTCTTTACGAGCTCTACACGGCAAAGGGCATAAACGTGACACAAATGAGTAAAAGATCCTGACAATAATCGCAACAGCACACACGACATCATTGAGGATGAATGACTTCCCGTGTCGTTAGTTTACCATGTTGACGAATCATGTCATCGATATTAGAAACTATTCCATTCACTGAATGGTTAATAACTAGGTGCCGACCGAAATGCATATGCACAAAAAGCACCGAATACAGGTTAAAAGCTCGGTTTAATGTTTGGTGATTGCAACATCACATTTTTGGTACTTTAGAAATTCTCCAATTGCATCAATATAAATCAGTGAAATTTGATGTCTTTGTTAAGTTGTTTTAAAATATATTAATGTACACTATTATTACGCAGATTAATGTATTGTAACCATTAGATTTAATGGATGTGCGATGAAATGTTTTCAATCTTTACTTTTGTTCATAGAACATCAGGGAATCAAGTCCAAATACAGGAGTCGTTTCTTTTCATATGGTGGAGGTTTTTGTTTGATTGCTTTAGTTCCTGTTTTATCCTGATTTTGTATGCCTTCGGTTTCTGATTTTCTGAATTATCGATTATGTGCTGTAAACAGGGATATGGTCATTATCCATAATTGTCATTCAGCATCCGCCGTTGATTTATAACAATTAAACTTCTTCTAGTAATGTTAATGTACTTTACAATACATGTATTTTATATATTTATAAAGATAAATAACTCTGTGAATATGAATGTTCTTATTACAGACGCAAGGAGATGGACAAGAAATCTCCTATTAACGTAAATTGGCTATCACTGTTTACTCATCTTTTTCGTTGTCTTCCAGATGTAATTTTCATGACTTTAAATTAGATGTTACTTTCATTGAGATGAAATGTCTGACCATTCCAGTTGAAGACGTCAAAATATCTCAAGGCTCGTTTGTCATTACTAAAATTTACAGTCGAGGAAATCGTTGAGGATGGAAAACATACCCTGTCGTTATTTAACTATGTTGACGAACCATGTCATCAGTATTAGAAACTATTAAGAAGTGCCAAAACATTCACTGAATAGTTTCTAACTTGGTGCCAACCGAAATGCACATGCACAAAAGGCACCGAATAGAGGTTAATAGCTCGGTATAACCAAATGTTTGATGGTGTTGGATATGCAACACCACAGTTTGGCAACTTCAGGAATTCACCATTTGCATCAATATAAATCAGTGAAATTTGATTTCTTTGTTATGTTCTTTTAAAATAATTAATGTACACAAGTATTTCGCAGATTAATGTATTGTAAACATTAGATTGAATGGATGTCCGTTAAAATGTTTTCAATCTTTATTTTTTTCATAGAACATCAGAGAATCAAGTCCAAGTACAGGATTCAGCATCCGCCGTTGATTTATAACAAACTTCTTCTCCAAGTAATGTTAATGTTCTTTATAATATTCTATATATTTATAAAGAGTTATAACTCTGTGAATATAAATGTTCTTATTACAGACGCAAAGAGATGGATAAAAAACGTCCTATTAACGTACATTGGATAACACCGTTAATTCATCTTTTTCGATGTGTTCCAAATGTAATTTTACTGACTTTAAATTAGTTTAAACTGTATCTATTCAAAGAAAATTACAATACATCAATATTCAAATCGACATATGAATAGGATTTGGAAACACGTAAATATACTTATATTAATCCATTTCCTTTGGGCTCAAATTACGATGTATATTTCATGCACGAGAATAGAAAAGTATCGTTAATGATGGTGAGGAAGCTGGACGAGTGTGGAGATGAATTAACTACGGACGATTATATTTTCTCAGGAACTAGAACGTGGAAGTTTAGCTGGACGAGTGTGGAGATGAATTAACTACGGAGGATTATATTTTCTCAGGAACTAGAACGTGTTATGGCGACTTTGTCATTGAAAAACATTCAAAACACTTACTGTCAAACACTCGCGGGGAACTTCTTTACGAGCTCTACACGGCAAAGGGCATAAACGTGGCACAAATGATTAAAAGATCCTGACAATAATCGCAACAGCACACACGACATCATTGAGGATGAATGACTTCCCGTGTCGTTAGTTTACCATGTTGACGAATCATGTCATCGGTATTAGAAACTATTCCATTCACTGAATGGTTAATAACTAGGTGCCAACCGAAATGCATAAACAAAAGGCACCGAATACAGGTTAAAAGCTCGGTTTAATGCTTGATGGTGGCAACATCACATTTTTGGTACTTTAGAAATTCTCCAATTGCATCAATATAAATTAGTGAAATTTGATTTCTTTGTTTAGTTGTTTAAAAATATATTAATGTACACTATTACAGACCTGTCGAAATTCGTCGGACAATCGGACATTTTTTCAAAATGTCCGACAAAAAACGCCCGAGTGCCGGACCAAATGTCCGACAAAAATTTTCCGACCGAGAAAAAAATGTATCGAGATCGGTAAATGAAATAACTCGTCACCCGCCCAAAATGGCCGCGGCCTGGCCAATTAGTTAGCAAAACAAAAACAAAAACAAACGTAAAGCAGATTCGGGGGTGGAACAAACTCAAAACAAAGCAAAATATGAAGCGAACCCCACAGAGCGGTCATTCCAACATGGTTGGAAATCCGGCCGGCCGTGGCTGGCATTTGAAGATGACCTCCTCATTCAGAAATACTCATATGTATACTCAGAGGAAATTGAAATTGAAATTGAAAGAGAGTATGAATAAAATCCAGAAACTGTTATATTATTTATGTTATTGTGTGTCACTTAAGTTAGAATCATTTCTTCCATCATCTGTCCGTCCGTCCATCCCTCCGTCATGCTTTGCTTTTGCTGGCACCACAACGCGACAAGTTACAGATGAGGAATAGTTAATGTTAACAAATTCTATGAATAATAAACGAAAATGAATGAGGACCTATCGCGAAAAATGGTGAATAAATGGTTAGATATGTAATAATTAACGTGAATGAAGGCATACAATAATTACTGATAGATTCCTCATAGTTAACGCTTGTCATTAACCATATGTTTTATTCCGCATTCTCTAACCATATTCCGCATTGCTATGTGTATGAATAATCACTAACGTTGGCGTATGGAGAATGACTAACGTGAATGAGCTAAAAGCTACGCTTAGAATTTTCGTTTTGTTATTTCTATCGTGAATCTTAAATTTATATTAATCCGGCTCCAAGCAAAAATATGTATTTGTCAATGAATTTAAATCAATGTTTACATATAAACAACAAAGAATGAAACTGAAGAGGGAAATCATGATATTTAGAAAAAAAAAAATTCTATTGTTTAACTCATATCACTCATTTTTAATGGACTCAGTATTTTTTTTCTTTTACTAAATTCATGGACTCCGGCACTGCATACATGTACATGTAGTTCCCAATTTCTTTTTTTTTTCTTTTTTTTTTTTCTTTTGCCGCTTTCCTTTAATAAGTTAGTGATTAGCTTATAAAATAATTAATTGAAAAAAAAATTCTGTATGGTTGGTAGCTTTTGTAGATAGCGACGTCTTCTAGAGTCGCGAGCGGTACGTGCAATCAAAGACATACCGGCAGGTCATCTTAATTATGCCGCATTATTAAATGAGATATCGACAAGGTCCGATGACATGTCAATACAAAAGATTTCAGCTAGAGATAAACACTGATAAATAACACTATCTATTGCTGCTAGATAATAAAAATGACAAAATATATTTAGTTTAAATAAAAAAGGGGGGGTCTAAATACTTTTTCCAAAGGGGGGGGGGGGGGGTTAAAAACCATCAGAGGGTCCAAACTTTACTTTTATAAGAAGTAAAATCGGAAAATCTCGGCACATGTGAAAATAAAGACAATTCTAGCTTAATTTGATGACAACATTCAAAGATTGATCCTTTTTATTAATTAAGGGATCAATGTCATTGATACTTCTAAACCCCGCCTTTGACCGATTAAATTTGGTCCAGGTGTCAATCATTATCTGTATCATCAACATAGTGCGATCACTCGGTTCTACATGTATATACATATACATGTAGCTTTATACGTCAATCTACAAGTGTACAGCTCTACCATGGCTATTTGATTTATCGCTATAAATATTTGTAAAGATATAGTGTATATGATTATTTTTATTTTCATTCAGGGAAATTATGTTATTGTTTTTAAATCTATTGATACAAGGGACGTATATATATAATTAAAGTATACGTCCCTGTTAATAAATGTACATTATTGTTTACAAGATCATAGATAATTTGCACATTTTTGAGATCAATACAAAACTTCGGTTAGAAATTAACTGGAACACATGTTCGTCCCTGAAATTAATTATGAGAAAAGATTTGTGGTTCCAACTCGTCAAACATCGACTTACTTGATCAAGATCGGAAATACACATGTACGCATTTTCACAGTAAAACAAACCGGCAGAAATCAATTTTTCATTTATCGAACATGTATATTGCATGTATATTTGATTTTATAAATGTGTCTATTGAAATGCATGATGTACCTTGTAATGAAATATTTTTTTTACTTGTATTTTATTTATACATACATGTACAAAGGAAGTAAATTCTCTCTCTCTCTCTCTCTCTCTCCAGACGCAGAAATTATCCTGCGAAAGTGAGGAGACAAAATTTCGATCAGTTGACTCTTTTGAATATAACGACATTTCCATTATAAAATGTCTGCATGAATTAGTTTTTTTTTTCATTTTCATACAAGCCTGCTTGCTCTCTTTTTTCAAACAAACGTACTAATGTCTCAAATGAACAGGCCAATCAAAAGATGTAGTAAAAATGAAAGACATCCGTAATACAAAAGAAAAAAGTGTGTGCGCCTTGGTCTGGTACTTCAAAGGGTTCCAAACAATGCCTCGCATGTTGTTCATACCGCTCTTTTACCTGTATATTAACACCCCCTGTACACGGAGACGTGTGACTATAAACCTTCCAATTTTAATTGTTTACAAACGTTGATAATTTGATGCCACTGGGGCAGGTATTTTACATACATAAACCTTCTTTGAACTTTCGTGCATAATTTATGTGTATGTGAGATTGAAGATTTTTTATAAATTCATTTTACCGTTTCTGCGCCCCCCCCCCCCCCCCCCCCCCCCCCGCCATCGACGAAACAAACTTTGAATTCGCAAGTAAACAGAATCTAAATAGAAAAGAAAAATTGTACATGACGGCGTAAGAGAGAACTATAGGTCCCCTTTCATCTTCACTTGAATATGATCCTGTTTTCTGTTTATGTCAAAGTGCCCGATTCCCCCCCCTCCCCTCCCCCAACGAAGGAATACCTGAACAAAAGAAAGATAAACAAATACATTTAAGAAATTCTATATTGAAACCAACAAAAATACAAAGGTGCAAGGAGGTGTAGCAAATTCTGAAAAGATGCAGCTAATTCATGAAGAAAAATATGGAACCCAATCCGAGCCCCAGATTGGAAAGGGGATCGGAATGGGGGCTACAGAAATGTTTGATTTCCACTGGATTAATGTTCTTTCATCATCCTCAAATACATGATTTGGGGATTTCTTAACAAATCAGTCCATTTTAGTTTAAATAAGGGAAGTAAATGATTTTTTAAAATAAAAATGTGAAATAATTCTTCTGAAAATGAATTCGCTGTGTAATTAAATTAAATCGATCAGCCACTGAGGGTAGTATATGTATATTGTAAGTCTATACGTTGTCAAATTAGAAAAAAAAATTAAAAAACTAGTGAAGTTATATACACATCACAAAAGACGATGAAAGAGAATTAAAAAAAAAACATGTATGTTTGAAAGAATTCAGGCAAAAATGCATATTTAATTATTTAAATTTGATTAATTCACAGTAGACTGAATTGCTGTCGTTTCTTGACTGAGGAGGACTATGGTCAAGGCGCGAAGCGCCGAATCAGAGGGGGGTAGGAGGACTTGTGGGAGGAGTTTGTCTGAAGTCAGCCTCGGATAATTGTGCGAAATTTATGATTTCTAAGACCATTGTTGAACACGTTTGTTTGATCTTGTGATGTTAAAACGAAAGATTATCTTGGTGACAAAAAAATAATGAAAGGTTTTCATGCGTACGTGTAAAAGATGTATATATCACTCAATTTGAGATTTCTATGAGGCCATTGAAAGACACCAAGAAAGTTACATTTATTAAATCACAGAAAATAACAACTCTTTATCTGAGTCTGATTTTTTTGGGCTAGTTATGTAAATACTAGTATATACATATATATATATAAAATGCGAAGCGACTAATGATCCTGAGTTTGTATAAACACTTTTTCTCACCATTATTTTCATGAATTGAAAGGAGAAGGTGCTGTAACCTGCCTTTTTGGCCCTATACGATTAAATAGTGAAAAAAATGAAAATGTTGTTAAGGTATTCCGTAATACGGGCGGATCTATATGTACATATTTGTCGAAGGAGGGGAAGGATGGGGTCTTTTTAGAAGCCATGGCCCTAACTAAAAGGAAACTGTAAATGGGATGTTCTCGATTTTTTTCGAGGTATTACGGAAGAAAATTGAGCAATCATGATTTAACACTCTTACAATTTCTTCGGCTGTTAAAACTGAAAAGCTTGTGGATCCAGAGGCGGGCCATGGTGATAAATAATTGTGAATTATGCGGGATTTCATGATCTGAAAGAAGCGGAGATACATGCATTTCTATAGTCCGATACTTTTGTACAAATATATTCTGTGTCTGATGTATTATTTCCATTATTAACGTGTCTATCTTACTATTCTCACGGGGTATAGCGGTGATGGTGGGAGAAAGGGCGGGGTACTCTGTAGTGTATGGAGTTAAAAAGACTTTGAAAAAAATACAATGATGACAAGGGATTATTTAAATCAAAAGATAAAAGATTAAAGTCAGTCAATCACTCAACACGAACAAATGTCGGGAGGAAGAAATTAACTAAATAATCTATTATAATAGTACATGAAATTAGAGAAGAACCGAAAGTTCTGCATTGCGAGATTGTCCACCATGTAACTTTGATTACATCTTGCATTGAAATAAAAAGGAAATGTATATTAACATAAACGGAAGACAAAATTACTGAATTAAACATGTGAAAATTAAATTATTCAAAACCATCAATATAAAGAATTAGAGAAAAGGGAAAGCGCCGAGAAAGAAAATTCCCTAAATATTTACAGCAGCTTGTTGTACCATAATATGAATCAAGGCAAAGCCTTTTTGTGCGAGCGGAGAGAAAATAAATATGATTATATATTAAATAATTTTAGACTATGACGGTTTATCCTATCTGACAAAAACTTTCTGTTTGATGATTGCCAAAACAAAAAGGCAGTATAAGGCGAGTGGCATTTGTAAAATTGGTCTAGACCAGCAGATGAACATTTTAAGAGGGGCTTAAAATATGGTTCTTTGTACATTCCTGTTTTGGCCTAGACCGGCAAATATTAGATTAGGTTGAGGGTGGGGGATTCCAGTCAAATTTACAGAAAAATACGAGCAAACACATAAGGTGAATGATTTTGAAACCTTATATCAACGATCTAGATTAAAGAGCTCAGCTAGAACTGGTCAGACCGAGGATTTATAAACAGACCTGGTTATATTTCCCGGCTACATGTGATTTTTTTTTTATTTCAAGCCATTTTAATTTTGTAATAAAACGGTTGAATGAAAATAAATAACTCATTGCATATCGCCCAAAAAGAAAAAAAAACATCTCGCCGTTGTCAGATACAATCGTCCAAAGCCTGTTTCATAAAATTTCAATAATAATTCAATTATAATTTTTGGAGAAATGTTCGGATGCCTCAAAATACTATCGTAAAACCCGAGAAGTGTTCTGGATTGAGAAACTTAATAACGTAAAGCCATCCGGATTGAACATAAAATCGCCCATGGGAACACTTTGGCCGGTTTATTGACTTTTTAGAAGCGTTTACATCAAGCAAAATACGTCCATTAAAGGAAAATCTTACAACGTCAAAGTGACATTAAGAATTTGGCGCGATGACGTCAATGACGTCATAGAAGCACAGTAAACAAAATACTCAAATGAAGATGTCGGCTTTCCTAAAAAGATTCCGCGGTTACGCCAAGTTGTCGATGCTATTTCGTAATCTGCTTTACGAAAAATTATGTCAATAAAGTTAACTTGTAAACAAAAATTGAGTATAACATATAAGTATACTCGGAGTCGAAAAAAAAAAATTAAATGGCAATATTCAGCATCTCCGCAGTAACTCTGTCTGCGAGGGGACGAAAGTTTTTGAAAGCATAGTAGTACATTCTCATTCTTTGATTCAGCATATTTTCTCACTAAGGTAAGTGTATACGCGTTACCATAAGGGCGAGCTTCGCTCGCAAAGGCCCTTCGGGGCCTTTGCAGCGAGCTCCGCTCGCTATTAGAATAAAGTAAAATTAAACTATTTTTTAAACTAAATTTTAAACTATTTTCGGCATTAAAAATAAAATAAGGCGATTTGGCACGTAGGATACACACGATAAACAGCTCGTGTCACATGACAGGTAATTGTTGAAATAACACAGGTATTGTTGTGGCAGGGCGAAGCATAGTTTTACCTGGTCATCGGAAGAGTTCATTATAGGCAGGTGATACAAGATGTCAAAATTACAGGTCTTATAATTATACAGGCAGTTCATACTCTATGTAACAGTGTGTAAACTAATTTTTTTTTATCGACTGGTCTAATTTGCTTGATTGAATTATCTCCGCCCGGTCAGACCACTTTGGTAGAGAAATACATGTGAATTACGTGTATATTATCGTTGTATGAATTCAGATTAATATAAATTACGTATAATACTTATAGTACGTATAATAAAAAATGCAAATAAAAAAAAATCCGATAAACCCGATAAAAATGTACAAATTTCATAAGATTATAAACAAAATTCGGATTCTGAGTAAGATTTATTCGTTTTGCAAGTTATGAGTCGTAATATTAATCTCCATAGTAATGTTTATTGTGCATATGCTAACGGTTAATTCTGCATACGCTCACGATAGAATTTTTTTTCCGCGTACGGTCACGATAGAATGGATAATAAGCGCTACTCATTTATCACGATACAATGAATACAGATAATTTGATACTATCGCTATGAATAAGAAAAATTGAATACAAACGTGAATGAGATAAGCGCTAACCATTGTACGTTTTTCAATCAGTATTCATAGAAATGAATAAGGACTATTTGGTAATATCGTGAGCAAATCAATAACTAAGGTTAATTAAACGATAAAAATCGTGAACTAAGAATACATATAAAAAATGAATGAGGACTAACGTGAGAGTTGTTAAGATTAACTATTCCTTATCTGTACACTTGAGCAATAATAACATTGAATTTTACTGGAATTATTTTGTCCATTGTCTTTGAACAATATATGCATATATTTAGACCTAAAATCATTATATGACCAAAATTATATGCTAAATATGAAAAAAAAGTTCGGTCTGACAAAATTTTGTTCGGTCTGACAAAATCTTGAATTCTGTCAGACCGATGTCTGACAAAACTCTGGAGTATTTCGACAGCACTGCTATTATTACGCAGATTAATGTATTGTAAACATTAGATTTAATGGATGTGCGATGAAATGTTTTCAATCTTTGTTTTTTATTCATAGAACATCAGGGAATCAAGTCCAAGTACAGGATTCGTTTCTTTTCATATGCTGGAGGATTTTGTTTGATTGCTTCGGTTCCTGTTTTATCCTGATTCTGTATGCCTTCGGTTTCTGAATTATCGATTTTGTGCTGTAAACAGGGATATGGTCATTATCCATAATTGTCATTCAGCATCCGCCGTTGATTTATAACAATTAAAACTTCTTCTAGTAATGTTAATGTACTTTACAATACATGTATTTTATATATTTATAAAGATTAATAACTCTGTGAATATGAATGTTCTTATTACAGACGCAAGGAGATGGACAAGAAATCTCCTATCACTGTTTACTCATCTTTTTCGTTGTCTTCCAAATGTAATTTTCATGACCTTAAATTAGATGTTACTTTCATTGAGATGAAATGTCCGACCATTCCAGTTGAAGACGTCAAAATACCTCAAAGCTGTTCATACGCTCGTTTGTCGTTACTTCCATTTATAAAGAGAAAATCGTTGAGGATTGAAAACATCCCCTGTCGTTAGCTAACCATGTTGACGAACCATGTTATCAGTATTAGAAACTATTCCGAAGTGCCAAAACATTCATTGAATGGTTAGTAACTAGGTGCCAACTGAAATGCACATGCACAAAATGCACCGATTACAGGTTAATAGCTCGGTTTAACCAAATGTTTGATAGTGTTGGATATGCAACACCACATTTTGGGTATTTGCATCAATATAAATCAGTGCAATTTGATTTCTTTTTTGTTTTAAAAAATATTAATGTACACAAGTACTTCGAAGATTTATGTATTGTAAACTTTAGATTTAATGGATGTGCGTTGAAATGTTTTCAATCTTTATTTTGTCATAGAACGTCAGGGAATCCAGTCCAAGTACAGGATTCAGCATCCGCCGTTGATTTATAACAAACTTCTTCTCCTAGTAATGTTAATGTACTTTACAATATTTTATATATTTATAAAGAGTTATTACTCTGTGAATATGAATGTTTTTATTACAGACGCAAAGAGATGGATAAGAAATGTCCTATTAACGTAAATTGGATAACACCGTTTACTCATCTTTTACCTTGTCTTCCAAATATAATTTTCGTGACCTTAAATTAGATATGACTTTCATTGAGATGTAATGTCCGACCATTCCAGTTGAAGACGTCAAAATATCTCAAAGCTGTACATACGCTCGTTTGTCGTTACTACATATATATAGACGATGAAATCGTTGAGGTTTAAAAACATCCCCTATCGTAAATTAACCATGTTGACGAATTATTCCATCAGTAGAAGAAACTATTAAGAAGTGCCAAAACATTCACTGAATAGTTTCTAACTATGTGCCAACCGAAATGCACATGCACAAAAGGCACCGAATAGAGGTTAATAGCTCGGTATAACCAAATGTTTGATGGTGTTGGATATGCAACACCACAGTTTGGCAACTTCAGGAATTCACCATTTGCATCAATATAAATCAGTGAAATTTGATTTCTTTGTTATGTTCTTTTAAAATAATTAATGTACACAAGTATTTCGCAGATTAATGTATTGTAAACATTAGATTGAATGGATGTCCGTTAAAATGTTTTCAATCTTTATTTTTTTCATAGAACATCAGAGAATCAAGTCCAAGTACAGGATTCAGCATCCGCCGTTGATTTATAACAAACTTCTTCTCCAAGTAATGTTAATGTTCTTTATAATATTCTATATATTTATAAAGAGTTATAACTCTGTGAATATAAATGTTCTTATTACAGACGCAAAGAGATGGATAAAAACGTCCTATTAACGTACATTGGATAACAGTTAATTCATCTTTTTCGATGTGTTCCAAATGTAATTTTACTGACTTTAAATTAGTTTAAACTGTATTTATTCAAAGAAAATTACAATACATCAATATTCACATCGACATATGAATAGGATTTGGAAACAAGTAAATATACTTATATTAATCCATTTCCTTTGAACTCAAATTACGATGTATATTTCATGCACGGGAATAGAAAAGTATCGTTAATGATGGTGAGAAAAAAGGAAGGCGAGTAAGAAAGTAAGAAGTAATTAGATAGTGACAATAAAAGTGGTGTGTTTTTTATAATATATATTAATGTACACAAGTATTTCGCAGATTAAAGTATTGTAAACATTTGATTTAATGGATGTGTGTTGAAATATTTTCAATCTTTATTTTTTTCATAGAACGTCAAGGACTCAAGTCCAAGTATAGGATTCAGCATCCGCCGTTGATTTATAACAATTAAACTTCTTCTCCTAGTAATGTTAATGTACTTTACAATATTTTATATATTAATAAAGATTAATAACTCTGTGAATATGAATGTTATTATTACAGACGCAAAGAGATGGACAAGACATTTCCTATTAACATTCATTACATAACACCCTTTACTCATCTTTTCGTTGTCTTCAAAATATAATTTCCCTGACCTTAAATTAGATGTTACTTTCATTGAGATGAAATGTCCAACCATTCCAACTAAAGACGTCAAAGTATCTCAAAGCTGTACATACGCTCGTTTGTCGTTACTACATATATATAGTCAAGGAAATCGTTGAGGATTGAAACATCCCCTATTGTAAGTTAACCATGTTGACGAACTATTCCATCAGTAGAAGAAACTATTCCGACGTGCCAAAAGATTCATTGAATGGTTAGTAACTAGGTGCCAACCGAAACGCACATGCACAAAATGCAACGATTACAGGTTAATAGCTCGGTTTAACCAAATGTTTGATGGTGTTGGATATGCAACACCACATTTTGGGTATTTCAGGAATTCACCCCTTGCATCAATATATATCAGTGAAAATTGATTTCTTTGTTGTTTTAAAATATATTTATGTACAAGTATTTCGCAGATTTATGTATTGTAAACATTATAATTAATGGATGTGCGTTGAAATGTTTTCCATCTTTATTTTGTAATAGAACATCAGGGAATCAAGTCCATGTACAGGATTCAGCATCCGCCGTTGATTTATAACAATTAAACTTCTTCTAGTAATGTTAATGTACTTTACAATATTCTATATATTTATAAAGATTAATAACTCTGTGAATACGAATGTTATTATTACAGACGCAAAGAGATGGACAAGACATTTCCTATTAACGTAAATTGGATATCACTGTTTACTCATCTTTTCCCTTGTCTTCCAAATGTAATTTTCGTAACCTTATTTTAGATATCACTTTCATTGAGATGTAATGTCCGACCATTCCAGTTGAAGACGTCAAAATATCTCAAAGCTACACATACGCTCGTTTGTCGTCACTACATAAATCGTTGAGGATTGAAAACATCCCCTATTGTAAGTTAACCATGTTGACGAACTATTCAATCAGTAGAAGAAACTATTCAGTGCCAAAACATTCACTGAATAGTTCGTAAATAGGTGCAAACCGAAATGCACATGCACAAAATGCACCGAATACAGGTTAATAGATCGGTATAACCAAATGTTTGATAGTGTTGGATATGCAACACCACTTGTTGGGTACTTTAGAAATTCTCCATTTGCATCAAAATGAATCAGTGTACTATGAGATCTTGTTATATGTTTTTGAAGATTAATGTATTGTAAACAAAATATTTAATTAATGTGCCTGGAAATGTTTTTAATCTTTAATTTTTTCATAGAACATCAGGGAATCCATTCAAAGTAAAGGTTTCAACATCCGCAATTTATAAAAATTAATCCTGTTTCCAAGGTCGATAAGGGGAAGTCGTCATACACTATGTTGTCTCACTCTTCAGAATGGTGGATGATATTCTGTCATTGGAACCATCAAACCAAAGATTGTACTATACGTCTTCCGAAACGGAAGTAATCGGATGTGATAGTTCTACCGTTTTGAAGCGGCGGATGTTGCATGCAAGCAGGAGATGCTTACTCTTCCTGGGCACCTGGTCTCACTCCCATATCGGGAGTTCGCTTCTTTTCATATGGTGGGGGTTTGTTTGCTTTGGTTCCTGTTTTATCCTGATTTTGTATGCCTTCGGTTTCAGAATTATCGATTTTGTGCTGTACACAGGGATTTGGTCATTATCCATATTTGTAATTTGTTCAAACGTATAAAATGTTTATATAATGCGACATAAATATTTGAGACATTGACTCTTTCATTCTCCACTATAGAATAGGGGTCCTCAGTGGACAGCGTGGTATTGACGTTTTTGCGTTCCCCCAGTCTAAGGTAATTACATCTGCTAATTATTAACATGCGTGAACATCGAGTGCTGCTAGCAAAACAGGATGCGTACTCCTCTCGGGCACCTGGTCCAACCTCTAGCTTGCTATGGGGTCCGTCGAAGCTCAAGTCGGTGCTCTATTGCGAGTACTGTTGAGATTGTCGTCAGGCTTTTCTTTTTCTCTTACTATGGTTATTTATTTATGCATTCTTTAAATATGTATTAGAAAATTGTGGTACATAATAAAAGCTAGATCATAACAAATGTCTTTCTTACTCGTATTTTAGTTTGTTTTTGTTCTTAAGGGGTATGGACAAACCGTTATTCGCATTGGATATTATGTAGTTTGTTATTGAAAATCCTTCCTTACACCGAGTCATGGCTCCAACTTCAACTATTTTAATCCCAAGTAATTTCAACCCAAAAAGCTACATTTTCCCATATTTTCTAAAGAAAATGACATTAAGATTTAAACATAAGAAACTTTTCAAATTCATACAACGAACTGCACAGCTGCACCTCAGAAGAATTTATGAATAATACTATAACTTACCTTAAACATTACATTGATACTATGTCTACAACCATTTGTCCTTCGATTTTGAGTACCAGGTCTTATTATCATATAAATCTCTTGTTAATTCAACATCTTGTCTTTTCGAACACGAGCTTCTACATGTAGCCATTTTCACGTGCCGATCCGCCCCAATATAGGTAGAAAAAAATAACGATTTTAAAGTCCCTGGGGTAATTCACTAGAATTTCGACTGTTTTCGATTCAATTATTAATTATTTACATGATATATATTAGAAAAGTGGGATAGTCATGTGAATTATAGGTGACAAATTACAAATGTGCAACACTCCAGGGATCCGCCCCTGGATTCATTTCTATGTTGATATGGCTACTAGCCCCTTGCGTGTAAAATGAAGATACCCGGTATTTTGAGAAAATATCAAAATTAGAGGACAAATGTTTGTAGACATATGCTGATAGTAACGTTTAAGGTAGGTTATAGTATTAATCATGAATCCTGCAAACCTGTAGCTGCGCAGTTCGGTGCACTAAGTTCAAATGGTTGTCACGTAAAAATATTTTTGCAGTTTTTGTTTAAAATGATGGGAAAATGACGATGATGAGGTAAAGAAAACTTAGTATTAAAATGGTTAAAATTGGAGTCTTTATTGAGTAGAACGACAGATTTTCAAGTATGCTCCACGTCAAATCCAATATGGCCGATAAACTTTTGTACATACCCCTTAATCGGACTATGTTACTATTTCATACTAATACCATCGTTATTTTTGTCAAAGACTATCAGTACATGAACATCATCCTGTTATACCCTTGTCAGTATCTCTATATAAAATCCCCATAGGAAAAATGCCTATAAATTCGAATATTTGACCGAGCGGTCAATATTTACATCAATATTGGCCCTAGGGCAATATTTCAAAAAAATATTGACCGATAAACGGTACATCGTTTGTGACGTCACGTAACTGATGACGCTATAAGCTCTACCTATTTTTACGCGCTCTTTCTCTTATAGAAGAAAATGAACGTAAACATGCCGGGCTAATCGGTTTGTTACTGCAGTATTGATGTAAGGTATAACAAAACAATTATTGACTGGGAATTCGGGCAATATATGATTTGTTGGACCTTCAGACAAAATATAGCCCTCGGCCTTCGGCCTCGGGCAATATTTTATCTTCAGGTCCAACAAATCATATATTGCCCTCATTCCCAGTCAATATTTGTATATTGTTGATTTATAACAATGAAACTCCTTCTCCTCGTAATGTTTATGTACTTTACAATATTATATATTTCTATAACGATTGATTTTATTCTTATTATAGAGTACTTCTCTTTAGCGTTCATCATACCAACTTCGTCAGACATTTTAAGTTCTTACGAATCACATACGACAAGATAGTCACAAACTTTTGATAAGCGTATAACTAAATAACAAAGAGTATCCACATGTACTACACTGGAACATACGTATTCACAAGATCTATTGTGTACAAACATGTCACAACATATGTTTGCCTAGATCTACGATAACAGTATTAGATTCTTGATGTGGTGGTTGGCATGAGGCAGCCAGTAACACCATGGTACTGACATTGTCAGTGGAAGACAAGAGATTACGATGAGAAATGAATATTCTCGGTTCTTCTTGATAGTCGTTACTCTTACTTGATTCTCTTTGATATTCTTTAAGCAAACGTGTTTCACAACAATACGCTGCAATTTCGTAATCATTATTTAAGAGTGTTATTGGACGCCAGCTGTTTAAGTCTAATGGATCATTTTTCTTATGCATGAGTGATAATATACCAGTTCTTTGAGTTTTTGTTAATATACCCTTTCGTAACCTATGTTTAACACTTTCAAGAGTAAATGTTTTATCTTATACCAGAATGTTTTGTAGAACTCGATACTACTGCCATCATTTCCAGGACTTTTGTTTTGCTTCATAGATATAAAAGCTGGATATAATTCCTCCTCTGTAATCAAACCTTCTAATATGTTGCTTTGATCATCATTTAGTTTATTTTCTATGTTAGTTTCATCTATAATTTTTTTTATCTCGCCTTTTTTTTGGATGCTTAGAAGTGTACAGTTCATTGTAAAACTCTTTTTGTATTTGTAGTATTTTACCATGATCATCTACTTCCTGACCGGTTTTATCTCTTAATTTCACGATTGATTTTCTACTCTGTCTAGTCTTTTCTAATGATAAAAAATATTTTGTATTTTTCTCACCTTCTTCTATCCACTTTATGCGTGATCTAATCTGCGCACCTTTGGCTTTGATTTCATATTCTTTTTCTAATTCAAATTCAATTTCTGATATAGCTTCCTTATTGTTTGCATGAATTTTTTCCTTTTATTTTGTTTCTAATGTTTTAAATTTATCTTTCTTTTCCTTAGATTTAAAAATTCCATATCTTAATTACTTTTCCTTTATATCTAATTTTAACAGTTCCCATATTTTTTGGATTTCTTGACCTTGTTGTAGTTTATATGTATATTTATCAATTAACGTGTCAATCATTCTCTTATATTCTAGATCGTTTAAATGACTATTATTTAATTTCAAGTATCCTGGACCTCTTTTTACAACCTGTATATCTATTATTAATGAGACTGCCTGATGATCTGTATATCTGATAAATGCTGGTCTAATATCTGGTTTTATTATTTTGCCATGCAATTCTGCATTTATTAAAAAGAAGTCTTTTCGACTAGCTTCTTTTGTATTTTTCGTTTCCAGGTGTATTGTTGATTGCTAATGTTCTTCACTTTCCAAGGATCGATTAAGTTCATTTCTTTTTTCAATTTTTTAATATATGGATTAAGTTTTATTCTTGTCCCTGTGTTTTTAACTTTTCTGTCAGATTTATATTGAATATCGTTCCAGTCTCCGCCTATGATAGAAAGCCCTTGACTATGTGATTCAATAAGAACTTTGATATTCTTTAAAAAGTTGTTTCTTTTTATAAATTCATTTGGAGCATATATGTTTGTTATACAATATACAGTGTCATTTAGTTCTACATTGCGTATTATATATCTACCCTCTGTATCCACAATTTTATCTAAAATTTTTATAGTATATACTTACACCTCTGCTATTTGAAGTGCCATAGCTATGGATGACTGTGCCGTCAAATTCATCATTTACATCTTTGATAATTTCTTCTGTAAAATGTGTCTCCTGTACCAATACGATTTTACTTTTTTGATGTTTACATCATTTATAGAGCCTATATCGCTTGTTTTTTATCTCGCAAACCTTGTGTGTTAATAGTTATTAAGTGCAATCTAGTCATGTGAAGTTATTTTATAAATTTTATTTTATGTATAATACATTTTTAACAGTATACATTTTTCTTGTTATTTGTACATAGGTAACATTTTAAGATTTTGGTTTTTTTGTGTTCCGTGGATCGTCCATCGGTGAGGGTGGTGAACGTGCAGTAGGATTCTTTCTGTTTATACTTGGAGTTTTGAGGAAGGCCTCCATGATGGTGCCTTTCTTTGCTTTTGCTTTCTTTGTCTATTTTTCGGGTCTAGTTGTGGTAGCTGCCACATTTTTCTGTTTACTGGTTGCTCCAGATGTTACATCTCCCTCAACTTGTTCTACATTGTGTGAACGAGTATCGGCAGCTTTGCTATGATCCTGAACAAGTTCTGTGTTTGTTGATTGGGTGGGTTCCACAGTCGATCCTAAATTTTGGCTGTTTGTGCCTACGGCTGATACTGAAAGTTGATTTATGTCTTAAGTGCTCTCCTGGGATTGGGAAGGAGGCTCATCTGTATGTGCCGGCATTTCAGTAACATTTTGCGGATCGTCTACAGTTGATTCATCTTCTGAATCTGTCGATTCTGAGTTTGCGTCCGAGAAAACAGTTTCTGTGTCGTCTTCACTAATCTGAGCCCACGATGGCTGATTATCGTCATTATTTTCTGTGTCCATAAGGAGAAACAGACAATCTGCTGCCTTATTTCCTGGCTTGTAGCATCTTCTGCATGCTGCTGAGTTTTCACACTCTTGCCTTACATGCCCTAGCTGAAAGCAATTGCTGCATCTTTCGTTTTCTTGTTTTTGGCCGGCAAGGTAAATTGTCGCATAGTACCGTCCTATTCTGAGAGAGGTTGGAAGTGCTTCGTTTAAAGGGGACACAATAGCTATACGGTCTCCCGTCTCACAGTTTGTGAGTTTATAATCGATCCTTAGTTTCTCACGAAAAAAAGAGATGTTACATTTGTGATCAAACAAAAATCTACAGCAAATGAAAAGAAGCGAATCCCCGATATGGGAGTGAGACCAGGTGCCGGTTACTTCCATTTCGGAAGACATAGAGTACAATCTTTGGTTGGATGGTTGTTGAGATTATCGTCAGGTTAGATTGGTTGGATGGTTTAAATGATCTATGACAGAATATTGAATAAATTTATTCATCTTTACTTTCAAGTTGTAGAATCATATCCAAAACATTCTGCTACGTCTTTCGGTACACTTTGGACATAATAACTTCCATACTCTCTGGTCATATTAAATTGTTTACACTGAGGATCACCGACGAGGGTTAAGTACCCGAAATGTGCAGAACTTTCTCAATTCTGACACCCTTCAATCGATCGAGAATGAGCTTAACAGTGGACAATTTTATTCTTTGCAAAAATCGAAATTCGAAATTATCGTATGTTACGCTCATTTTTTCGAATAACCGAAGACCAGCGGCTCTGAAAGGCTATATTTTGGAAATGATGACACCATGCTATCGATTGAGTATTTAAGTTTGACTCGACTCTAAATTTAGTAGATTGTACCTTATGTCCCACCTCTAGCTTGCTAGGGGTCCGTCGATGTTTAATTTTGTGCTCTATTGTGAGTGCTGTTGAGATTATATCAGGATCTTCTTTAACTCACTTATAATAATCCAATAAAAAAACTACTAAATTTTGACAGTCTAAACTGCTATCCAATATGATGAAGTTTATAAAATGAAACAAAAATTTCTATGAGTGTATCTGAGTCCTATTCTAACGATTTTGCCTTGCCTTCTCGACTATGAGACTGAATAACTGTTAGGAATTTCTTAAATGTTTATCCTTTCATATTGACCATAACTAACATTAACAGGATTGTAATCTAGTCCTATCAGGACGTTTACATATATGTAGAAAACAATTCAATCAGAAATGTTTGATGGTCAATACGTTATCATATCATGTTCGGAAAGTTCAAAAGTGTCTGCTAATTTTTGTTCTTTGATATACCTATATTCCTGATACTAGAGTGACAAACTGTTATTGTTTCAAAATATCAAATAGTTTAATTCTTTTCTTATATGTCTTATAAATTTATTCATCTGTTCTTTTAAGTTGTAGCATCATATCCCAACCATCCTTCTACGTCTTTCAGTAAATTTAAGAACATAATGACTTTCACACTCTTTGGCCATATTATATTGTTAAGATGGAGGATCACATACGAGGATTAAGTACCCGAAACGTGCATGTCTGGTCCATGCTGTAAATTTATCAGATCTTTAATGATGCTATTGAATTTGAAGACGTTAAACGTTTAAAACTATTTGGCCATATTACATTGTTTAGATTGAGAATCACTGACGAGGGTTAGGTATCTGAAACGTGCATGTCTGGTCTATGCTTCAGATTTATCTGTTCTTAAATGATGCTATTTAATTTGAAGACGTTAAACATTGTTTAGATTGAAGATCACTGACGAGGGTTAAGTTACCGAAACGTGCAGAACTTTCTCAATTATGACATTGTCAAAGAGATCGAGAATCAGCTTAATGGGGGACAATTTCGTACATATGAAGCAGCCAGTAACACTATTGTGTTGTTAATGTCTGTGGAAGACGAGATGACGATGATAAATGGATATAAATTAGATTCTTCTTGATATTCATTTCTCCTTAATTTTCACAAATATTTTATTATCGCAAGAAACAAGCATCTTAAGGTCCACATTTGTATGGAGCAAGGGATAAACATCATCATCAAAGAGAACAGATACAAGGTCACCCGAAGTCTAGATATTACTATGACAAGACTACATTTATTTTTATTATACTAATTTAGTTTTATTATAATAAAAATTCCTGTGACATCATATACCATTTTTTACTGCAACGGCATTCGGTTTGTTTTGGGCGCAACTCTCACAATCTCGGGCAGAACTTTCTCAATTTTGACATTGTCAAAAAGATAGAAAATCAGCTTAATAGTGGACAATTTCGTACTTTGCAAAAAGAGGTTTTCGTTAAGATTAGAAATTATTTCATGCTACACACATTTTTTTTCAAATGTCCAAAGACTAGGGACTCTTTTAGATATTACACCAAGGGTTACACGAAAGGCTACTTTCGGAATTGATGGTGCCATGCTATTGGTTAAGTATTTCCATGTACTGTCACTGGATCCTATGTATTCACCAGAACATGTCACAACATATATTTTCCTAGGTCTACGATAACAGTATCAGGTTGTTAATGTGCTGTAGTGCAGTGATGAACGATACGATAACAGTACCAGGTTGTTAATATGATGTAGTGGAGTGATGGTTGATACGATAACAGTACACGGTTGTTAATGTGCTGTAGTGCAGTGATGAACGATACGATAACAGTACCAGGTTGTTAATATGATGTAGTGCAGTGATGAACGATACGATAACAGTACCAGGTTGTTAATATGATGTAGTGGAGTGATGGTTGATACGATAACAGTACCAGGTTGTTAATGTGCTGTAGTGGAGTGGTTAATATGAAGCAGTCAGTAACACTATTGTATTGTGAATGTCTGTGGAAGACGAGATGACGACGAGAAATGGATATAAATTAGCTTCCTCCATGGGTAATCATGAAAAATACAACTATGAAATTGAAATGTTCATAGCAAAAATAGAAATGGTTTAGAATGTTATCCAACACTAGTAACAGGATCAACCGGTCAGACAGTCCTGTTGTGTTATAGAATTCAGTTAAAAAAAGACATCGACCATGTAGCTGTGCTGTGTTCTAGGATTCCTAACAACAGACAAATTTTGACAGATGGTCACCTCACTGTGCCATACTATGGCAGACACCATAAAAGTCAGAGACAGTTTATCAGATATATTATTTTCTCCATTGGTTATCATGAAGAATACAACCATGACCATACCTGCTATTTCCGTGGCAGATGGCCGTCCTAAGTCGGCACAGGTTGCCCATTGGTCTCGTTGGTTTATGTGTAGTCCTTTGTGTTTGATGTTTCTGTGTTGTGCGTTGACGTTCCTTGTCCCTTGCGCGTCTCTTTTTGTGCTTGTCTGCTTTGTGTTTTTGCATTGGGTGTTTTGCTGTGGGTGCTGCAACTTGGTGTTGATGGAGATCCCCTCCCTTGTTCTGTATTCCCAACAAGAGACAAATTTTGACAGCTGGTCAGCTAAATGTGCCATACTATGGCAGACATCACAAGAGTCAGAGACAACTGATCAGATACATTATTTTCTCCATTGGTTATCATGAAGAATACAACCATGAAGATGAAATGTACATAACAACAACTAAAAATGGCTTACAAAAAAATGAAAATTCAGACTTTCATTTGATCTGGATTTTCTTTTACCTGTTATTACTTTACAGGAATCCTTGTACAATTATTTTTATACAAGACAGGATCAACTGGTCAGATAGTCGCGTTGTATTATAGAATTCAGTAAAAGAAAAAGATAGCGGCCGTGTAGCTGTGCTGTGTTCTAGTATTCCCAACAAGAGACAAATTTTGACAGCTTGTCAGCTAAATGAGTCAGAGACAGCTGATCAGATATATTTTTTTCTCCATTGGTTTTCATGAAGAATACAACCATGAAGATGAAATGAAGATAACAACTAAAATGGCTTACAAAAAATGGAAATTCAGACTTTCATTTGATCTGGCCTTTCTTTTACCTGCCGTGTGTGTTGTATTATATAATTCAGTAAAAGAAAAAGACAGCGATCGTGTAGCTTTGCCGTGTTCGAGGGGTTTGACAGTAAGTGTTTTGAATATTTTTCCCTGACATTGTCGCCATAGCACTTTCTATATAGACGTGACCTCAGACAGTGCATTATTTTATATATTCTTATCATTTTCGTGCGTGAACATCGACGGCGGGTGCGGCTAGCCAACAGGGGATGCTTACTCCTCCCGGGCACCAGGTCCCACCTCTAGCTTGCTAGGGGTCCGTCGATGCTCAATTTTGGTACTCTATTGTGAGTGCTGTTGAGATTATCGTCAGGATCTTCTTTAACTCATTTATGTCACACTTATGCCCTTTGCCGTGTGGAGCTCGTAAAAAAGTTCCCCGCGAGGGGTTTGACAGTTAGTGTTTTGAATATTTTTCCCTGACATTGTCGCCATAGCACTTTCTATATAGACGTGACCTCAGACAGTGCATGTATTTTATATATTCTTATCATTTTCGTGCGTGAACATCGACGGCGGGTGCGGCTAGCCAACAGGGGATGCTTACTCCTCCCGGGCACCAGGTCCCACCTCTAGCTTGCTAGGGGTCCGTCGATGCTCAATTTTGGTACTCTATTGTGAGTGCTGTTGAGATTATCGTCAGGATCTTCTTTAACTGTTATTACTTTACAGGAATCCTTGTACAATTTTTGTTGTTAAAGACATGATCAACTGGTCAGATAGTCGCGTTGTATTATATAATTCAGTAAAAGAAAAAGACAGCGATCGTGTAGCTGTGCCGTGTTCTAGTATTACCAACAAGAGACAAATTTTGACAGCTGGTCAGCTTAATGTGCTATACTATGGCAGACACCACAAGAGTCAGAGACAGCTGATCAGATACATCATTTTCTCCATTGGTTATCATGAAGAATACAACCATGAAGATGAAATGTACACAACAACAACTAAAAATGGCTTACAAAAAATGAAAATTCGGACTTTCATTTGATCTGGCTTTTCTTTTACCTGTTATTACTTTACAGGAATCCTTGTACAATTTTTGTTGTTAAAGACATGATCAACTGGTCAGATAGTCGCGTTGTATTATATAATTCAGTAAAAGAAAAAGACAGCGATCGTGTAGTGGTGCCGTGCTCTAGTATTCCCAACAAGAGACAAATTTTGACAGCTTGTCAGCTAAATGTGCTATACTATGGCAGACACCACAAAAGTCAGAGACAGCTGATCAGATACATTATTTTCTCCATTGGTTATCATGAAGAATACAACCATGAAGATGAAATGTACATAACAACAACTAAAAATGGCTTACAAAAAATGAAAATTCAGACTTTCATTTGATCTGGCTTTTCTTTTACCTGTTATTACTTTACAGGAATCCTTGTACAATTATTTTTATACAAGACAGGATCAGATAGTCGCGTTGTATTATAGAATTCATTAAAAGAAAAAGATAGCGGCCGTGTAGCTGTGCTGTGTTCTAGTATTCCCAACAAGAGACAAATTTTGACAGCTGGTCAGCTAAATGTGCCATACTATGGCATACCCCATAACAGTCAGAGACAGTTGATCAGATATATTATTTTCTCCATTGGTTATCATGAAGAATACAACCATGAAGATGAAATGTAAATAACAACAACTAAAAATGGCTTACAAAGAAATCGAAATTCAGACTTTCATTTGATCTGGCTTTTTTTTACCTGTTATTACTTTACAGGAATCCTTGTACAATTATTATTGTAAAAGACAGGATCAACTTGTCAGACAGTCGTGATGTGTTATAGGATTCAGTAATAAAAAAAAAAAAAAAAACAGCGACCATTTAGCTGTGCTGTGTTCTAGTATTCCCATCAAAAGACACATTTTGACGGCTGGTCAGCTAAATGTACCATACTTTGGCAGACACCATAAGAGTGAGAGACAGCGTATCAGATATATTATTTTCTCCATTGGTTATCATGAAAAACGTTGTGGCGTATCACGTGATACACTGATGATATGTTCCACGGGAATCCCCTTTGATTAAACCAAGTAAATACTGTTTAAATCTTCTTTATATGATTTTACTTTAGGCCCATCATATGGCCATTATCATCAGTGATATGATCGTTATTTATTCTGGTCAAGAATAGACGTGTATTCGGAGAACACACATTCGGAGAACTCTTGTTGGAGATCTCCTCCCTTCTTTTTAAACAGACATTTTTCATTGCTCACTACATGTTATGATATGGTGCACGGACAGATACAAAATTTTCTGTTCAAGTGTTCTCCAAATATACGTCTATTCTTGACCAGAATAGATAACCATCATATACTTAGGCCTAAAATAAATTCATTTAAAGTAGATTAAGACAGTCTTTACTTGGTTTAATCAAAGGGGATTCCCATGGAACATATCATTTGTGTATCACGTGATACGCCACAGTGAAGAATACAACCATGAAGATGAGATGTAAATAACAACAAATAAAAATGACTTACGTGGCATATTGCCGTCCTAAGTCGGCACCGGTTGCCCATTGGTCTCGTTGGTTTATGTGTAGTCTTTTATGTTCCATGTTTCTATGGTGTGAGTTGGTGTTCCTTGTCCCTTTTGCGTCTTTTTCTGTGGGTATCTGTTTCGCATGGGTGTTTTGGGATTTTGCTGTGGGTGCAGCAACCTAGTGTTGTTGGAGATCTCCTCCTTTCTTTTATAAAAAAAGAGGAAATTCAGACTTTCATTTGATCTGACTTTTCTTTTACCTGTTCTTATTGGAATCCTTGTACACTTATTTTTGTTAAAGTACCTTTTTTGTTCATGCGATGTCACTTGTGGAATTATTCAACCTAAGGAACCATAACCAGGATAGACGGTTGAAACACAGATAAAAAGAACATTCATCGTATGTGAAAAATACTGGGATAGGGTTAAACTGCATATTATAAACCCTCGTCAATATGTGAATAGTTAAGTGAACATATTTGAAAATGAAAATAAATATAAGTATCAGACACATTACTAAACGTTCGTGTTGTCATTTTTAACATAAATGCTCAAAGAACACTTCCATAAATAAAAAAGTACAAATCATAATTAGCTATGGATACATCCTATATGTATAGTTGTCACTCGTCTGATGTCTTATACTGGTAATTCTTCAAAAAGCTTCTCATATACAAATAATAATAAACGTCACCTCGAATATGTTTAACCTTCCATGAAACAATATTTTTTTTTTAATTGTAATTGTACATTTGGTATTAAATTCTATACTTCAGAAGTTTTTATTTATAATCCCCAATCTACAATGCAAAGATTTCATAAAAAAGTGATAGCTTTTATAATTCATTTATATATTATCCATGTATAGATTTACTCTATTGAAGTTACAGCATACTTTCTACAAGGTCCATTGTTCAAAATTACTTTCTCGATTTCATAAATTCTAACGAAATTGAGATAAAGCCAAATACTCTTATCTTAAATTTGAAAATCTTTGTTGGTGGCGCCTCTAATGTTGTTTAAGGAAATAATCCATTACTTATGCGAATGGAAAATACATGTAGTTAATATTAATCCCAAGGACTGGCAATTTAGACAATTGCTGTGTTACCATGGTTCACTAAGTGTAAAAATGTTTATAACTAAAGGTAAAGAAGCAGACAAAGTCAAATAATACTTTTTTTGGTATGATTATATCATCAATTTAACTGTGAATTTGTTCGATTAACTTATATATTAAATGGTATTTCCTATTATTTATTCCGTAATTTTGAGTTCACCGGCCTTGTTTTGCCCGTACACGGATCGAGTCTGTACACTATTCGTTCAAAAGTATTCCATTAGTCATCATGTTTCTTTTCTATTGGTTTTATCAAATCATTGCTCATTTTTCCTTCCAACTTGTTCCTCGTTGTCTTTACTATATATACATGTACAGTTGTACAAGGCGCCGTATGGTTTATTAATTGAATGTTTTGTCAACTAGCATATTGTGATTCTGCTGAATGTTATTTACCTTATCATCTTTATCTCACTCGAATAAATATATGAAGTCATCGCGTTCAATATTCAGACAATATCGGATCCATTTAATAAAGGGCGAATGCAAGTCGCTTGAAATAAAAGATATAGATAGCACAAAAAAGGGTACAAGCAGCATCGACAGTAAATGTGTTTAAACCCAGCGGAAGGGACATTACATCCCTCGAGCCGTCTGGATACACAAATATGTACTAGTATCTAGACGGAACAAGGATCAATACTATTAGTTATACAGTGTTTTATAGGGGGGGATACTATTAGTTATTAGGTTTGTTACTGACCTTACACGGAAATCTGTCGGGTTGATAAAGCCCATAGAAGGCGAGGCGCTTGCGCCGAGCCTTCTATGGGCTTTATCAACCCGACAGATTTTCGTGTAAGGTCAGTAACAAACCTAATAACTGATTTGTTTTGTCGAGGACCATTTTAGGTACAAAAATGTTGATATCAAGAACAGCAGCACGTGATTTATATTATTATCCTCCGTCTGGTTTTGCTAATTGTCGGCCATTGCCTTACAAATTTTTGAAACTGACTTTCCACAAGAATTTGTCGGGCAGTCACATGACCAAATTCAAGCATTCCCATTGGGTCAAACTAGTCCGAGGCAAAACAATAAAATAATATCCTGTCAGTAAAATGATACAACACAATATTCGATTCTTCTCGACCAATCAGATTGCAAGAAATTTGCCAGAGGGGGGATATCTATATCAATTACATTTGATATATGATTTACATCATTTTACATGTCAATGAATTTCGTAACGTGATAGTAGTATTTTCATATTTGTATTCTGCATAATATTAATATATACTTCATGCATTAATGATATCTATTGTACTTTGTTGGTCACTTTATGAAGATACGATACCTTACTATTCTGCTTGGTCACACTATTTACACAAATTCTATACACATATATGTAGCTACTGTACCGTGAAGTTCAGAATATGATCTGGTCTTTTATATTAAGAGGCCTCCATCTCTATCAATCAAATATCCCTGAACCTCTTTCATTACATCCAGTAGAACGGTACTAAGGTCGTTCGTTTCCCCTCCAAGTACCCCTTTGACAAAGTTTGATACTGGATTCATAAAATTAATCTATAAGTATGATAAAGCAAAAGTAAAGTACCAATTTGTCAGGAAAACATCAATATCTATGATATTGTACGTTTTCTTCAAGAGTTCTTCTTTTATATATCATGATTATATCCAAGACATTGGAGTCGAAATTGCCTGCATATACATCAAGACTCTGTAAAGAAATGTGCTGGCGTAAGCAAAATGCATCTGTGAAGGAATGTGCTGGCGTAAGCAAAATGCGTCATTAAGTAGATTATTTAAGGGGTTCCACTGGGAAGAAAAATCTTGAAAATGTATTCGATTTAACGATTCAATACAAACTTATTCCACATGTCCATTTGACGAAGACTATGAATAACAAATAGACATAAAAGGATTTTCTCTTCACAAAAGACATCAATCACAAGTATTGCATCTATTGCATAAACGCTTAGCCTCCAATTGAATGTGGCCATGATCCTACATGAGGCCTCCCTTTTCGGTGAGTGTTATTAATGTACGTGATCGTGATACGCGAGGCAACTGAGGTAAATTCAAGAACAAATAGCTAAACTACGAAAATCTTGATGTCTGTATCATCTTTGTTAATAGGTCTTGGAAAATGTCAGTGTGAACACATTGTAAACACGGAGACATTTCATCATTGAAAGGAGGGTGCTATCTCCAACTATTGTAAATTTTCCATCTAGATCCATTGATAAATTATCCTTAAGGAACCTCGAGAAATGAAATCAAGGTCTGTGTAGGCACTGAGGGTGATAACATGTTAACAATGTATTTTAGGGAGCAACCATTTGATTAATAGGGGCGGGGGGAAGGGGGGGGGGGACGAAGACTTTACAAACAAAATAAAAACTTCCGAATCGAAATTTAAGGGAAAAATTATCCGGATCATCAAATTGTCCACATTACTGTTAAACACAATTTTTGAGTGTCATAAAATAATTATAAATAACCAAAAGTCTCTGATGATGGTGTAGCTCTCCTGGTTGCTTTGTTTTATTCAATCATTGGCATATCAGGTTCGATTTTTATGCCCCCGGAATCAAAGTTTTGGGGAAATATAGTTTTTGGCCTGTTCGTCTGTTTGTCCGAAAAACTTTAACATTAGGCATAACCTTTAAATGGTAAGTGATAGGGCTTTCATATTTGGCATGTGGTTTTCTTGTGACGAGACCTTTCCACTGATACCAAAAATTTTGACCTCTTGACCTTGACCTTTCACCTACTTTCCAATAACTGTGACATTGGGAATTGTAATGTGTTCAAATAATCTTTAATTCATAAAATACTTCAATGGTGTGATTTTCCATAAGATAAGAGTCATAACGCTCCCTTCTCTGTTTATCTTTAAACTTGCCAATTTCTAACGTCTGTTTATACTTTTACTAGTTTTATATGTAATGGAATATCTGACCGTGAGAATATGTTTTTATACAGAATAAATGTAGTATAAGAACTAAGCAGACGCGTCCTTATTTCATAAACAGAAAAAAAAACGAATTTTTAAATGGCGACGAGAATTCAAATTTAATTAGAAATTGAACATAACATTATGATGGCGGAAGCACTACCTGTTACAGTATTTCAAGAATTTAAGGTCAATGCTGAAGGCGCAGATGGAGAAAATTTTGTGCAACGTCTGGAAAACCTCTTCGTCGGGATGAAAAATTCGGACAAGAGGAGACGAGCGTTCTTGCTACGTTACGCTTGTAAAGAAGTCTATGACATTTTCGACACTCATAGATACGGGAAACGACAAAAATTATTATCAATTGAAGGAATGTTTAAAACAAAAATTTGAACCAAAATTCAACAAGGAGTACGAGAGTTATGTGTTTCGTCAGTCACATCAGAGTTCAGAAGAAACCGTGGACCATTACCATAGTGTAAGCCGCTCCGCTGGGCGGGTAGTATTTTTAGAACGGGGGAATTCCGGGATTTAAGTATAGGTTTGGGTGTGGGGAAGTCCATGGTGAATTCCTGGGAAATTCCCAAGTCTATATTTAGGTGATGAATGTTCCTGAATATTTATTTAGGTTTTAGGAACGTCACATTTCTATATTTAGATGTTGTTCTAAAAAATCATCTATTCGTGGAGGAGAAATTCTCCTTCAAGTAGGTGAAAGAAATAATAAAGACAAATCAAAAGTTTGCAATTTTTATTCAACATTGTATATATTTCAGAAAAAAGTATACGCACTGTGATGTGGCCTAAAATTCTGTCTCGCCATAGGTGGGCGTCCTCTATTTGCTCCGTAGGTGGGTATGGGTTATTTGGTCTGTAGTTGGGTCCATAGTTGTATTCCTGTTGTACAGGACAGTCTCTGGCCCAGTGTCACGAGCCTTGGCACTTGTACCAAATGTTCTGATTCTTGGGCGGCTAGGGACATTCGATAACAAATGTCCCTCTTCATTGCAATTGTAACATACGTATCTGACTTTCTTCTTTTGTGGTTCGTCTCCTTCTGTATTTCTCTTGTTGTCCATCAATGTATGGTGTCGGCTTGCATCTTGGAAATGGATGTCTGTACATCTTCCATCATGGCAGTCATGCGCTGACAATTGCTATGGATGTCGTCCATTCTGTTGTCTGCAGGCTGCTGTACATTGCCGTTTGGCCATTGAAATTCAAAGTTCGTTAAATCAATATCAGCAACTTGTTGAGAAGTCATCTTAGTTGTGTCTCCTATGAAGTCCCAGAATGTGTTTTTCGGAAATTCATATTTACTTTCTGTACTCCTTACAACCATCCATATCGATCTCTTGACTTAAAATGACAGAGGAATGCAAAAAAGAAAACCAGGTATTATCTGTGATACCTGACTGACTATGAAAAGCCCATTTCAAAGTCATACATTCCGAGCGACCTCTTACGATCATAGTTGGACGAATTCAACATCATCAATTAAAATGCCTGACCGCATTCTTCGAGTTCTACTGACCTAGTTACTAGTACATCAAATTATATTTAATGGTAAAATGGTCTTTTTCGTTACCTAGAACTCTTTCCATTTTTAATCAGGATTTTCCATTTTAATCCTCTTTTTTCCTTGGAATCTGACTAGAAAATACGACACAAAAGAAAGCAAACGAACAGCCATTTGTGCAAAATCTGTTTGTTTATAAACAAAAGTCAATATATTCAGCTTGTTTGGTGGATTCACCAAAATTTTAAAGACTTTTTATGAATTACGAGAAATAAGGATGTAATTAAGTTTATATTATTCACCACTGTTTGGTGAAATAAGACGCTTTACAATTTGATGGGACCACCAAACAAATCCATTCTACATGATTTCTTTCTCCATATGCTCTACTGTTGGTGGAACCACCAATTAAGTGTACACGATTTATGATAAATAAATATTGATCATGTTAAGCTGAAATAGAAACACCAAATCTTTAAAATACTAAATAGACATACTATTTGGTGAAACCACAAAATCTACGATTAAATTGCGAAAATATGATTTGGTGACACCACCAAATCTAAGATAAAATCATGAGAATATAACTTGGTGAAGGCACCAAATCCAAGATCAAAATGTGAAAATATAAATTGGTGGAACCACCAAGACTACGATTAAAGTATTAAAATATAACTTTGTGGAACCACCAAATCTACGGTCAAATTGTGAATAAACAAGTTGGTGGAACCACCAAATCTACAGTCAAATTATGAAAATATAATTTGGTGACATCACCAAATCTACGATCGAATTGTGAGTGCGGCGCCAAATCTAAGATCACGCTATGAGAGAACTATTCGGTGAAACCACCAAATTTTAGATGAAATTATGAAAATAAGTTTTGGTGGCTTCACTAAATCTTAGATCAACATGATCAAATTATGAATAACCAAGTCGGTAATACCACCAGATCTATACGATCAAATAATGAAAATAAAACTCGGTAAAATCGCCAAATGTAAGATTAAATTATGAATACACATAAGTTGGTGAAACCACCATTATGAATACATATAAGTTGGTGAAACGACCACATTTTAGATCAAATTATGAATATATATAAGTTGATGAAACCACCAAATTTTAGATCTAATTGTGAATATATATACGTTGGTGAAACCACCAAATCTAAGATCAAATTGTGAATATATATACGTTGGTGAAACCACCAAATCTAAGATCAAATCATGAATATATATATGTAGGTGAAACCACCAAATTTAAGATCAAGGAATAAGTGGGTTGGAGAAATCACGGAAACTCTTCAGAGTATAATTATGATGATGTAGAATTTGGTGGATCCACTAAAACATTTCGAAATCAATTATTTACGCAGACTTTGGTGGGATCACCAAAATCCTTCAAAAGTTTCTGATTTGCATGATTATGAGGGAACAACAAATGTTAGGTACTTTATTATGGTCATCGTGGTCGGCGAAATAACTAAATCTATAATTCTTCGATTGTTACATCAATGAAATGTGAAGAAATTTTAACACGTGCAGAAGAAATTGATTACCATTGTCATTAACCGTATAAATCATTTGTTGGAGTCACCACGATCACAGTTCTACGAGAAGATTACATCTATGGAGGGGATTTAGGGTCACAATGCTATTTGACTTGCTTACATGCTTCATGCTATGTTGCTTCATTCAATGTTTGATTATTAAGTGTTCATTTGTCTTCCTTCCATTTCAAATTGACTTTATTGCATTCGTCTTTCTTCTTTATGCAATGTTGCTTCCATGCATTTTACATTTGTCCTTCGTCAATGCATAATTGTCGTTCTACCATGCGTTATGACATCTTTCATTGTGCCATCATTCTTTCGTCCTAATGCCATTATTGCTTCGTCAATGCTAACCTCAATTTTGAAACCAGATGGCGCTCGGTTTGTTTCCGTTCCTTGAAATTAACTTTGAGACGTCCCCTGTTGCAGTACTTGGAAAAATGAGTTATAAATAGCGGAAAAAATCAAAAGCCGATTGAAATATTTGAACAAAAAAAGAAATCATTAAATGATAAATATTTGGACCTTTTCTGTTTGTTTGATTGTTTGATTGTTTTTTTTTTATTTTTACAGTAATAGCCATTTGGGGATTTGAAAGCTCTAGAAAGTTTTGCTCTGTGTCAGTTATAACTTCGTGGCACAGTGGTAAGGGAGCCGGACTGAAAGTGTACTTTTTCCCCGCATGGGTTCGAATCCCATCGACTACATAATTTTTTTTTCTGAATTGTGAGTGGGAAATTATATAGAAATCAGTTTTTTTTCTGAGATATCGTGGGAAAGGCGGCATTTCATATCGAAAAATTCTAGATAAATTGAAACTGCCGCGCGCCCTACACTGATCGAACCTAGAGATCAACATTCCCCGGCCCCATTGATTCAGTCAATAATGCAGTTTATCTAGTCTCCTTTCATAATTTTGACCTTGAAAATTTACCTTTTGACATCTCTGTATGCCAAAATTACTCCAAGCTGTTGTCCAGGGCAAGCGGAGCGTAGAAGAAAGGGGGGGGGGGGGCAGCGCTACCGCTCGCCAGTTCCTTATAGACTTTCTGAATAATTTAGCTATTCCGATCCATCCTTGATACATATTACTTTATCAATGAACATGAAGACATCTAACTCAATATATATAGAATATTATTACATGTAATGGTAGAGGGTATACTAGAAAGTATTTCCCGATAAGTCAATATTTTGTAAAAATAATTCCTGGCTCGCTACCGCTCGCCATATATTTATTCATGTATTTAGAATTTAGAATTGAACCAGAAATGTTTAAATCTGTGCATACAGAACATAAACCCCGATATATTTTTTAATCTCTTCCCCCCTCCCCTTTTTTGTAATTAATTTTTTTCATTAATTTTTTTTTTTTGTTAGAAATTTTGGGATGTTGTGCCCCTCCACTTTTTCAGGCAGAGCTACGCCGTTGTTCCAGGACTACGCCTGCTCAGGAACGTGGCACAAAACAGTTCAGTGTCATTCACAGCCTTTTGGCCAAAATTTAGACCTCTATTGTGTTCCTATACTCCGTGTTAGGAGCGCAAGGAAGGTATAATTTTAATTAGATTGCACTATGGCAAACTTGTCAGATTCTTCTTGTTCAGTGGCGGATCCAGAGCCCCTTTGCCGGGGGTCAAGGGGCGAATTTTGCCGATCTTACTGATGTACCTGTTCTTGCCGGGAAAATATTGGGACTTTGCAGGAGCATCCCCTAAATCTGCTACTGTTCTTCGACCCAAGATCAAGGTTAAGATTGAAATCCAAGCGTTTGATGCTTGCAATGATTGACCTTGAACATTGACCTTCATTAGTCCATACTTCAAAGTCAATTTTTATAGAAGTTTTATCTTTTTATGCAAGAATCACCCGATTTATGGTACAGAAACGACATTGACGGGCAAGTAATTAAAATTATGACTTTTCATAGATGACTTGCAAGCAATGATAGTGAGCCAAACGAACCCTAACGAAAAAGTACTATAGTATACTATAGTATACTATAGTATACTTTACTACACAAAACTTTACTATACTATACTACACAAAACTTTACTATACTACACGAAACTTTACTATACTACACTATACTACACAAAACTTTACTATACTACACGAAACTTTACTTTACTACACTATACTACACAAAACTTTACTATACTACACGAAACTTTACTATACTACACAAAACTTTACTATACTACACAAAACTTTACTACACAAAACTTTATAAAACTTTACTACACAAAACTTTATGAAACTTTACTATACTACACGAAACTTTATGAAACTTTACTATACTACTCGGAACTTCACGAAACTTCACTAATTCTGAGAAATAATGTGTAATGGGAGAGATGTATACATGTTAAGCTAAGGGCATTTTGAATATGCGCCAACGGATTTTCATTATATTTATACATAGTGCGATAAGAATGTTGAGAGGAAGCCGTCATTACACATTATTTCTAAATTATACGACAACAAAAATAAAGACCCAAAAGATATATTAAAGAGCATCCTTTCTTCTTGAAGTATACAAATTTTCAAAACATTTCACCCAAAAATAGAGTTTTAAAGAATTTTTTAACTATTTCAGTATATTTTCACAGTATTTAAAAAGAAATATAAGTCCCATAACTCTGTAACAACAAAACAGATGAACCTGACAATTGAAAGGTGGTTTCCTCTCCACAGTCTAATTACAATATAGAAATATCATGTAAATCTGGTGATGCATATTGCTTTTACTATAATTTGTACCCCCTCCCATTACACATAATTTTTCAATTATGCGACCAAAAAAGAAATCAAACCCGTAACATATACAAAAGAACATCCTTTCTTCTTGAAGTCAAAAATAGATTTTTAATGAATTTTTAACTATATTAGTATATTTTCACAATATTTTTAAAAAATCAAAGTCCCATAACTCCGTAATGACAAATAGGATGAACCTGAAAATCTAAAAGCAGCTTCCTCTCTAAATTATGATCTAAATCTTAAAATATCATGAAAATCCATTGCTTCAAATTTAATTTATTGCATTCCATGTGCCTATAATTTGCCCTTAGGCTTAGCTTAAAACATGTACATGCATGTGCATATAACCCCCACCACCCCCCCCCCCCCAATCATGCCCATTACACGCGATTTCTCAATAATGAGACAAAAAAATTAAAAACCCGTTATATATATGAAAGAACATCCTTCCTCCTTGAAGTATATAATTTTTCAAAACATTTTGACCAAAAATGGATTTTTAATGAATTTTTAACTAATTTTCTATATTTTCATATATAAACAAAAAGAATCTAAGTCCCATTACTCTGTAACGACAAATGAGGTGAACCTGAAAATCGAAAGGCAGCTTAATTCCTCTTCACAGTCTGATCAAAGTGCATATTATTAATTTTAAATATCATGAAAATCTGTTGACGCATACTGAAGTTATTGCGTTCCATAAGAGGACGGAGACGGACAGATGGACAGACGGACATCATCATACCATAATACGTCCCGTCAAATGATAGGCGTATAAAAGTTAAATGCATGGACCTTCACAATGCTTTTTTTTCATTTTTCATAAAATTTTATTGAAAAAAAATATGTCTAAATCTATTTGTTGATTAGTTATTGAAAGTAGTCGAACTGCATAGAACTTTAATGTACATAGATTAGCAATCGGTAAAATTTTAATATCGATTGTCTGTGCACTATGAAGTATGATGGGATCCGAGACTAACTATTGATAAATAATAGAAACTATCGAAATGTCCGGAACAACTTTTAAACATGCCTATCATCATACTGATTTAGAGAAAATTCAGAAGATTCTGACAATCCAACATAATGAGTTACAATATTAATATAAAAGAAATTATGATTTATATAATAGTGTTAGATTTAGTGTTCACTATGCCGAAATAGTAGTCAGGATTCTGGCACATAGTGCATGACCCGAAGAGAAATTTTTCAATCCTTTAAATTGATTTTTCTTTATGAAATTACAATTTATTTCATTGAAAATATTCAAAAGGAATTCACGAGCGGTAAAGGGAGCAGACTAGTGACAGGAGGGTCGAGTGCAAGTTCGATCCTCATCGACTTTTGACACAGAATGATGTTTGTGGGCTGAACATCTTCTCCCAAGCCTTATAAATAATGTAGATATGTTCTTAACCCCGTTCTTAAAAAATGTTCGTCGATCAAAAGCTCTACTTATAGCTTTAATATTCATTGTTAAAAATATATCCAACGTTAAATAAAGATTATTAGATATTATTATACATTGATTAAGACGTACGCACAGCTGGCAAAATTCTGTGAGAGCAATGTAGAATGAGATTGGTTTTACGTTTAGCTTGTTTAGATTTCCAGTCTTTTTAAGATAAAATCTCTGTATGTCTTAGAACTAGAGCGAAAGAAATAGAAACTGAAAATAGATTCTATTTTAATATGCGTACTTGTGACACACTCTATAGATATCAATGGGTATTAAAGGAATCTAATGCGTATAATAGCGAGCTCTGCGAGTGGTAACGTGTATACGTAAGTATGGGAAAATGCACGAGCAAAAGATATACATACTTGGAGCTGAAAAAGTATGGTAACAGGACTGAGGATACGGGTAAAAGTGACTCGATTCCCTTAATCGACAGAGCGGGAGAACATACTTAGACAAAGTTTCAATGGATAAAATTCTTCTATTCTAAGGCATATTAAAATTATGTGAAACTCGCCGAATTGTTCGTCTAAAAATCAGAAATTCAGCAGCAACTAATCCGCCATCTTTATCACTAATGATACAACGGTACATATAGTGTTGGAACGATTATCACCAACATCGGCGACATCATTGCTAATACCCTTCGATTTCAATTAATCGATTATGTTTCTAAGAATCGATTATAATTGGAAATATTCAACGTGGAAAAGAATGACATAGTTTTCTGCAGAATTCGCGTATGACAAGTACGAATAAAACGAAAGTGGATCGACGATCGTTTCTATGAGTTCAAGCTCCGGATGTAGCGTAAATAATTTGATAAGGAAACACTTTCTAAGGCACACAATGGATGTAATTAGGATTCTCATTGAATTTAATGGTAGTGACAAGTACTCTTATAGAAGTGAATTTCACAGTATTGTTAGCCTAAACTCCACGAATATATTGCTTCATTCATTGAATGAACCCTTGGGTAGTATGCAAACCCTCCCCCCCCCATCCCTGTATCTGCCGTATAAAGTTGTCGAATTTTACAAATACATATTTGTTTTGACTTCATTACTGCTGTGATCTTTACAAAATATTTCATTTACTAGACAGTTTTTTTTTTCATTCTGTGGTTGGAGTTCTTTCTAGACATTTTGCTATGTGTATTAGCATAAGATTTAGTGAAGTTTAATTCATTACTTGTCATATTATTTTCTGTAAAAACAAGAAAGAATTGTTTCTGATTAAATCGAAATAATCGATTAAAATCCTCTCCGATTATAAACCGATAATCGATTATGAATTTTTTCCAATTATACAACACTAGGTACATAACTCTGTAGTATACTTGACATCATTATTCCTCTATATGTGACGTCATTGTAGCAGTGCGTCCATTTTCACGTGCAAGAATGGTAAATTATTGTAGTAATGCAAGATGGAAAAGTAAAACAAAACTGCTGTGATTTTCTAACACTTTTCAGTGTTTCAAACAAACAAGATAAATATAATCGAAATAATCATGCAGTAAACTTTATTGTAAAGAAGAAAGATTTGAATTTTTAAATGGATTTCAAGGTCACTATCTAGAGAGGAAATGGGAGGGATTTTAGACTCCCTCGCTCAATGATTTACGTTTGTGTAAAGTTGATGGTACGGATCCAGATTTTTTTTATTTTTACAGTGGGAATCGGAGGTCCAGCTTGACCGGCGGGTGGCCAGGAATACCAAGGTTTTGAAAAGTTTTGATTTTGAGATTAAGGTTTTATAAGATTTATGGTGTCTTTTTTCTCCGCTCGTACATAAGGCTTTGCCTTGATTCATATTACACAATACGCACGGCAAATTTAAATCAATGGCAGTTGTATCATTGCACCGATGCCCCCCCACCGCACCCCCCCCCCCTTCTAAGATACACATATTTGAATTCTGTTTCTGAGAAAAAAATACTTTCAATTAAATATGTGACTAACAGGCTTTCTACTCTACCTTGATGAAAAGGTAGGAGTAGTCAATGAAAAAAAGTAGGAAAAAGTAGGAATTAACAGAGAAAAAGTAGGAAATTTTCCATTACTTATATGACAATTTTCATGACTTATGACACACAAAATCAACAACAAGCCATTTCAGCAATGTTGTAGACCAGTGATGTTCATCTTTGAAGGAATCTCAGACTGGAAAGCTGAAGAGCTAAATTGCTATGCTGCAGCTTTGGTATATAATTTTGTATTCATCTGAAGTGAATGGGCGAGCGAAGCGAGCCCGAAAATTTTAAAAACTTTGAATTAGTCATTTTCCTCTGACATCACATTATCAATAATATTTTTTCATTTTTGAAATGAAAAAAGTAGGAATAGTAGGAGGTTTTGGAGAAAAAGTAGGAAAAAATAGGATCAAAACAAAAAAGTAGGAAATAGTAGGAAAAAGTAGGAACAGTAGAAAGCCTGGACTTACTTAACATGCTAAAATTTCTTAGATTGAAAATCAAAACAGTAAGTGGCATACATTTGGTAGTAGTCAGAGGCAACTCGAGTTTCAAAACGTTACTGTAACATTACGTTAACTAAGAATATCTGAAACGAAGTTATCTCCCATCAATCATATTCCATATCAATTTCTTGTAAAATATGATTGTGAGCACTCAGTATACCTTTTTTCTAATTTTCATCAAACTCCTCGTCGACTCGATGTCCTTCTCGTTCGGGATCTCCATGGTCTAAATATAGCACCAGTCAAAAGGACATTCCAATCTATGATAGGAGCACTTGCAGGGACGTGATACTACAGTAGGGCTGGGCTTGACAAGAGCATATTTGAGCCCTAGGGAAGAGGGGGTGCAGCGAGGAACCTTAACGTATATCGAAAGCGAGGAAAGGGCGGATCCAGGATTGGAAGCATATAGGAGGGAGGGGGTGTTTTGTGTACCCAAAGAGCCTTCATAATCATATGAACCAATTTGGAAAAGGGCCGAGTACCGAGCGGGGGAGGGGATAACGCCAAGTCCTGTGGGTAGGGATTCGGGGTCCTTCTTCTCAGAAAAGTAGTTCAGATCATCATATATATGATGTCCGATTTAAAATAAGAAAAACATGTGTACCATTAATAATTTTCAAATTATACCAGTGGCGGATTTAAGGGGGGGGGGGGGGGGGGCTTTAGGGGCTGGAGCGCCCCACCCCCACCCCGGCAGCGAATACAAAAAATCATATCTTTTACGGCATAAATTAAAGTATATACGTAATTTGTCAGAAAGATCCCAAAGACACTACAGAAAACGCCGATTTTAGTAGATTTCTCAAAATTTTCTCGAGGACGGGGGGGGGGGGGGGGGGGGTTGCCGGTGTGGAATGTAGGCTACATGTACCCACGACGAAAAATCTATAGATGCATAACATATATAGAGCTGGATCTGGAAAAAAGTCACACGCAATGCATAATTAAACCTCAAGCTTTTAATAACGAAGTTATTTCGCAAAGGGCTAAGGTTTTTTTTCCCCAGTAATTTGGGGCCAGGGTCCGTGCAATTTGGAAAAATTACGACGTTCGGGAATATTTTTGGTAGTACTAGCTTAGAAAGTTAATGACTGCTTAGACAATCAAAAGATCAGAAATGAATGTTAAATCAAATGATTTTCTTTTGAATTGGATTTAATTACGATAATGATTAGTATTTGATTACATAAATTATGGCAAATTAACAGTAAATTTGCTACTTTTGAACCAGTAAAATTAACTAATTGTGGTGATAATTCCACCTACATGTGATTGGGAAATTTTAGAGCCACAGTTGAGAAAAAAAGATACTATATTTCATTGGGAATGGGGCCAAATGACCCCGGCGGTTGAGGTTCTGGATCCGCCACTGTGTTCGTGTAGACTAATTCTAATTTTCAAACTAAATTATGCTTTTGCCGATACTGCATAGAAGAGGTTGTACTGAGGAATTTTTCCACTGATTTTGTAACTTTCGTTTCGTTTCTTATCTTATCTTTTCTTTTTTATCAAGATGTGAGAATTCAAAGGCGAGTGAGGGATAAAAAAAAATAGTTAAAAAGAACAAACAAACAACAAAACAAAATGAGAAACTTACATGTAACAATAAAATACATAGAAACAAACCTATATTTATAGGACATGAAGAAAATACGATTTATTAATCTAAGCTCCTCGCTAAGTAATAGAAACTAAATAAAAAGTTTTAAGTTAAACACAGAGAGAGAGAGAGAGAGAGAGAGCACTGGCAAAACCCCACTTGTGGGGAACTCACACCTGTCAAATGACCTTTCTTGTGAGGAATGTTGGAAATTGTGGGGAAAATCGCCATTCCCCATAAACCTAATCGGTATTTCGAAATGGTTCGAGGTATCCACAGGCAATAAAAAAGATATTTTTTGATAGTTTTGTTGTATTATTTTTGTCAGTAAAGAGTTTAGGCATCGCAGAAGCGTATACACCAATGGTAGGAGGGATTTTTCTTTGTGGGGAATTTCTCTCTCTTTCGTACGATCGAAATTATCTCTTCACCGTAAAATTGGTGTCTTGGCATGCTGGGTAATTTTTCTGTTCGGAGCCTTCTTTGTTTTTCTTGTGATGTAGCGGTCCTACTACTTTAAGCCTAGGGAATATTTTAAGCCCAGGCGTAAGCCCAGGTGCGCCCAGGACGTTTGGGTGCAATGAATATATCATTTTCTTTGATATCTAGTTAAATGTGTATTTAAACATGTCACATGAAAAATTTCAACAAAATTACGCAACATTTTATATCTTTTTATCGTGATTGAAGTTGTGTATTTCCTGGGCTTACTGCACGTATTCAGGAAGGATAACTCTTAGCTCCATTAGAGTTATCCGATATAGTTTATTTACCGCAGGTAGGTATAAAAGTATTGTTTATATGAGACAAAAGTCATGGGAAAAACGTATTCTATTTCTACATTGTATGTATGAATTTGCAGATATAAGTTATATATACATGTATATATGTCCCTGTTCTGGTCAAGCATAATTCATGAGGATATTCATTCAATTCTGAAGGATAAAGATCTTCAGTTTTATTTTACTTCGATCTTTTTTTAAATCCATTTTTATGTATCATTAATATACTTTTTTCTGTTGTATTTATTTTTTTCTCTTTTAAAAAATTGTCTTTGATGTCACAACGTTGTTTTCCAAGTATGAATTATCAAGAAATAATGAAGCCACCAATAGGCTAATTGATCAAATAACCTGCCTGCAACGACAGGTGTAATCAACCTGGATTACGTAAGAGGGGCATACTTGGTAAGTTACTCCAACCAACAAATTATTCTAAGGGGGAAGGTTTCAGAAGAGAGATACTTTATTCTTTAAGTTAATGACTACTCTGCTAGTAATTTACCATAAATTGAAAAAAAAAATATTATAAGGGGTTTAGTTTCAGTTAAAGTTTCATTGTTAATTCTCAAGGTATGGAATATTTGTTGTTGTTTTTTTTTTTGTAGATTCTGATCTTGTTTACCATGTCCCAACAGAAGTTTCTCTACCGCTACATTCCTGAGTTCCAGAATTCGTTTCCGAATCGATTTCACCGAATCGATTTCAAATAGTTTTTTAGGGGGTAGGTTGGACAGTTTTTCAACAGAAACGTTATTTTGCACTTGAGGAGAAAATCCGTCAAATGTTTTAAGCTTCATGCGACGCATAGAGGTCCCAGGTATCTGACGTGAATATCGAAATGCCTCTTGAATACATGCATCACTTATAGCAATAATCCAGTTATATTCATCATCTAGGCATTGTATACCAAACTCTTTGTTAAATAGGGCAACTATTTTGCCTTGAATGTCACATTTTAATTCTTCTAACGTACATACTTAGTCAGGAATATTGAATTTTTTAACTTTACCGATCCCATATTCTACTTGGACTTGTATGGTGTCCATGTTGAAGCCAACTACATGTACATGTTACATTGACCATGTACCCGATAGTCTCCCACAAAAACAGAATGATTTTATTGATTGAAATTCACAATATGACCGTGTTCACAGCGGGTTTCGGATTAAGTTGACGGCAGCTATACCAGTAAAGTAAATAAAGTGACGTTTTGCCGTTGATTTAAATTGCTCCTTAGTTGCCGGCGGCTGATATTTTTACTTCGACGTATTTCCATACTCTTGGTCAAAATATATTTTGCTCCTTTTATCAAGATCATTACTTTCATTTAACAAAACGTATCACTATTTACGATTGCGACAAGAAAATATTCAAAAGGTCGAGAATATATGTCTGGAAGGATAATAATGATTTACGTAATCTCATAATTCAAGAAACAATTCGCTTTGGTGGATCCGTTTTGACCGGGGAAGTACCAAAAGGAGTTTTGCGATCGTTGGAATATTGTACATTCTTAGCAATGTTACGTGTTGTGGGTTTCTTGATTTATTCCATACGTCTCAACTTCTCACTTTGAAATTATATATATTATTCAAGGATATAAAAAAACACGACCATACCAACTCTTTATTTATTCAAAGTACGATCCTCGTTCTTATCTGGTAAAACCGGCAATTATTTTGTTTGACAAAGACGGCGAGGTCGGAAAATTCATCGAATAATACAGATTAAAAACAAAATTTAGTGAAATCTGATACATCGAATTTCTATTTCTAATGTACCGTCACGCCGTTATTATATGACACGTGCCGGTCAACGCGATCTAGCAATGATGTAATTCAAGCTGCTGAACCTAGTTTGCCTATGAAATCATCTAGTTGAACACCCTTTGAACTAGCAATGATGTGAATACAGAAATACATTTAAACGTTTCCATGTTACGTTATAGATCGGTTGTCTTTTAAAACTACAAAGCCGACAGATTAACGTGCGCCGTAGAAGCCATAAAACCATTTCTCAGGTATATACAAGCTTCAAGACGCTTGACACCTTAATCGGGTGTGCGGATGTTAATTTTTAAAATCAATAAATTAACGCAAAGTAAATACACGGCGCGTGGTGCTTATCTCGATAGCGCCCCTATAAAATTATGAATCCAAATTGGGTATACATAAAATCCAGAAAAATAAAATTCTTTGAAAAAAATCGTAACAAAAATTATTCGAGTCGCGCCGAATTTTGGGGGTCTGTCGCGTTTGGGGTAACAATCTTAATTTTATTTTTGGCCTTATAAAAACTTAGCCAGAAAAGAGCGAAGAAATTTGTTTGTACTTAGAACTTTTCTCTTAAGATGAAGAAAATTCCTGATTAACTGCACTTTGTTGGTGATCGTTGTAAATTCGAATTTCTACCCCGAGATATTTAAATCGGTGGTTTCTGAAATATTGCTGGGTTATTTCTCACTACTGGTCAGGTACATATCATCGCCGGGCACATATTATATACACTTCATTTATATCTCCACAAATTGTTGATGAAGGAATTTAATTTTTTCACCATATTTACCTCTTAGAAACATGAAAAATTCAAATAATTCCATAACCTGGAAATACTGAATTTTATTATATAAAGTCAGTAGATCTGAATGTAATTCTTAAGGGAGAGGGTAGGTCACTTCATCTTCCTATACCTCTTTGCTTTTAGAATTTTTTTTTTTTGGTATGAATTTTTCACAAACAAAAAGGAGAAAGTTCAAAGATTCAGATTATGTATCAAATCAGCAATTTAATGTAACTGATTCATGAGGAAATATTAAAAGAAGTAAGAAAACCATGCATGAAGCTCCTGTATAATATTATGTAGATCAGAGATGGAAGTTAGAACATAATTCCTTCCTTTTTTGTTGAGATCGTGGTATAATTTGTGTTTCTGCACTATCACTAAAACAAATTCATTAAAAATAAATGAACAAGTATTAAAAGAAAAAGAATATCTGCTGCTGTAGAACCGAGATATAAAACGTGTCATGTATTGATGTATTTGAATCTTCATCCCTTTTTGGTGAGAACAGTAATTAACACAACCTCCACTGTCATCATGCATGTCATCGTGCATCATGGGATGCTACATACTGGTAACTACCTGCCTTTAAATAAATTAATAAAAATAAAAAAAAACAAAAGAAAGTAGATAAACTATACCCCCCCCCCCAAAAAAAAAGCATACATACGTGTACATTACCAAATAGAAATTGATACCAGAGTTATCCTTCTTTGGTATTAGTGACTCTTCAAAATAAGCCCAGGAAATGCACACATTCAGTTGCAAATAAAGCATATTAAATGTTGATATATTTTCTTGAATTTTTGCATGTGATACATTTTTATGCTTATCTAACTATATAAAGTGAAATTTTAAGTTTACACCCTACCAAAACCTCCTGGGCGTTCCTGGGCGTATGCCTAGGCTTAAAATTCTCCTAGGCTTAAAATAGTATGACCCTGATGTAGAGCTGATTGATTAATCGATATTTCATTCATGATGGGTCGATAATTATCGATCAACGGGGTGTTGTAGTCATCCGATTTCGGTAATCGATTTGGAAGTAAAATAATCGATCGCCTAGCGCGAAAAATGCAGAAGTAGGGGCTGCCGCTGATGTATCAGAGGAAATTCTGTCCGATGGTCAAAATCTATTTCTTCATACCGCACTATACATACAAGTTTACGTTATCAGATGAGCCCAGCATAGAGGATCCTACAGAACCTGCACTGGAAAACAACGATGCAGTAAGTAATTCATTTTTTATGTAAACTGATCAACAAGTGCCTGCGTACGCCCCCCCCCCCCCTAAAATTTTCCAATCATGGGTGAAACGATCATTTAAAGTAAAAAAGTAAATATTATACTATTATTGCACAGTGATGAGGTCGATATGATGCTTTATGGAGTGATAAAACCAATATCCCGGGGGGGGGGGATGGCCTTCCTGGTTCCCCTACCAGTACAAGGGCTCTGCCCTGGACCCGCTGGGGACCTAGGTGGTCCCAAGACCCCATACCAATTCTTTGGGCCCCCAACTGAAAAGCTGGATCTGCCACTAAAATGATGTTTCATGATACAAATCGTATTGTGAGTAAATATCATGAAACATTATCATATCATAAGCTTAGCGTATCGTGACAGCCTTAAATTTAACCCCTGGACCAGTGACTGTATGGCTCATTTATGACTTGGGAAATAGAAAAGCCCTGACGATTTTTTAATACTAGAACAATTATAGTGACTATAACTTATATGTACATGTAATCAGGGGCGGATTCAGAACCTCAACTGCCAGGGGGGGGGGGGGCACATACAATTTTTGATGGGAATCACTTTCAAGGCCCGAAGGGCAGAGTGGGGGTCAGAGAAAATTTTGAAATAATGAAGCAATTTGGTGGAATCTGAAGCATATTTGAGCTGAATTTAGAAGGGATTAGGCTGCACGATTCAGTCAGTGGAAGGACTTATAAACAGATAATTATTATGTTTTAAAAATTTTCGACTATATCTGATGCTGTATTGTTTTTGTACGGCATGCCAGGGCCGTCGCTAGGGCTGATTTAGGGCCGATATTCTGCCCCATTCCCAATGCAAAAAAAGTATCTTTTTTCCCAATTTAGACAAAATGTTAGACTCTAAAAATTCCCAATTGTTTGGTCTTTGTTTGATATAGTGTATCAGGGGTTTTTTTTCCTTGCTTTGGGGCTGAATTTCGGCCCCTTCCCAATGCCAAATTTCCTCTATTTTTCCCAAAAAATCACCCTGAAATTCCCAAAAAGGAATTATCAAAAAATCACCTGAGAAAATAAGACTCAAAACCTGGAAGTCAGCACAAAATGTCCTATTTCGAAGTGCATTTTTAAAAGATTTTTATTCATCCCTTGTTCAGTTCAAGCAAATCAATAGATTGTCAGTGTTAATAAATGATACTTTAGAGTTATACTTTGGTGAGAATTTGTTCCAAATTTTTCCCAATTTGAGCAAAATGTCGCAAATTTTCCCAAAAGGGACAGGCACAGGCAATTTCCCCAAAATAAAAAAAACCCCTGTGTATCATCCCCGTCATAACTCTACCTCACTAGGAAAAGGTTGCTGTGCATTTCAGTGTTTTTCCCTTTATGATGACATTAACATATACATTTAGGTTAAAGTTAGTGTTGTAACGATTATCGCAGACATCGGCGACATCATCGCTAATACCCTTCGATATCGATTAATCGATTATGTTTTTAAGAATCGATTATATATTATTACACTCTCTAATGCATACAATGGATAGAATTAGGATTCTCATTGAATTTAATAGTAATAAAAAGTACTCTTATAGAAAACTCCATCGTCAGATGTGGTATGGTCCTTCGATACGTCAATATACCTACTCGTCTAGAAAAATTTTTTTTTTAGTTTTTACGCCAAACTCCTGAGCTTTGTAAGAAAGACAAGGTCAGTGAATTTCACAGTACTGTTAGCCTAAACTCCACGAAGATATTGCTTGATTCCTTGAATGAGAAAAATCTTTCGGTTCAATTAGGTCGTATGGAAACCCCCCCCCCCCTCCTCCCATCCCTGCATCTGCCGTATAAAGATGTCCACTATTACAATCTCATATTTGTTTTGACTCCATTACTGCTGTGATCTTGACTACTAGACAGGATTTTATCATTCTATGGTTGGAGTTCTTCCTAGACATTTTGCTATGTTTATTAGCATAAGATTTAGTGAATTTTATTCATTGCTTGTAATATTCCTTTCTGTAAAAACAGGAAAGAATTATTTCCGATTAAATCGAAATAATCGATTAAAATCCTCTCCGGTTATAAACCGATAATCGATTATGAAATTTTTCAGATTATACAACACTAGTTAAAGTTGAGGAGTGCCAGAACAGTCTTGAAGCCCTGATTGACACAAAGGGGCTCTATACAGTCCAATTTCTACAATGAACACAAGATATCAGGATTCGAGAGAAGAAATCAAAAGTGCTAAGACCAAATTCCTAGAACAACTCCAGGAAAACATTGAACAAAGGTATCTTTTGGGTTAATTATCCTGCTATATTGCATTCACAAGCACACATTTATTCATGGAGGTACAGTACAGTTAAAATATTTTGATATCTATAATTTACGTATTGAGCCACTGACCCCCAGGGTAAAAGTGCAGATAGATAAGTCCTCAAATACAATAAGGGACAGAATGATATATAATTTTGCAATTTTTTTATCTGTTTTTTTTTTTAACAGAATCTCACTCCTAGGACTTCCGTTATAATTTTGTATTTTAAATAATAACACTATGATACTTCAGGTTACATATGCTATGACAAACACCCTGCAGTCTGTTCCATCAGATTCCGACGATCGAGTACGGAGCATGACTACAGTACAACACCCTCCTCCTCAGGCCATGCTATCTCCAAATCAAAAAATTACCAGGTAAAAAAGTTGTTAGATTTCAGAGTTGTGTTGTTTTTTTGTGAATACTGCATGACAATCTGGATATTGTACCTTTTTAGCTTGCTGGGATGAAAAAGTCCGAAGAGCTAACCTTGGCGTCGTTGTTGTCATTGTCTGTAGTCAAAACTTTAACCTGGGCTATATCTCTTGAACTATAAGGGGTAGGGCGTTGATATTTCACATGGAGATACCCTCTTACAAGGCCTTTCATTTGAGACCATGACCTTTGACCTCTTGACCTTGGACTTTGACCTACTTTTGAAAAACTTTTACCTGGGCTTTATCTCTTAAACTGTAAGGGACAGGGCTTTGATATTTTACTTTGAGACCATGACCTAGTGACTGTGGCCTTTGACTTTGACCTACTTTTCAAAAAAAAATTAACCTAGGCTATATCTCTTGAAATTGAACTGTTAGGGGCAGGGCCTTGATATTTTACATGTGGATACCTTGTGTACGACCTTAAATTTGAGACCATATCCTTTGACCTAGTGACTGTGGCCTTCGACTTTGACCTACTTTAAAAAAAAATTAACCTGGGCTACAAAAAAAATGTATATCTCTTGAACTATAAGTGTAGGGCTTTGATATTTCACATGTACGCCATGATGTAGATTCCTTGTGATGGTACCTATCATTTTAGACCATGACCTTTGACCTTGTGACCTTAACCATTTACCTAATTTCTAATTACTCGTACTTTGGCAATATCTTCAGCTCTCTAAGAGATAAGACTAACATCAGATGAATAGAATCCTCATGACAATACTTCTTGTATTTTGGAGGTTATTTGATTTTTGACAAAAACCTGCCACTGAGAGCTATGTAATTTTCAGCTCGCCGGGACGAAAAAGTCCGGAGAGCTAATGCCATACCCTCGGCGTCGTCGTTGTCGTCATTGGCGTCGTTGTTGTCGTCGTCCGTAGACAAATCTTAAACCTGGGCTTTATCTCTTGAACTATAAGGGGTAGGTCTGTCTGTACATATTTCCTTCTTTACCCATGGATAGGATCTAGACCAAATCTAGACCTAATCTAATAAAGGGTAAGGCTTTCATATTTCACATGTAGATACCTTATGACGGGACCTTTGGTTTGAGACCATAACCTAGTGACCTTGAACCTTAGACTTTGACCTACTTTTGAAAAACTTTAACCTGGGCTATATCTATACAACCATAAGGGTAAAGGCTTTCATATCTCACATGCAGATTCCTTGTGATGAGACCTTTCATTTGAGATCATGACCTTTGACCTAGTGACCTTTACCTTAAAGTCTGACTTACTTTTCAAAACTTTAGCTTGGGCTATATCTCTTGAACTATAGGGGGATAGGGCTTTGACATTACATATAGTTTCCTTGTGATGAGACCATGTCTATTGACCTAGTGACTGTGATCGTAGACTTTGACCTACTTTTCAGACACTATCTTTTGAACTATAAAGGGTAGAGCTTTGACATTTCACATGTAGATACCTTCTGATGAGACCTTTCATTTGAGACTATGTCGTTTGACCTTTTGACCTTCCTTTATAAAAAACTGTAATCTGGGCTATACATGTACCTCTTCTACTATAAGGTATTAATGTAGTGACCTTGACCTAAACCTATAATTTCAATTATTCATACTTCAGCAATATCTTTAGCTCTCTAAGGGATATTGCTAATATCTTGATAAAACTTTTTTATGCCCCCGTAATCGAAGATTCGGGGCCTTTAGTTTTTGGTCTGTCCGTCAATCTGTTTGTTTGTCTGTTGGTCTGTTTGTCCACAAAAACTTTAACCTTGGCCATAACTTTTGAATGGTAAGGGATAGGGCTGTCATATTTCACATGTGTATTCCTTTTGACAAGACCTTTCCATGAATACCAAAATTTTTGACCTTGTGACCTTGACCTTGGAGTTTGACCTAATTTCAAAAATTTAAACTTTAGCCATAACTTTTGAATGGTAAGGGATAGGGCTGTCATATTTCACATGTGTATTCCTTTTGACAAGACCTTTCCATGAATACCAAAATTTTTGACCTTGTGACCTTGACCTTGGAGTTTGACCTAATTTCAAAAATTTAAACTTTAGCCATAACTTTTGAATGGTAAGTGATAGGGCTTTCATATTTCACATATGAAGTCCATGTGGCAAGACTTTTCCATGGACACTAAATTTGACCTTTTGACCTTGACCTCAAATGTGATACTACTTTTGATCTGTTTTACTGACAAAAATGCCAAAGGGGGCATTTGTGTTTCACAAACACGGGTTTTTTTTTTATAGATTTTAGAAGTTTGCTGATTTACAATAAAAACTTGCTATCTTTGATATCACTATTTTCTTAGCTCACCTCAGCGAAGCTCACGTTAGCTATTGTCATGGCGTGGCGTCCATCCGTCGTAAACTTTTTACATTTTTGAATTCTTCTCAAGAACCACCAAAGGAATTTTGATGAAACTTGGTAGGAATTAAGTACTCATGGTCCCCTAAAAGTGTTGTTGTTTTTCGTCCGGATCCGTCAAAAGGTGCCGCAACCAAATGCAAAGTAGGTACTAGGTCACAGGGAGTACCCTCCTTTGACAAACTTCTTTTCAGAACCGAAGCACCTATGACAAAACAAAAGCATCTGGATGATCTAGAAGGATGTCTTAACAAGTGTTGTTGCTTCTGATTCCTGTGGGAAGTCAAATTTTTGACATGTTTTTGACATTGGACTTTGTCAAAAATGCTCATTTTTAGCTACAGTAACCAAACTTGCACAAGTGATTCATCTTTGGATGCTGAGGTGAACCCATGCATCGTATGCAGCATCTGACCTACATTTTCCACTTGAGTGACTTGGTTAAGAAGTTTGGGGTAGCTCAGTATCTGACAAAGTACTAATGCTACAGTAACCAAACTGGCACAAGTGATTCATCTTTGGATGCTGAGGTGAACCCATGCATCGGATGCAGCATCTGACCTACATTTTCCGCTTGAGTGACTTGGTTAAGAAGTTTGGGGTAGCTCAGTATCTGACAAAGTACTGATGCTACAGTAACCAAACTTGCACAAGTGATTCATCTTTGGATGCTGAGGTGAACCCATGCATCGGACGCAGCATCTGACCTACATTTTCCGCTTGAGTGACATGGTTAAGAAGTTTGGGATAGCTCAGTAACTGACAAAGTACTGATGCTACAGTAACCAAACTTGCACAAGTGATTCATCTTTGGATGCCGAGATGGACCCATGCATCGGATGCAGCATCTGACCTACTTTTTCCACTTGAGTGATTTCGCTTTTAAAAGCCAATATTGAGCAAAGTATAAGTGCTACATGTACCAAACTTACATATTGGATGTATCTTTGATCAAACTTTCATAAAATGACCTTGACCTACTTTTTCCGCTTGAGTGATTTTGCCTTTAAAAGCCATTATTGAGCAAAGTATAAGTGCTAGATGTTCCAAACTTGCATATTAGATGTATCTTCGATCAAACTTTCAAAAAATGACCTCGACCTACTTTTCTGCTTGAGTGATTTTGCCTTTAAAAGCCAATATTGAGCAAAGTATAAGTGATACATGTACCAAACTTGCATATTGGATGTATCTTTGATCAATCTTTCATAAAATGACCTTGACCTACTTTTTCCGCTTGAGTGATTTTGCTCTTTAAAGCCAATATTGAGCAAAATATAACAGCTACATGTACCAAACTTGTATATTGGATGTATCTTTGATCAAACTTTCATAAAATGACCTCGACCTACTTTTTCCGCTTGAGTGATTTTGCCTTTAAAAGCCAATATTGAGCAAAGTATAAGTGATACATGTACCAAACTTGCATATTGGATGTATCTTTGATCAAACTTTCATAAAATGACCTTGACCTACTTTTTCTGCTTGAGTGGTTTTGCCTTTAAAAGCCAATATACATGTACTAAGAAATATGTTTGAATTGAATTTTGCTGTCACGAGGTGAGCTTCGTAATCTGTGATTACCTATGTTTGAACTGTTTGTGGTTTGAAATGTGTGGTTTTGTGCCCTCATTTAGCATATGTTTGTCATATTTAAGTTACTATTTGCTTCTATATACATTACATGCTATAATCTTCTTTTTTTTGGAATTTTTATAGATTTTTAAAAATATGAATAGGTATGTCTACTGAGCACATGGACCCAAGGGTTGTGGGTTCAAGTCCCGGCACTGGCACCCCCAATTCTTTCTTCCCTTTTCATTTTTTTTTCAATTTTGTCACCTTTTTATGCACTTTTAAATCATCTCAATACCTTTAATTTCATTTTTGACCAAAAAATGGTTTTCTTCCATTTTCGTTTTTTTTTCTGTTTTGCACTCTTTCAATGTGCATTTGACATATTTTAAGTTTTCTTATGGCTGTGATATATATGGGACCTCCATTTATTAGTTCAACTGTCTATCTGTTTCATACAGCCTATCTGACAATTCAAATGCATGAGCAGTTTATAGGGATCACTTTGTCCCATGAAAATCCATCTGCCAATCTGTTTGTTAAACTGTTTGTCAGTCTGTCTGCTTGTTGGGTATTGTAGTCACACATTCACATTATGGCTATAACTTGATTAATTAGGGGATAAACGTACTGTGTTTTGTGGTTCCGACAGGTATATGTTGGATATACTGTTGGAAATGCAGTTATACCGTCGGGGCTTGCCCCTGACGGTATAACGTATGTTTCCAACAGTATATCCAACATATACCTGTCGGAACCACAAAACACAGTACGTTTATCCCTATTCTAATTCATGTGATATAATTTAACTTTTTATACCCCTCAGAGGGTCTCACGTATCACTTTAGACGTGACGTTGCTATGGAGTACTAATAACGACCAACAGAAATTATTGCGCTGCAAAATACGAAATACAACTGCTTCGTATTTATTATAATGGTGAAAAATCAAAGTGTTATCAATAATAAACTTACTTGCTCTGTTGTTTACAGGCAGGGACGCCATTAACAAGCTCATACATTGTAGTTTCACGTCACAGTATGACGTCACAGGAGCGAAGAACAAAGGGAAGCATGACGTCATACGCAAAAAGTGTGCTAAAGCTTGTAGGTACATTTACGTAGGAAAACATTTTAAAGTATGTCAAGTGTAGTGTTGTGCATTGGAAGACTTTTAAGAATCGATTATCGGAAAATAATCGGAAAGAGTGAACCGATCGATTATCGATTTAAATCGGAAAACAAAAGTCCATGAAAAATGGAACATAAAAGGTAGAAAAATTGAATTTTTCTGAAAAAAATTCAGAAAACTTTGCTGAAAACAAAATATATTAAAGCATTGAATTTCAAAATGTCTGTCTGTTTACATGCAAGACAACAAGTAACGGTTTATGTTACATGTGAAAATAGGAAAATAAATACCTACACACAAAATACCTTTCTTTCAGTGACAATCGATTGTAAGAAAATGGAATCGATAATCGGAATCGAAAGAGTTTTAGCGATCGACAATCGATTGTCGGCGACAACTGGTTCATCACTAGTCAAGTGAGTCGGTTTGTGGCATGTATATCGTCATTATACATGCTTGTAGAAATCCTGTGAACCAATCAGAATGCGTGTAACAAACAGAATGAATTAGAATGTATGTTATACTTAAATCATACTTGCAGGGTTGGTCAAGCATGATAAGACTCAATACCCTATTAGGCTCAAGGTCACCTGCACATTAAGTTTTATATCTTATAAATCTTTTATCATTTATCGTGTATAATTTATTAAGGTATATTTATCTTGCCAACTATTTATTTACAATTATTAATGAACAATGGATGCATAATTTCAGATGATATAGAGGTTATTCCTTATCCTGAAGCCTCCAATAAACTGCCTTTGATCCACAAACATGGGAATCCAGTCGATTCAGCTTATCCTAAATCTGCAACAAAATCCTCAAAATTCAATCCGTTTAAAACCATTCAGAGCAAAGGCGAAAAATCCGAGGGGAGAGAATCAGGAAAAGTAGACAGTATAGAAATGCAAACAAAAACTCCCATGTTACTGAATGGTGACAATATTGACAGCTTACGTCATCATAGACAATATAAAATTGCAGCATCCTGGTAAAAGAAACGTTGATCATGATTTGATGGCTGATGAAAAGTTCAATTCTTCTCCAAGCAGTGCTAGCGTAGTGAAACAGAAAACTATCTGCGATGTTTAAATATTTCTTGAGTGTATTTAACAAAAAATTATGAATTGCTGACAACGTGTTTAATGTAATGAGCAGAAAAATTCTGGGAAAATGTGCAGGGATGGTCAATTATGATTAGATTCAACACCCAAATAGGGTCTAGGTCAAATATCCAGGGGCAAACAAATAGGACATGTCACATACTTTTTAATGTCCGTTGCCAAAATGGTTGGAGTTAAGTGTGTTTAGTGATAATAATATACTGTGTAGTATGATTGGTTGAGAAATCTATATGCAAGGTTTTTTTTAAACATTATTATATGCAGTTGAATTGTATGCTTTTATTTCTTCTACTTATCCTTAGAAAGGGCAAGGGGCGGTAAGGGCCAAAATCGGCCCAATTTCAAAACTGGGACAAATATTGAACATTGAAAATACAGGATTTACAGAGTATAAATCAATTTAAATTTTAAGAATCGGACATCCCGTTGCGATTCTACACTAATTTGAAGACAGGATGGTCAGCTATATTTTACACTGATTTTGACGTCATATGACGTTACGAAACTTACGATCACATGGTAATGTAACGCTGTCTGTAGGTAATTTGCTGCTATATTCTAATACTACTTATGCTATTAATTGTGTCTAGATATTCTATCAATATCACGATATAATACCAGACTAAGTATATGTACATGGTAGGTTTCACTATAATATAATGAGGGGTAATTGGGACACCCTTTGTTGACTTATGGAAATCTTAAGTTATAATGATACTTTTCACCAAGGCCTTTTAAAAAAGTATGTGTATTTCCGGTAACCCAGCAGACCCTATTTTAACCCCCCCCCCTTTTTTTTTCAGGCTGATTTTTTATTCTCGTCCGATTCATCCCCAGAAGACCAGCCCAGATGAAGCAGAAAAACGACCCCCCCCCCCTCTTTCGCAAAAAGTCATTGATTCAGAATTATTTGGCACTATTTGATGCTCTTTTTCAGCTAACTTTGCATTGTGATGTCTTTGCTAATGAGTTAGAATTGCGAATTTAGAGGGGTATGAGTGGGCTCCGACCCCCTCTTTGTGGTGGTCAAATAGAATTTTTTTTTTTTCTATTTAAAAAAAATCGTTGGCTAGCTACCGCTCGCCATTTTCAAGAATAACATCGCTTGTCTTAATTTTAACACAACCTTTAGATGCACCCCTCATCAAAAAATAATAAAAATAAATAAGTAAATAAAATATTGAAATGAATTAATAATTCAATGATGCGTTGGGTACAGTACCGCTCAGTAAGACTTCTTGATTTTTATCTCCCTTTTCTCTATGAACAATTTTCTTTAAAACTTGTCTTAGGCCCCCCTTTCTCTGAAACCCTAGATCCGCCGCCGCATGATTATGTAGTTATTAATTACACCAGTCACGTTGTTTTTACATAGAAAGGGATCGATTTAGAAATTCAACAGTATGCGGATAATAGTGTTAATTAGTAATCAATAATTTTAACATAAAATTGTTTATTATAGCGCCACCTATAATACCTACCAGTTTAGCACTCAATAATGTCTACTGTATTGCTTGCATCATTTTACAGTCTTATTTAAATTCAGCTCTAACTAGATAGATTACGAAATAAAGGGAGCTGAAATTTTCAGTATGTACGTTTTCCTTCTTTCTAAACGCCCTGATTTTATGCTGACTGTAATTATCAATATATGTTAAAATAAATCTCCCCGAATAAAGATGATGATTCTTTATTATTTTATTTCATTGAAAATGTTTTATACAAAATGCGCTGTCAATATTAAAGAAAATTGTTCAGACGGACACGGCGCATCATTTCACGGTAACGGACACTCTGCGAGTATTGTGTACATACAATTTTCCTTAATATTGATATAAATAAAAGATTTTTCTCAGTCGAAAATGAGACACGGCAGATATTTTTCCCCTGAATTTGCAAAAATAAGTACATCTCGAGGACGGCAAATCATACGCGATGGTGTCTATGTTACATGGCCTTCATTTCTCAATTTGATATGAAATGAATATTTTTTTAACGGAGGGTTATATTGGTTGATTTTTGTGCGGTTGGGGGGGGGGGGGTGTCCATGTTGTTTGTTTAGTTTTTCTTCTTTTTCTTGTTAGTCCCCTACCGGCAACGCCGAAGGGGACTCTTAGTTTCCTCTCGGTCTGTCTGTCCGTCTGTCCGAATATCAGTTTTCCGGACTTTTTTCTGCAACGGATAAAGATATTCAGATGAAATTTGATACACAGCTTGGTCTTGGATAGTTACAGAGCAAGATCGACTTTCGTCACGCTTGACCCATTTTTCGAGGAGTTATGCCCCTTGATGACTTGGAAAATCCAGTTTTTGTCAGTTTTCCGGACTTTTTTCTGCAACGGATGGAGATATTCAGATGAAATTTGATACACAGTTTGGTCTTGGATATTTACAGAGCAAGTTTGACTTTCGTCACGCTTGACCCATTTTTCAAGGAGTTATGCCCCTTGATGACTTGGAAAATTCACTTTTTGTCAGTTTTCCGGACTTTTTTCTGCAACGGATGGAGATATTCAGATGAAATTTGATACACAGCTTGGTCTTGGATAGTTACAGAGCAAATTTGACTTTCGTCATGCTTGACCCATTTTTCAAGGAGTTATGCCCCTCTATAACTTGGAAAATTAAGTTTTTGTCAGTTTTCTGGACTTTTTTTTCTGCAACGGATGAAGATATTCAGATGAAATTTGATACACAGCTTGGTCTTAGATAGTTACAGAGCAAGTTCGACTTATGTCACGCTTGACCTATTTTTCGAGGAGTTATGCCCCTTTATGACTTGGAAAATTCAGTTTTTGTCAGTTTTCCAGACTTCTTTCTGCAACAAATAGAGATATTCAGGTGAAATTTGATACTCAGCTTAGTCTTGGATAGTTACAGAGCAAGTTCAACTTTCGTCACGCTTGACCTCTTTTTCGAATCGATAAAGCAGATAAAACCTCAGAACTGAGCTGCACAGACAGTAAGTTTAATTTAAACTCATATATGTTTAGAAGAGTAATTCATAGGCAGAGTTGCAGGACATAAATATATGCTGCCGGTAGGGGACTATATCGCTCAGTGATCATAACATTTTTTATTGTTCGTTTGTTCATGTTTTTTTTTATTTTAGAATATTTTTATACGTTGATTCTGGCTTAAAGTTTGACATATTTAATAAATGGCGACTGTACCCATTTAGATACTCTGTCATTTCGAATCAATATGCATATGAAATGATCACTTTGACTTTAATTTTTTCTCAAAATACAAGCAATATCAAAGTCGCAAACATATATGACGTCATATATTCAGTATGACGTCATTCTGTCGTCCTGAATATCCGTTACGTTACGAGGATAATAAACTTTTGAAAGACATTTTTGTCTGTATTATTTGATTTCGTGCATGTGGGAATAAATGATAAATATCATCAATAACAACAAAACAAAATCTATTGAATTGTATCAATTTTACTCAAATAATTCTTGTATTATTGAAGTTAAAAGGCGTTTTTCTGTTTCAAAAACGACCCGCTCATATGGTAACAGTCATTGATTTCCTTCCGTTTTCTATGTGGCCACATGAAAACAACAGATTCATACTTTCACAGCATTTACAAAATACTTATACGGATATACAGAAAAAATATGAACTTGTTGTTTTGATGTGGCCAAGTCTAATTTTGCTATTAAATGCGAAAATATATTGATTTTTTGTTCATTTCCGGTTTCATAGGTGATTTCAAAGGGGGATAACTCTAACGAAAAAATGAAATTAAACATTTTTCATGATGAATCTATTAAAGACAAGCTTCCTTATACGAATTTTAGTTTCAATTTCAATGTTTTCAAATCTTTGGAATTAGCAACGATTTTGGGCCTAGAAACCCCCTTACCGCCCCTTGCCCTTTATGTGATTTTTTCACGGTATTATACAAAATGTGTAAAGAAATGGACCTTGACTTAAAAGTGTCATGATTTTTAAAATGGAGTTGACATCTAGAATTTGAAGGTATGAGTTTTTAGCTCTATTGGTCGAAGACCAGTCGAGCTTATGTGATACCATGTTGTCCGGCGTCTGTCCGTCCATCTGTCTGTTAACAATTTTTTTGTGATCGCAACTCCTCTGGAACCGCAAATGATAGAAACCTATTTCCTTTTGCATTTAGATTGATCCATGGTCTAGTCGTGCACCTGATATTTTGTTTGAGCCTCTGACCCCCAGGGTCTTCAAAAATGGGTGTGGTCATTTTCTCCTATATAACTCTGTAACTTGTGAACACATTCTCATAAAGTAGAATTCATAGAGAGTTAATTCTTTTTGTGATATAATCCACCTCTGGTCTAGTTGTGAATCTGCTATTTTAAATGAGCCTCTAACCCCCAGGGTCTTAAAAAATGGATGTGGTCATTTTCTCCTCATCAACTCCATGTAATCTTGTTAACACTAGTTCTCAGATAGTGTAATTGACAGAGAGTTAATTCTCCTTGCAATATTATCAGTCGCTGATCTTGTTGTGAACCTTATGTTTTGTTTGAGCCTTTGACCCCCAGGGTCTTCGAAAATTGGTGTGGTCATTTTCTCCTATACAAGTCTATGTAATCTTGTGAATGCCAGTTCATTGATAGTGATATAATTCTTTTGGCATCATATTCATAATCAGTCTCTGGTCTAGGAAAATGGGTGTGGTCATTTTCTCCTATATAAGTCTAGGTAATCTTGTGAACACGAATTCTCAAAAAGAAATAATCAATAGAGAGATAATTCTTTTTGCATTATAATCACCCTCTGGTCTTTTTATGTTTCGGATATTGTGAACTTCTGACAGCCCCCCCCCGAGTCTTGGAAAGGGGTGTGGTCATTTCTCCTATGTAAGTCTATATAACTTTGTGACCACCAATTCTCATGAAGTATACTTGATAGAGAGATACTTCTTTTTGCATTACCATGAGTCTGTGGACTAGTTGTTTACCTGATATTTTGTTTGAGCCCATGGCCCCTAGGGTATTTGAAAATGGGTGTGGCCATTTTCTCATACATAAGCCTTATAATAATGTTATCTTGTGAACACCAATTCTCAAAAGTGTAAATTCTTTTTGCATCATTTTACAAGTGTCTGTGGTGTAAATGTGCACCTGATATTTTGTGTGAGCTCCTGACCCCAGGGTCTTGAAATGGGTGTCACTTTAAGTTGAGTGAATTTAAGAAAACAGCCAGTAGAGCTTCAGTCTCATTAGAGACTTCTGGTTTAAAGAATCATTGACATCACTGAAGAACCAAGATGATTAATAAAAGAATTTGTACAATTCAAGGTCTTTTTGGAAATACGACTCATTCCCAATTGAGAGAGTATCTGGCGTCATGAAATTGGTATGAAAGCGTTGATTTTAGTTCGGTTTTTACCCATTTTGTTGACTGATATCAGCTCTATATGTAGATACTGTATCACAAATTCAGTTTGTCCCAATACCTCCATTTCTTTGGTGGTTACACAAACATATTGTTCAACCTTATATTGATTATCTAGTATTACATACTATATATGTAGGCTATATTTAAAAGATAAAATGTGGAATTAGATCTTTGTGTTCTGCTTAATATTTGTAGACTATTTTTTATCCACTTCAAATGGAAAACTTTATCACAGATTACAAGTTGAATTTGGCCTCCAGAATTTTTGTCTGTGAAAATTGTCATCTTTCATCCCAATTCAGATCTTTTTTCTGTTGTACAATGGGATATATATACTCCACCTTGTGTTAGTGTGTGTGTTAGTGAGTATGTAGGTCTACAAATGCTTGTGGACACTCACAATTTTTTTCAATACTCATCAAACTTTGCATGCAAATTGTCCATGTTGAGACAATACCTATTGATATTAAAGGTCAAATGGTGATAATAGAAAAAGTTTGTGGACACTGTAGAGGTCACATTCTGCTTCTAGTCTTCTTCAGGCATGTAAGTGTTATTTGTCCATGGTGAGAAAACAACACTTATTAAATTTCATGGTCAAAAGTCAGGGTCACTATTTGTTATTATTGAAAAACCTTGTGGACACTCTTGGATGTCACAGTTTTCATAAAATCTCCATCAAACTTTGCATAGAAGTCGTCCACAGCAAAAGGACAAAACCTACTGTTTTAAGGGTCGGACCTGTCACAGTTTACCTCTAAAAGTCATCAATCTTTGCATGTAAGTTGTCCATAGCGAGAAGACAATACCTATTGATTTTCAAGGTCAAGGTCACAATTGATGATAATAGAAAAAAATTAAGACACTCTAGATATCGCAGTTTATTTCCTATCTTCATCAAAAATTGCATGTAAGATGTCCATGATGGGAAGACAACACCATTCAGGGTCAATGTCACTATTCATAATTATACAAAAGCCTTTTGGACTCTCTAGAGGTCACAGTTTACCTCAGATCTTTATTAAAAGTTGCATACAAGGTGTCCGTGGTAAGAGGACAAGACCTTTTGAATTTCAGGGTTAGAGATCAAAGGTCAAGGTCACAATTGGTGATAATAGAGAGGTTTAGTTACAAGTTTTAGCGCGACGTGTACGTATGACGTCATCACTTCCTGCGATCTTTGTTCAAATGACGTCACGATGTGACGTATAGCTACACGCTATGGACGTGTAAACGACGCTCTACACGTAACGACAGAACGGGTAACTTCTTTGAAAAATTCCAGACTTATAATTGATCGAACTTCCAATTTTCCGTGTTATAAAGCATGTTTAGGATTCTAACTTTCCTTGCGTCGAGGTTTCACGAATCTTGATGTATTTTTCTCGCAGACTAAACTGATTTAAAAGAAGCAAGCTACACGTACACCTTACTTCATAGCTATACCTATACCTACTCCGATTCGTACGTGTAACTAAACGACGTCTTTGGATTGTGACGTCAAACTGTGACGTGTACATGTACGTCATACGTACACGTTGAAAGAACTTGTAACTTAACCTCTCTAATATGAAATCATTGTGGATACTCAAGTAGAGGTCACCAGTTACTTCCAGTACTCATCAAACCTTGTGTATGTTGCCCATGGTAAGAAGACAACATCTATTGATTTTAAAGGTCAAAAGTCAATGTCATGTCACTATTGGTAATCACCGAAAAACTTGAGGACATCATAGTGAATTACTTCCAATCTTCATCAAACTTCGCGTACTAGTATTAGTTGCCCATCGTAAGAAGGCAAGACAAGACCAAGGTCACAATTGGCAATACATGTAATAGAAAAAAAAACCTTGTTGACACTCTAGAGAACCTCTTTAATACAAAATGCCATATGGATTCATCAAAATATAAGGAGAAAACAAAGACAGAAGGACATGATGATGACATACCACAACACTATTCAATTTGTGCTACATACAGAATTACTACGTTCAGAAATTCCTTTCAAAAATCATCACTTTAAATTTAAGGCAATTATTATAACCCCCCCCTCCTGCAAACGAAGTTAATGCTAGGTTTACACGATCGCCCCGATTGAGGCGAATCGTCGAGATCGTAAGAGAGCGTGGGGTTGAATCATGACGATCGTAAGAGAGCGTGGTGGAATCGTGATGATCGTAGGAGATCGTAGAGATCGTGGCAAAATGTTTGATTCTCAAAAAATTTACTACGATTGTCCCGATTGATCCTTACATCGTGAGAGAGCGTAGTGGAGCATAGTGAACGTGATGGAGCGTAGTATAGCGTAACAGATCTTGACAAAGCGCAACAGATCGCAATATGCAATCGTAGGAGATCTTGGTGAAACACGTTCTTCTACGATCCACTACGATTTCACTCACGCTCTTTGACGATTTGTTACGATTTCCACGATTCAGTCCATGATGTACAATATTCGTTGCGATTCCTATCATGAAAATTATAATGGATTACGAGTTTTCCACATTCGCAACAATTTCTAACACACGAAGAAGACTAAGAAAAGAAGTCTTGTTAACCAGTGCGGTGCTGCATTAATTGTCTTCGAACGAGTTAAATGTATACACGCAATCAAAGATTTGAATTGCTCAATAAAAATGTTACCTTTAATAATCGAAAAAAGAAAGATCAAATAAGGTTCATCAATGCCATTTCCAGCGTTTTGCGATATAAAATCTTCACCTCCTGGATGTTAAGTTTAATCTTGTTCGGATATTGCAAGTAGTATTGAAACTGGTTGTCTATTTCATATCACATCGTGTTAGAGCGCGGCAAATCGTAGTCCTGCATCGTAACGGATCGCAACAAAACTTGATAAGTGTAGGGAATCGTGATAGAGCGTGGCAAAGCTCTTCGTGGTAATCGTGCGGGAATGTAACGAAGCTTGAGAGAACGGGATGCAATCGTAACAGATCTTATCTACAATCGTAACAAATCGCTACAGCGCGTATCAGAGCGTGATGGAGCGTCAGAGAGCGTGTGAAGACCAATTTTATTTATAGAATCGTGGAGCTCCACAATTTTGCTCAATCGTAGACATCGTAGGACATCGTGGCTAAGTGTAAACCTAGCATAAGGGAGGTACAAATGTATATAGGAATCACCCTGTCTGTTTGTCTGTCCGTCCGTCAGGTTAAAAAGTTTTTAAAGCAGTTTTCTTTTATACTATTAATGGTAGACAGTTCATATTTCATACACATATTCACCATTAAGAGTACTACATTAAAGTACCATGAATTTTGACCCTGTGACATTGACCTTCAACTATACAACATTTTATGTTAAGATGTTTTGAAAGCAGATTTCTTTAATACATGAAATGGTAGGCCTTTCATATTTCATACATACATTCACCATAAAGAGAACTACATTTTAGTACCACGAATTTTGACCCTGTGACCTTGACCTTCACCCTATACAACATTTTATGCTAAGATGTTTTGAAAGCGGATTTCTTTTATAATATTAATGGTAGGCCTTTCATATTTCATATACACACATATTTCATACATGAATCAACGAAAAAAAAAGGCAAAAAAAGAAAAAGAGGCCCTAATGGGCTGACATATTCAAGGGTCCAGGCCATGCGAACTCCCCCCCCCCCCCCAAAAAAAATACATAGATACATAGATAGATAAAATGGAAAAAAATCAATTAATCATATTAAGTTTGTCCAAATAACTTAGATCATTTTGTCATAATGAATAAATTAAAAAAGAAAGAAAAAGGTCCGTCTTTCATCTATAATGGAATATTTATTCGTAAAAGACAGTGAGTACATACTCCTTCTAAGATCTGGTGACATTTCATGCAAGAAATTCAAAAACATCAATTATAAACGTTTTTAAGCTTGAAAGTATCAACATCAGATCGTTAAAGATACTTATAACACACTTCGTGTCTGGTTTTATTGAAAAGAAATGTAACACCCCCCCCCCCCCCCACTGGCAGATTAATTCCTATTGGTGTTACATGCAGGACCTTCAATACTTTTTGGAACATTTTGTACGTAATTTACGTGTAATTTTCAGCCATAAAAATGTTTAAAAGTAATAAAAATCCATGATTTTACCATGTACATATATAATCCAAAAGTCAAAAGGGTTCTTAGATGTTGAACAATCTTGAAATCTTGAATATGCACGCTTCTTGGATACTTAGATATCATAAGAAGATACTTTTCAACATAATTTGCACAATCTAGAATCTATCCTCGAAAGAAGCTTAAGATAAGTATAAAATGAAGAAATCTTGTATAAATCTGTGTATCTTGTTTGTACCTTGTACAAACTAATTCGTTCAAATTGTGCAGAAGCTCTGAGGAAGAAAATGAAGATTCAATACATGCAAAACGTGCAAAAGGAAGACAAATCTAGTCGACGGTCGAATGCTATCATAATGACAAATTCAATCCCTGTTAAAATGTTTCAGCTCGTACATTTCTCGTTCTTAGCTCGTGCTTAACTCGTATGTATGTTGTTACATCTCGTATAAATTCGTAAAAATTTAAACTCGTACTGATCTCTTATCTTCTCGTACTAGAGTCTTCGTTTGTCGAAAAGATGTCGTTTACAAGTCGATGTGTGTATTCACAATAACATTGCATATATTCGCGATAGTTTTACGTATATTCGCAATAGTATTCCATATATTCGCAGAAACATTGCGTACATTGTCTTTTCGCACTAGAATGGCAGATATTCGCTATAGTATTGCGTATCTTCTCAGTAATTTTGCATATATATACTCGTAATAGGATCGCATATATTCGCAGTACTTTTGCGAATATACGCAATGTTATTCCGAATATACGCAATACTGTAATTTTTACATCCACCCTGATCATTTCGGTTATGTTAAGAACATACATTCAACGGTCAGATACCCAAATGTTGGGTTCGTTTGGTGTTGAAATAGATGATAAATATGGTATAAACATATATAGTTTGGGAGACACATTATGCTTTTGTATGCATTTTGGGAGAAGTAATCAAGCGAAACCAAAGTGTCACGTTATTTTAAAATCATTTAACTTCTCTCTATTCTCTTCTCAACCGCCCCAACACTACAACAAGAGGCCCAAAGGAGCCATGTCGCTCACATGACAAGAGCAGCGATCTTTGATTTCCGATCGGGACGAAAAACTCAAACTTTGTAGAAGACATTATGGAATCCTGTTTGGACCGCTAAGTGTCATAGTGCCATCGCCGGCGATGTCACGATGACGATGCTACGATGGCGAAGTTACGATGCCACGATGGCGAAGATATGATTATATCATCGCCATCGTAGCATCGTGTCATCGCCATCGAAACATCGCCATCGTAGCATCGTGTCATCGCCATAACGTCATTGTGATCATAACATCATGTCATCGTCATCGTAACATCTTGTCATCGCCATCGTGTCATCGCCATCGTAACATCGTGTCATTGCCAATGTAACATCTTGTCACCGTAGCATCGTGCCATCGTGTCATCGCCATCGTAGCATCATATCATCGCCATCGTAACAACGTGTTATCGCCATCGTAGCATCGTGTCATCACAATCGTAACATTGTGTCATTGCCATCGTAACATCTTGTCAACGCCATCGTAACATAGCATAACGGTGATTTTACCCCACGAGTATTTTACTATGAAAGTCCATTAGGGCAACCCCAAAACTGAAAAATATACTCCGAAAAGAGAAAGATTGTCCAGAAAAGATTTTTTCCAGAAAAGTAGCGTAATTGAAAGGAAACTAGGTCTCTGACGAGACTTAAGCTCTACCGGTTGTTTGGTAAGATTTATCGTAGTGGCTAACTCTTTTTCCAAGACCCTGGGGGTCAGGTGCTCAAAAATGTCAGATTAACAACTAGACCACAGACTACATGTAACTATACTACAATAAGAATTTGAGGTAATCCATTTTGTATAATACAAGGCCTGTATAATATTATATAATATTCTCTATCAATTATACTTTCTAAGAATGTGTGCTCCAAAGATAAGATTAACATAACAGAAATTTACCACACCCCTTTTCTAATACCCCAAGGAGCATGGGGCTCAAATAAAATATCAGATGATTAACTAGATAACAGACCTAGGATTATACAAAATGGATTACCTCTCTATCAATTTATACTTTCTTTCTGAAAATGAAATTTCATAAGATTACATAGAGTTAAATAGAGGAAAATGACCACTCCCCTTTTCCAAGACCCTAGGGGTCCGGCGCTCTATCAAAATATCATATGCACAACAAACTGATTATAATGCAAAAATAATCAATTCTCTATCATTCATACTTTTTGAGAATTGGTCTTCACAAAATTACATAGAATTTACAGGAGAAAATTTTTCAAGACCCTGACTTCAGGGGCTCAAACAAAACTACACCATAGACCCATTATAATGCAAAAATACCATTCACAGATTCAGAGGATTCGTGTTCACGAGAAAAGTTTAACGGACGGACAAACAGACGGACATCGGACGCCGGCGATCGCATAAGCTCGGAGCTAAAAAAAATCATCAAATTATATATTATTTTTGCAGCCACCTTACCTTATTTGGTTAACTTTGCGATAAAATTTCAAACCAAACAATTGTTTGTGTATCAAATTCATGAAGTTATGTATAAACCCTTCTACACCTAAAATTTGCTTTTTGATTGGTCTTTTTCTGATAATTGTAACAATAAACTTCAGACAGGGTACTCTAACAGCAAAGGGGATTGGATTTTTGGTATGTAAGAATTAAATCCACTCCCCCTTCACTCGCCGAGGGGCGTATAGCTAGGGTGTTTTCGACGTGGACATCTATAGAGGGGTCAACACAGAAGGGGATGATTTGTTAGACAAGAAAGTTCCCAGAGAAACATTTTTTAAAATGAAGGAAATGGTGGCTTCTTAGGCACAATATCTACTGAAATTAGACTTTTCAAAACGATCAAGCGTATGGTGAACCTAATATTTAGATAAAGATGAGAAAAAAATCGATATGCATACATGTACGTCCACATCCAGATATTGAATACCCTCAATGTCTCAACTGAAAGCACGCAGTTTGATAGCGATCAGTGTGTGCAAATTTGAATGTGCATTGTATAAACCTACGAAAATTTTGAAATAAAATGTATTCAAATCGGTGCTTTCTGAACTTTAACCGACAGTAGTTTGCTTTAAAAACATGTCATAATGTTTTAGCACTGCCGAGGAGGACACTTCCTCTATTTGCGAAAACGATTAGGACGGTTTTACGTACAAACGTATGCCTGGCTATACCCATGTCGCCAAATTTATTCATTTTATTTATTTTATACAATGAATGATTCCTTTCCAAACAAGATTTCCAATTGCTAATACTACATTTCAGTATTTTCTTATCTTACAAATGCCGGTGTTATATAGTAGTTCTTCCCCCATAGCAGCTTCCCCCCGGAAAAAAAAACTGCTATAAAGTAGTCTTTCCTCCATAGCAGAGGTCCCCCTACCGTTACTGGCTTGAATTTTATCTCTTTATTATCTTGTGTTCAATAGAGATTTTCAATTTCTAAATGCTCACTCCGTTTGTCTTATATTATCTGTCTGTGTATCTGTTTGTTTGACGATCTGTTCGTGTCTGTCCTGTCTTTATGTCTGTCCTTTCCTATCTTCCTGATGATGAGTGTCTCTGTATATCTTTCTTTGTGTCTGTTTGACTTTCTGTCTGGATCTCGTTCTGTGTGTGTCTGTCTGTGCGTGTATATGTAAGTTTTTCTACCTGGATCTTTCTGCATATATTTATCTTTTTGCGTGTCTGTATTTTTGAAAGGACGTATGTTTGATTCAGTCTGTATTTGTTTCTTTTTATATGTCGTTTAACACTCCTTATGTCAATGGAAATTGTTCTGAAATGCTGTGGAAATGGATGTGATTTAAAAAATTATAACCATGTGTATTTATCTTTCTTATGCCTATCTGTCAATATATGTCTACGAGTGAGTACGTCTGTCTGTCTGGCTGTGAGATTCTATGTATATGTGTATGTTTCTATCTCTGTGTCTGTCTTTGTGACTGTCTATTTATCTGTTTGTCTTTGTCTTTTTCCGCCTTTGTGTTTGTCTATCTGTGTGGTTTTCTGTCTGTCTGTCGCTGTGTGTCTGTCAGACTATTTATCTATATGTGCTTACCTGTTTGTCTTTGGGTTTGTCTGTCTTTATTTCCCTTTCTTCATATGTCTGTCTTTATTTCCCTTTCTTCATATGTCTGTCTAAGTGTACTTTATCTATGGGCCTATATCTTTGTGTCTATATGTGACTGTCTGTGACTTTACAAGTGTCTGTCTGTGTATCTATGCATATGTCTATCTATCTGTCTGATTTCTGTATATCTGTTTGCCTTTCTGTCAGTCCAACTGTCTGCCTTTTTAAGATACTTCTTAATAAAAATTAGCTCAAGGTCAAATGTATGGGTCAGTACAGTTTAAACCTCTAAATTAAATTTCTTAAAGCCAATCCTCTTGGTCAGGGTCAGTATACTTGAAATTAATCAAGTTTTTTTTGTACAGTTTCTATGTCAATGTGATATTTCATAAAGTTTTGGTACAATGAAGTGTAATACAATAGGTCAAGGTCAAATCTCAAGGTCAAGGGTAATATCTGAAATCAGGGCTACCTGCTTAGAAATATCGCTTAGTTCAAGGTAGATTGTACCTCAGGTCCAAAATCGGAGAAAATTATGCATTGACACCCCATATTTTCTTTTCATATTATTGCACATTGGGTTAAGCTAATATAGGTTTCAAATACATATTTTTGGTTAAAAAAATGTTGAATAACAATGTAAGAAATATGGATTTATGGATTTTTCCTTGGGGTGTAATGTTAAAGATAGGTTTATTCGAATTTATAGACGATAAAGATAACCCTACAATCTAGGGTTTATTTGAAAAGGTTCAAGGATGATGAGCACGTAAAAAAAATATCATAGGGAGAATATAAGCTGAGGTACGAGCTACCTTAAGCGGAATATTTGATATATTATATGTACATTACGATATATTGTACCTTCAAGGTCAAATGTCTATGTCGAGGTCAATACTTGAAATAATTGAAATCTTGAAGTCAACTCATAATTTTCTTTATCCAAGCAATATTCCACTATAATTACTTTATTACGGAAGCCAGTTCGTGCCATGTTATATTTTTTACTATCTCGTAGTTACGAGAAACGTTTCTCGTAGCTACGAGAAACTTTTCTCGTAGTTACGAGAAACTTTTCTCGTAGTTACGGGAAAAAATTCTCGTAGTTACGAGAAAAAAATCTCGTAGTTACGAGAAACATATCTCGTAGTTACGAGAAACTTTTCTCGTAGTTACGAGAAATAAATCTCGTAATTACGAGAAAAAAATTCGAACGCACTATTTCTCGTAACTACGAGATTTCTTTCCCGTAACTACGAGAAAAGTTTCTCGTAATTACAAGAAATGTTTCTCGTAACTACGAGAAAAGTTTCTCGTAACTACGAGAAACGTTTCTTGTGACTACGAGATTTTTTTCTCGTAACAACGAGAAAATTTTCTCGTAACTACGAGAAAAGTTTCTCGTAACTACGAGAAAAGTTTCTTGTAACTACGAGATTCTTTTCTCGTAACTACGAGAATGTTTTCTCGTAACTACGAGAAAAGATTCTCGTAACTACGAGATAGTAAAAAAATATAACATGGCACGAACTGGCTTCCGTACATTTTTCAATGTCAAAGTCAATATCTTATTTCAAACCTTTTCTCTAGTTAGGCTGTGTTTGGATTTGGAGGATTATTGTCGTGCTTTTTTATAACATGAATTAAATAAAATTCCGGAATTCATTCGAGGGGGTAAAATGGCTATATAGCAGATTTTCCCCGGGGAAAAACTACTATAACATGGGGAAAGTCTACTATATAGCAGAATTCCCCCCCGGGGAAAACTACTATATAGTAGATTTTCCGGGGGAAAAACCACTTATATATAGCCATTTTTCCGGGGGGGGAACTACTACATAACATCGGCTCTTTCACAGTAAATGATTTTTCCATCAAGGAGCGCCCCCTCCCCTCCCCTCGAACTTCGCCCTGCTCGTTTGGCGAAGTCTGATTTTAATAAGACGTAATTATTTAATACATGCAAAGAAACCGGAAAAAATCAGCATTTTTGATACATTCTCTATTCTAACTATAGACCCAACCGACCTTGCCTCCATTAGATCCGCTTCTGATAGAACTTGAAAAGCACGTTCAGAATATGGGTATATATTAATATGATTAATATGCGGGGATCGACCGATTTTCATCTGTTGTGGAGGGGATGATTATCTTAGAAACTAGGGGGTGGGGCTACCATCATGTTATGTCCGAAGAGATAGAACCTGAACCATTTTAAACTTGAAGTATTGAAATTATTTTGTCTGATAACCCCTGGAAACGGATTCATGTAATGATCGAAAATTGGGATTCATTTTGACTACTTTTACTTCCTCTTTTCATGGTCCATTTTGTACTCATTTCATGAGAAAACACGCTAGGAAAGTCATAAATTAAGACAATTACATGTATACGTATTGATATTCTAATAAAAGTGGAAACCTAATAAATGATAAATTATCATATAAAAAAAAATGAAGTGATACATAATGTCTCACGATATAAATATCTTGGCCTTAATTTTACACTATCTGGACCTTTGAAAAATAATCCACCGCGCATGCGTAAAATGAAACGAAGTTACGATAGCGATTACGATGGCGATGACAAGATGTTACGATGTCGATGATACGATGGCAATGATGTTACAATGGCGATAATACGGTGTCACGATGGCGATGTCACGAAGTGAACATCGTATCTACGCCATCGTAACATCGTGTCTTCGTCATCGTTGCACAAAAACTTCGCCATCGTAACATCGTAGCGTCGTAACATTGTCATCGTAACATCGTAACATCGCCATCGTGACATCGCTGGCGATGGCACGATGGTACGAAAGTAGTCATGTTCATGGCCGACATCTGATTGATATACATGTTGTGGTTGTCAACAGCTTTTGTCACAATGATTGAAAGAAAAGCGTTTACTGACCATCCAGTGCATTATTGTAAAAGTATCAATATTAGTTGAATAAAATAGCGTTTTCATTCGAAACTCGTGATAGTCTTGAACAGATACTCAAACTTCTTTTTTTCAATTTACAGAAGTCCCTTAAACAGCATCATTGTATATTTCTAACCCCCCCCCTTTCCAATTCAGTGATAAAAATTCCTCATAAGTTGGCGGATGATAGATGACATTCCCCACAAATTTCAATGATAGAGATATATATTCCCTAATTTTTAAAATCAGTTCTGTTAACCAGGGAAACTGTGATCGTCTTGAACAAATACTCAAACTTCACATTTTTCAATTTACAGAAGTCCTTTAAACAGCATCATTGTTTATTTCTACCCCCCCCTTTCCAATTCAGTGATAAAAATTCCTCACAAGTTGGCGGATGATAGATAACATTCCCCATAAATTTCAATGATAGAGATATATCTTTCCTAATTTTCAAAATCAATTTTGTTAACCAGGAAAATTGTGATCGTCTTGAATAAATACTCAAACTTCACATTTTTCAATTTTCAGAAGTCCTTTGAACAGCAACGTTGTATCACTTTGTCTTCCCCCCCCCCTTTCCCCCTTACGAAGTTTCCTCGTAAGTCGGCGGAAGTTACGTCAAATGTTGAGTGGCGGCATTCGAAGACATTCCCCACAAATGTCAATGATAGAGATATGTCATTCCTAATTTTGAAAATCAGTTCTATTTAACAGATATCGTCTCAATCAAAATAACAAATGAATAAAAACTAAGAATAAATGAGCGTATGTCTACAAATCACGATATCTAGACCCCCTTTTCCCTTCAGTGATAAATTTTCCTCATAAGTTGGCGGAAGTAGCATACGTCAACATTAGAGGGGTTCCGAAATATTCCCCGCAACTAAAAGAGATAATTTTCTTTCCCCACAATATTGAGATGCCTTTCTTTCAAATATTAAGCCTCAACTCAAAAAAGTAAGTGAGTGACATTCATAATCACCCTAATTTCCACCAGAAAAAATCGAAAAATCACTGTTTTTATTACTAGAAAGCACTTTCCCCACAATGTGATAAAAACACCCGATTCCCCACAAGTGAGTTTCAACGCGTAAGAGAGAGAGAGAGAGAGAGAGAGAGAGAGAGAGAGAGAGAGAGAGAGAGAGAGAGAGAGAGAGAGAGGTGACTTAATTAGATGCGAAGCGAATAAAATTATACAAGGACTTAGTATCGAAAATGCGTCAGAGTCATCAAACGCCTTTTATACCGTGGATATGATCCTAATGTCACCAGACGGACACTAAGCTTGGTACTTGACCAATCTACAGTCTTGTACGAGCGCATTCTTAAGACTTGCACTCTGACTGACTGTGACGACGGGACTCCATGACGGGCCCTGTCCAAACCTCTTTAGAGAAGACAGGGCCCCGACCACCTGTCCTCTCTGAATGTCAGTCGGACTCCTCGGGTGATAACATATATGAGCTCGCTACAGCCGGCAGAGCACGGACTGTATTACGCACGTCCTCTTTTTATATCCATTTACATATTCATCTGTGTTGCTTGGACCCCTGTGTTTTACGGTCTTGTTTGTGTGTGGTCACCTAACAGTGAGGAGGTTGTTTTACACCATAATTGTGCGTTCTTCGAGACCTCTGGGAAATCGGAATAGTGGGAGGGTTGTGCGCACGTAATCCAGGATAACCACACCGTCTGCTATTTACGTGGCAGATGGCCGTCCTAAGTCGGCACCGGTTGCCCATTGGTCTCGTTGGTTTATGTGTAGTCTTTTGTGTTTCATGTTTCTATGTTGTGAGTTGGTGTTCCTTGTCCCTTTTGCGTCTCTTTCTGTGGGTATCTGTTCTGTGTTTTTTGCATGGGTGTTTTGGGATTTTGCTGTGGGTGCTGCAACCTAGTGTTGTTGGAGATCCCCTCCTTTCTTTTACGATAAACAAAGTTAGTCCTTGGACTATATATACATGTAGTCCAGTTTGGCGTGGGAGAGGGGGTCCAGCATATGATTTTAAAATGAATTTTGTGTAAAAACGCAAAAAAGCCTCGAGTCGAGGTGTCCAACATACCCCCTCTAGATCCGCGCTTGAATTCGATTAATGGTATCGATCTCTTTTACTTACCCTGTTGTATATTCTAAAGGTATTCCGTACGAATTCTTTCGGCTTGTCGGTATCTTCCAGGTCACATCAACCGTTTAATCTTTCACGGCATAAATAGTATCATTATATTTGTAAAAAAGGTGAAAAATAGAGAATGTATCATATTGCGTTTTTTGGAGTATTAATTAATTACACGTATCTATCTATTTTAGATTTTTTTTTTGGAATGATAAATTGTTGATTTTATACAAGGGCGGATCATAGACGTATATACGTCTCTGGGCGGATCTAGGTTTTGTTTCAAGGAGGATGCAACCCATCAGGGAATCCATAGTAAGTATATGTACATGTAGATAAGAAAATAAAACTTGTATAAAATCAGGAGAGAGAGAGAGAGAGGGGGGGGGGGCAAAGTCCTGGCGCCGGTAACTCCCTCTAGAGCCGCGAAAGTAAGTGTAGAGAATGTCAAATAATTGTATTAGTTTGAACAATATTTATTCATTATATTAATTTCAACAATAGTATTCATCATATGCAAAGTAAGGATATAGTTATATATTCTGCTCCTTGATCCTTGATAAATATATCGTACATCGTTTGCTAAAACTGAATCTATTTGATTCATTTTATTTTTTTAATTTCCACGTAAGGCCCGGGCTCCCATCGATAGGAAGGGGGGGGGGTGTCATCCTCCCATATCCTCCAGCCATTCTCAAAAGAAAAGTATATGTCCCCCGTCCCCCGCAGTTGAGGTTCTTTTCCCCTGATCGCCCTTGAGGAGAGGAAAATAACTTTCACCAAAGTTATGAAAAAAGAACAAACCAATCCGTGATAGAATCTATATGAAATAACACATCGATAGTTCAGAATCAAACATTTTATCCGAAATTGTATCGTTCTAGGTTTATTGTCTAGAATTTGTTTCATAAATATTGAAACCCCTCCCCCAACTCGATGTATTTTTCCCTGCCCTACGACATCCCTTCAATGTCCCCTTTTTCTCCTCTGATAGAACGGACCTGATTCGCGACGGGTGACACCCCGAGCTAATATACAGTTACATCATGTTGCGTAATGTGACACGCCTCCCGCTTTATATACAGGGGAACAAAACCACGAGGCCATCTCTCTCTCTCTCTCACTCACTCTCTCTTACGCGTTGAAACTCACTTGTGGGGAATCGGGTGTTTTTATCACATTGTGGGGAAAGTGCTTTCTAGCAATAAAAACAGTAATTTTTCGATTTTTTCTGGTAGAAATTATGGTGATTTTGAATGTCACTCACTTATTTTTTTGAATTGAGGCTTAATATTTGAAAGAAAGGCATCTCAATATTGTGGGGAAAGAAATTTATCTCTTTTAGTTGCGGGGAATATTTCGGAACACCTCTAATGTTGACGTATGCTACTTCCGCCGACTTATGAGGAAAATGTATCACTGGAGGGAAAAGGGGGTCTAAATATCGTGATTTGTAGACATACGCCCATTCATTATTAGTTTTTATTCATTTGCTATTTTGATTGAGACGATATCTGTTAAATAGAACTGATTTTCAAAATTAGGAATGACATATCTCTATCATTGAAATTTGTGGGGAATGTCTTCGAATGCCGCCACTCACCATTTGACGTAACTTCCGCCAACTTACGAGGAAACTTATCACTGAATATTCGAAAGGGGGAGGGGGGGGGGGGTAAGACAAAGTGATACAACGATGCTGTTTAAAGGGCTTCTGAAAATTGAAAAATGTGAAGTTTGAGACGATCACAATTTACCTGGTTAATAGAACTGATTTCGAAAATTAGGAAAGATATCTCTCTATCATTGAAACTTGTGGGGAATGTCATCTATCGTCCGCCAACTTATGAGGAATTTTTATCACTGAATTGGAAAGGGGGGGGGGGTAGAAATATACAATGATGCTGTTTAAAGGACTTCTGTAAATTGAAAAATATGAAGTTTGAGTATCTATTCAAGACGATCACGATTTTCCAATGAAAACGCTATTTTATTCAACTAATACGGATACTTTTAAAATGATGCACTAGATGGTTAGTAAAAACATATTTTTTTTCAAACATTGTGACAAAAGCTGTAGACAACCACAACATGTATATTAATCAGATCTCGGCCATGAACATGACTACTTTCGTGCCATCGCCAGCGATGTTACGATGGCAATGTTACAATGTTACAATGGCGAATCTCTATGCAACGATGGCGAAGATACGATGTTACGATGGCGATGATACGATGTTCACTGCGTGGCACCGCCATCGTATCATTGCCATCGTAATATCGTGTCATCGCAACATCGCTATCATAACATAATGTCATCGCCATCGTAACATCGTATCATCGCCATCGTAACATCTTGTCATCGCCATCATTACATCGCCATCGTAGCATCGTGTCAGCGCCATCGTAACATCATGTCATCGCCATCGTAGAATCGTGTCATCGCCATCGTAATCGATATCGAAACTTCGTTTCATTTTACGCATGTGCGGTGGATTATTTTTCAAAGGTCCAGAGAGTGTAAAATTAAGGCCAAGATATTTATATTCAAATTCAAATTCTTTATTGACTTTCACCATATTGGCATATATCAACACAACACATGATATTAGAGCTGCAACGATTCACCGCGGTGCACCGAGAATCGCGATTCTTAGCTCTGACTCGAATCGCGAGTCGTTGTGGTCAGAAACGATTCGAGTCGAATAGTCTAAATAATGCAGAAAAACGTTCTAATTTCAACTGTAAAGATTCACTAATCGCAGGATTCCCAATAAGAATGGTTTAAGGTGGTGATTTAGAATAAAAGGTGAACCCTTCAAGTGCATTTCACCTAGAAATTCGTAAGAAAATACAGGGTCAGAGGAAATTCGAACAGCGACTTTTGCCGAAGATCGACGAGTGCTGCCCCAAATATTGAAATGCCTCTTTTAAAGAAGTTGACCTATGCACTTTTTTGTGCAAACTGTTTAATTATCATGTATCCTTTGTGTACAGTACTGACTTTATATCAAAGGAGGCTGTTCTGTGGAGGGGGGGGGGAGGGGTGTCTTTGAATAATAATAAATATGTACATCATTCAAAGCATTCACTTGAACTGGGTTTTTATGCTTTGCTTTTAGATTCAGATGAGGTTTTCAATTCAATTTTCAAATAAATGGAAAAAAATAACGTATCCATGGAAAATTATATCGTAAATAAATCGAACCGAAAAAAATCGAATCGAGACATAAAAATCGAAATCGAACCGAATCGAGAAGTTCCCGACTCGTTGCAGCTCTACATGATATGCATTAAATGAACAAATGGTAATATTTGGTTCACATGTACATGTACAAAGTATAATCAATCAGTCATATAATATACAATGATAAAATATGTTAAATCTGTACTATGTTTTGATGAAGTATATCATGAATATGAGACATTATGTACCACTTCATCTTTTGTAATATGATAATTTATAATTTATTAGGTTCCCACTTTTATTAAATCACCAATACATATGTTTGTCTCTATAACTTTTCTAGAGTGTTTTCGCATTAAATGAGTACAAAATGGACCACGAAAAGAGGAAGTAAAAGTAGTCAATTCGATCATTACATGTATCCTTTTCCAGGGGTTATCAGACAAAATGATAGAATAAATGCAGTCTTTTCAATACTTCAAGTTTAAAATGGTTCAGGTTCTATCTGTTCGGACATAACATGTTGGCAGCCCCACCCCCTAATTTTTTAGATAATCATTCCCTCCAAAACAGATGAAACTCAGTCGATCCCTGCATAATATAAAATGCCAATACCCATACTCTGAACGTGCTTTTAAAGTTCTATCAGAAGCGGATCTTAAGGAGGCAAGGTCGGTTGGGTCTATAGTTAGAATAGAGAAGTTGTCCAAAAAAGCTGATTTTTGCGGTTTCTGTGCATGTCCAAAAAAAGCTGATTTTTCCGGTTTCTGTGCATGTATAATGCCTTATTAAAATCAGGCTTCGCCTAACGAGCAGGGCGAAGTCCGAGGGGAGGGGAGGGGGCGCCCCTCGACGGAAGAATCATTTTTATGTGAAAGAGTCGGCAGTTGTAAGGTAAGAAAATACTGAAATGTAGAATTAGCAATTGGAAATCTTGTTTGGAAAGGAATCATTCATTGTATAAAATAAATAAAATGAATAAATCTAGCGACAGGGGTATAGCCAGGCATACGTTTATACGCAAAACCGTCTTCATCGTTTTCGCAGAAAGAGGAAGTGTCCTCCCCGGCAGTGCTAAAAAAACTACTATTGGCTATTATGACATGTTCTTAAAGCAAACAACTGTCGGTTAAAGTTCAGAAATCACAGATTTGAATACATTTTATTTCAAAATTTTCGTGGGTTTATACAATGTACATTCAAATTTACACACATTTGCGTGCTTTCTAGGGCTGTAACGGTTCAGAAATTTTTCGGTTCGGTTCGGTTTGAATTGTGAACCTCGGTTCTTCGGTTTTCGATTCGGTTTAAAGAAGAGTACATTTTCAAGGTAGTATTACCAGTTTGTTAGGAGTTTTCCACTATTGTGCTAATGTGACAAAGTAATCTTGATATCAAAATGATACAAAATCATATTCTAACTCAATTAGAATTTTCGTGATCAAATAAAGTGCACTGGAATTGCTTTCAAATTACATTTATTGCTCTTTGAATTTAGATACACTCAAAATATGAGGCAAGTTTAAAACTGTTTAGTCATATACAAGTACTGGTAAGATTTCATGAATCATATAGCATAACCAAATTTTTAATAGTAATCTGAGTCTCCTGTTGGCTAACTTGTTCAATTTTGCGAAGTTTCTGAATGCCAGTAGATCAGGTCATACTCGGCCTGCTTCTCTTCAGGACGATGCCATGCACCTTTTCTGTTAATTTGTGCCGACATTGCCGAAGAAGAACAAGTCGAATACTTTAATTTAGTTTTGCAAATCCTGCAAACGGTAATAGACTACCCTTCGACTTTAAAACAATCAAAATGATCGCTTGGGACCTCTGTTTTGATGTCTGGGTCGCCATTACTAAGATTTCAAAAGTCTACCGAAGAAGGCGGCCTATGATTGGTCGTGCCGTCAAAGGTGACCAATCAAAACGTTCGTTATTTCAGAGAAAATCAAGGGATATAAAAAAAGAAAAAAACCGAATCGAAATCTGGAAATTCCGACTCGAATCGAACCGTGAGATTTTGAACCGCGGTTAACCGATTTTTCTATTAATCGTTACAGCCCTAGCACTGCTTTCAATTGAGATATTGAGGGTATTCATTATCTGTATGTGGACGTACATGTATGTTTGGCAAAAACACGGGCAGGAACACATTATGTTGTCTTAGAGTACCGTTGTAAAAGGTTGCACATAAAACGGTGCATTGACATTATGCCACAGGTGAGGATATGATGAAAGTCATCCGTTGTCACGAAAATTATCGACAAAAATTCAGTAAAATCACTAATAAATCATTAGGTTACCGATGATTTCTTTTAAAAATCCCATGGGGGTAGCCACACTCTTCAGTAATACATTATTACCATGAAATGAATTAAACTCCTTTTATGGTATGAGGAGATCTGATTGGCGATGACCTACTGTCAGCAACATAAACGGAAATTTGAAAAGGAAAACTAACGTGTCTCTTAATTATTTGATTTTATTCACCAATTTTATGTAGAAAATTATCCACAACTTTATCTAAACAATATATGTGAATAGCCGTCGTTTACATTGTATATTTATTGTATACTTTGATTATTTGATAAAGTATGTCCGTTGTTATGACAAGACAAGAAGATTATGTTCCGTTGACATGACTCTTAATGGTATTTTGGCATGAATGGAGAATCTAAGGTTGAGCAGTTAAATTAACTTAGTAAATTCTAAAAGTATTCAGCTCCCCTTTTTTTTCTTTTTTTTTCTTTCTTTTTTTCTCTTTTTTTTTGTTATTAAAGCGGGATATCATAACATTTTATGTAACGTGAACATAGAACACATAGAACAGATTTGAATTTGAAAATATGATTGTTAAATTTGAAGAGCTGTAGGATGAGTTCATGAATATATACATGGATCAATTGAACAATAATCGTAAAAGGGATTTTGAAGTCATATAGCGTTAAAAACAGAGACATCTTTTATCACGTAATTGTTCCGAACGTTCTTTACACGAACTCGCTCTTTCATTTAGAATTTTCGCATGCTTTTTCAGAAACAATAAGATTCTCACCTGCAGATGGGTTATTGGGCACTGTTTTATCGAAAGGACATTGGATATCAAATAGATAAAAATAAATACAAACGTACAAAGTAATAATATACTAGTATAAATTGCCATTATAATTTCCTCCATAGTAGCTCCCCCTGGAAAAAAATGCTATACATATACTTAAGCCCCCCCCCCCCCCGGCGAAATAAAAATTACTTTATACAAGTCTTTGAATTCAATTAAAGCAGGTTTCCCTCGCCTACCATTAATGGTTTGGATTTTATAATTTTGCAATCAATAGAGATCTTCGATAGGGGTATAATATAGACCATGCACGTATGTCTCAGGTGATAATTATATTTGTAGGTGATATGTTAATTTCCATCTGTGTGTGTCTGTAAGTTCGTGTGTCGTCAATGTCGGTGTCTCCGTCTGTTTGCGAGTGAGTTCTGTCCGCGTTTGTAAGCATGTGTTTCTGTCTGTGAGAGGGTGCATCTGTCTGTTTCTTTTGTTTGTGTTACTGTCCGTCTATATGCATGTGTGTCTGTCCGTTTGTTTTTGCGCGTGTCTGTGTGTATGTCCCTGTGTCTGTCAGTCAGTAGTTTTGTGCATATCTGTGTATGTCTTTCAGGAAGTTCCTTTCAGGATGTTCATATCTGTGTTTTGATCAGTGTCTGTGTTTGGGTCTGTCTGCGTGAATGAGTTTCTTTTTTTCAGGTTAGAGATATTGGCCTAGTCTGATTTTCCGTCTGTCTTGCATGCTTTGATAAATTTAGGATTTTATGAAATCAAAGTCAGTACATGATTTTGTTTGTTTGTGTTTGATTACATCTCTGTATATCTGTCTTCCTGTCTATCCGTCTGCCTATGTATATCTTTCTGTATGAGGAACCCCCCCCTAGAAACCTCTAGCATATTCTGCAATATTGGAAGGTAAATAACGTTTATAAGAAAATCATACTTTCCACACATGCTCATTACCACGACAACGGATGGTTTCCTTCATATCGTCACCTGTGGAATAATGTCAACGGACCGTTTTAAGTGCAGAACTTTAAATGCCTGTAAGGCGACATAACGTGTTCCTGCCCGTGAAAAATCGACAGCATTTCATGCGCATATCGATTTTTTTTTCTCATCTTTAACTAGATCTTAGGTTCACCATACGCTTGATCGTTTTGCATGAACAGTCTAATTTCAGTATATAATGCGCTTCAGAAGCCACCATTTTCCTTCATTTTTAAAATATTTCTCTGAGAAGGCCCTCATACTCTTCCCGATTCAGCCTTCCTTGTCTAACAATTCATCCCCTTCTGTGTTGACCCCTCTATAGACGTCCACGTCGAAAACACCCTAGCTATACGCCCCTCGGCGAGTGAAGGGGGAGTGGATTTAATTTTAATTACATACCTAATATTCAATCCCCTTTGCTGTTAGGGTACCCTGTCTGAAGTTTATTGGTACAATTATAAAAAAAACGATCAAAAAGCAAATTTTAGGTGTAGAAGGGTTTATACATAACTTCATAAACAATGGTTTGGTTTGAAATTTTATTGCAAAGTTATCCAAATAAGGTAAGGTGGCTGCAAAAATAAATATAATTTGATGATTTTATTAGCTCCGAGCTTATGCGATCGTCCTGTGTTCTGTGTCCGGTGTGCGTCTGTTTGTCCGTCCGTTAAACTTTTCTCGTGAACCAGAATCCTCTGAATCTGTGAATGATATTTTTACATTTTACGATGTCACGACGTGGACATCGTAACTTCGCCATCGTGGCATCGTAACTTCGCCATCGTAGCATCGCCATCGTGACATCGCCGGCAATGGCATGGTGACACTAAGCGGTCCAAACAGATTCCATAGTGTCCTCTACCAAGTTTGTGTTTTTCGACCCGATCGGAAATCAAAGATCGCTGCTCTTAGCTAAATGTTACGTCATGTGAGCGATATTGCCCCTTTGGGCCTCTTGTTGTAGTGTTGGGGCGGTTGAGAAGAGGAGGGAGAGGGATTTTAAAACAACGTGACCCTTTGGTTTCGCTTGATTACTTCTCCCAAAATGCATAAAAAAGGATAATGTGTCTCACAATCTATATATGTTTATACCATATTTATCATCTACATGTATTTCAGCACCTAACCCACCTTACATTTAAGTATCTGACCATTGAATGTACATGTATGTTCTTAACATAACCGAAATGATTAGGGTGGACCATTACAGTATTGCGTATACAGTATTCGCAATAACATTGCATATATTCGCAAAAATACTGCTAATATACGCGATCCTATTGCGAATATATATACTAGTATGCAAAACTACTGTGTAGATACGCAATACTATACCGAATATATGCCATTCTAGTGCGAATATACAAAGTACGCAATGTTTCTGCGAATGTTTGCAATTCTATTGCGAATATACGTAAAACTATGGCGAATATGCGAATATACGCAATGTTATTGTGAATATACGCAATGCTATTGCGAATACACACTCATCGACTTGTAAACGACATCTTTTCGACAAACGAAGACTTTAGTACGACAAGATAAGAGATCAGAACAGTTAAAAGTCCCCTTCACACTTTCACGGATCGAGCCACGACTCCGCTACGACTCCAAAAAAGGTCTATCCGTGGCGAGTCGGGACGCAAAATGTTCGATGGACCATGAACCTACGACTCCAGTACGGATTGCTACGGATTGCTACGGGTTGATACGAATCGAGTACGGATAGCTACGGATAGCTAAGGATTGCTACGGATATCGTCCCGACATTGCTACGGATTGCTACGACGCGCACAACATGTGTACGGATAGATACGGATAGGCACGGATTGCTAAGGATTACCACGACTCCAGTACGGATAGCCATGAGTCTCACAAGGATAGCTACGACTTCAGTACGGATTGATAGGACAGGCTTGAATTTCCTATGTGTTTTTAAACCATAATTATTTACTAAAACACAGAATATTTTCAAATTGAGATGGTCTCACTTGTTTTATAACAGTATTGAGGTTTAATACGTGCCTTTATATCATGACCTGAAATTGAATAGTTGAAGTATTAACTCATAATTTGACAGAAAAACGCACAGAAAACTAATAAATTTGAAGTTTATATAAGACACAATCCTTGGCTATCCGTAGCAACCCGTAGGCGAGTCGTAATAATCCGTAGGAGAGTCGTAGCAATCCGTAGCAAAGTCGTCGCAATCCGTAGCAGAGTCGTAGCAATCCGTAGCTGAGTCGTATTGCTATTATTATCACAAAAATGGTCCCGGATTGCTACGGATGCGCTACGGGTTACTACGACTCCCCTACGGATAGCTACGACTCCACTACGGGTTGCTAAGACTCCCCTACGACTCCGCTACGACAAATCTATCCGTAGCGGAGTCGTGGGAAATTGTGAACATGTTCAAAAATTTTCTTTCTCATCCCGGATAGCTACGGATTGCCAAGGATAGCTACGACTTGTCACAACTTGTGCCGGATCGAGCTACGGATAGCTACAGATGTAAAATTTGTCTCCATCCGTAGCTATCCGTGGCCCGATCCGTGAAAGTGTGAAGGGGGCTAAAGTTCTTACGAATTTATACGAGATGTGACAACATACATACGAGTTAAGCACGAGCTAAGAACGAGAAATGTACGAGCTGAAACATTTTAATAGGGATTGATATTGTCGTTATGATAGCATTCGACCGTCGGCTAGATTTTTTCTTCCTTTTGCATGTTTTTCGTGTATTGACTCTTTATTTTCTTCCTCAGAACTGCTGAACAATTTGAATGAGATATGTATGAATCAACTGTAACGGAGGTGAAAAAGCAAAACATCACCCCCCCCCCAGTTGCAGCTCCAAGTTGCTAAATAGATAACGCCAAAAATGATGATAATTATTCCTATTAGCTCACATGAAGTTATGTCATTGGTCACCGTCCTTTGTCCGTTGTCTATAATCCGTCCGTCGTTAGCTTATTTTTTTATTCTCGACTAACCCCCACAATCGCTGCTTAGTATTCCGCCAAACCTTACAGGAGGCAAGTACTCAATGTTCTCTATTAATCGGCCCGATCGAAATATAAGATGGCCACCTTGGGATCAATCATATTTTCACATTCCCATCTCAACTGCTGTACAGAAATTAACCAAACCTCGTAGAAAAATATCTCTTCCCTTGATGACCTCAGTTGAGCAATGAGTCGCCATTGGACCTTTTGTTTTGTTTTTATTCTATTTTGAAACAAATTTCTAAATAAGAAATCAACGGTACTTTGTTAAAGGCAGTCAGAGTTTAAATTCTAAATGCAGGCAAGCAGAGCAAGTCGGACATTTTCTGTAATGTATTATTCGATTTGGCAAGGAATAATATTAATGAATGTCCTCGATTAAAAGGCCATAGTAATCAAATATAATTTTGTTTTACTACCTTTTTGAAAAAAAATGCTCAGGAAAAAAAACCGCACACAAACAGAAATTTTTCAGGTAAAAAAAAATCAGTTAATGATATTGAATTCTACGGAAGCCCATTGGCTTCAGAGAAAAAATAAATTTATTGCGTATATACGCAATAACATTGTGTATATTCGCAATAGTATTGCGTATATTCGCAAGAGTATTGCGTATATTCGCAATAGTTTTGCGTATATTCGCAATAGTATTGCGTATATACGCAATAGTATTGCGAATATTCGCAATAGTATTGCGTATATTCGCAATAGTAATATACACAATAATTATTGCGTATATTCGCAATAATAATTGGGTATATTCGCAATAATTATTGCGTATATACGCAATAAATTGAATTTTCTTCGCAGCTCTAAATGTCTGTTTTAAACGTTTTAGGGGAAAAGTACGATCTAGGGGGAGGGGGTAATATAGAGCTTTATTTCCTCCTGATCAACTTGTGTATTAAGATCTCTGTTTTTAAAAATATCATATTATCGTCAACTGAAAGTACAATGTTCTTTGATACAAAAAGATGTATCAAGGTCAAAATAAGCATTTCTCTGAACACAAGTATTAGCTTTTACAAAAAGCTTGCCGGCAGTTAGCTGACATTAATTTAATAAATGTTGTAAAATACTAGTAAGAAAAAATTGGAATTTAGACGATTTTGTTCTTGTTGACCAATCGCACATTTCCGGGCTTTTCCGTTTTTATTTCCGATTCAAGCTACGGAAATTTCCGAAGATCTGTGATTGTTGTAGGACCTATCGGTACAAAGACTTTTCGATGCATCTTTCGGATGACAATGCACTGATACGATATGACTTTCATTTGTCAAGTCATCTAGACTCTTGATCCGACCTGATGATTATGCACAGATTCTAAATAACCTTGATGAATATTTGCATATTTTGTAATTGTCCATCAATCATATTGCCAAGAGTTATTTTATTCGTGCAAGTATGTCACGATTGATTACAGTATACCGGCAGTCATGACTGCCGGTAATCATATCGTATTAATTATCTTCCATCTATCCGTAAAATTTTCATAATACAAAAACATATATGGAAAAGGATATTATGGCTCTCTACTTATTTTGCTTATTTCAACCCGATTACTTGAATTTAATTCAGGGGTGGATCCTGGGCGGGACAAATGTAGGCATCAGAGGCTACCTATCTTTGAAAAATCTGCATGGATTGGAAAACTAATTATATATGAGTGATCGGAATGATGTTTGATTGATGTTGGTTTATTTTGTTACTATTTTTTTTGTGAGTTTGTACGCCTTTTAAATGCACCCCAAATATTTCTCCTATTCTGTTTCTTTTTTAGTTAAATCAATACCCCAATGTATTTCAGGCGCGGATCTAGCATTTTATCTCAGAGGGGATCCAAACTAAAGTCATGAAACTTAAGCAGCTCATTTTTATTTTTATCGGTATAAAATGATGACCTCGTCCCCCCTTTCCCGACTTTCATATCCACCATTTACAGTGATTTTGACATTTCTAGTGCCTTAGTATGATTTCGTTTGTTCAGACAGGTTTGGTAGGATGTGAGGGAAACTTTACTGGTTATGATTCTTATCGGCCAGCCGGATTTTTTTTTAATGAAAGCTTTGTTATAGAGGGCAATATACGAGGGCTGATTGATATGTTGTGAGTCTCGGTTTTCTGGGATGCAGAAGGTATTCTGCTGATAGATTATCTCCAAACAAGACAAACAATCAATGACACATACTATGCTTCACTTCTGGCACAGTTACAATAGGCGCAACGGGAAGCTCACGAGTTAAAGGTGTGTTTTTCCATCAGGACAATGCTCCTGTTCACAAGACTGTCACTGCCATGGCTGCCATTCATGATTGTGGCTTTAATTTGATTGAGAATCCGCCTTATTCACCTGATCTTGCTCCATCAGACTTCCATCTATTCCGAAAACTGAAAGCAGCTATTCCTGGCACCCACTTTCATTCCGATGATGACGTCATACTTGAAGTGAATGGCTTTCTGACCAGTCAAGATACGGAATTCTTTAAAAGTGGTATTGATGCCCTTAAACACTGGTGGCAAAAGTGTATAAATTCTGAAGGAGATTATGTAGAAAAATAATGCAAAATGTCTGATAAAATTCAAATCCATCAATACGAGGCTCACAGCATATCAATCAGCCCTCGTGCAAGTATAGCAGAATGTTTCATTTTCTGAATGTTTTTAACTAATAAAATTCGAAGACAGAAAGCTTTTTTTTGAAGACATACCTTTTGCAGGATAATTGAATAGAAAAGGGGCATTGGAACTGTTTCTACAAACAGAGGTCCCATCTTATACTTCCATATTCTACAATCTATTATATTATATAATCAGTAATAATGGTGATAATTCTGTTTTGATGCCTTATTTGGGGTCCAGGGAACGAAGCTTTGAACTTCTTCACTTCGCAGGAGATGTTTCTGTATAGGGGTACAACACTAAATTGCGACGATGTTGTGAAGAAAAACGAAGTTTCGAACTCTGCTGCAAGGGAGTAGCATGTGTCAGATTGGAGATACTTTAAGGCAAATAATGATTCAAAATTGAAGATAAAACCTCGTTTGAACCACATGTATAAGGTATCTTATAATATTGGCCAGCATAGCAATCCAAATTCTAGAGAAAAAAGTTAAATATCCAATCCTTACGTTAACATATGCAAATATTGGACCCCGACTTGAAATATCGGGGGGGGGGGGGTCCGAACCCCCGGACTTCTACCCCCTCCCCTCTAGATCCGTTCGTGTAGTTCACTTTGAACAACCTTGCATGATTAATGGATTTTTTTTCTTAATCTATTATAATTAATAATTCTTTTTTTACATGATTTCGACATCTTTTCTAGAATCAGTACACAGAAATTGATTTAGGTTTGATTGAATACAATAGATTATAATTGGCTTTTCTAATAAGTCTCTTGTTTAACAACGCACTTAATTGTATTTGCAATATTTCTCAAATCATTTCTTTGATTTATTATTTCACAAGCTTATGACTAGGATTATTTAAATCACATTAACGGTTAGTTTTCAGGTGAACGGTATGTCCACTCTACCCTCTTGTTATTGTCCCGCTATAAGACGGGGGGGGGGCATAAAGTGAAACCCATCTCGGTCTGGCAAGAATGTTGTTTCCAGATATGAAAGTTAAAACTGAAAAATAATTTATTTTCATACTAGAAATATGCATAAATTAGCTGTTACGATGGAGACAAAGCAAAACATTAATCCTCCGTTGCAGCTATAACTAGGTTAATGTAGATAATGCCAAAAATGGTGATAATTATTCTTATTAGCTCACATGAATGTAAGTTATTGGTCACCGTCCTTTGCCTGTTATTCGTAATCCGTCCGTTGTAGGGTATATTTATGTTCTCGACTAAAACCTCAACAACTGCTTATTAGTATTCCACCAAACCTTACAGGAGGCACGTACTCAATGTTCTCTGTTAAGTTCATGATTTCGGCCCGATCGAAACCTTGGGATCTATTTGACAGACACCATTTCACCTTCCCACTCCAACCGCTGTACAGAATTTCACCAAACCTCACAGGAAGTAAATGACTTGACGTCCTTTACAAAAGTTATCTTTCCCCCCCTGGCGACCGCAGTTGAGCGATGTAACCCCATTGGGCCTCTTGTTTTGTTTTGTTTTGGTTTTATTCCATTTTGAAACTATTAGTAACATTCTTAAGGAATGGAATATACATCATTTCTTAATTTTGTTAATCTAAGAAACCAACGATACTTTATTATAAGTCAGAGTTCTGATTTTAAATGGAGGCGAGCAAAGCAAGCCGGATCTTCTCTAATGTATTATAATTCCTTTTTGCAAGGAATACTATAACTGCCCTTAAAGTGACGAATTATACCCCCTTTGGACGTTTTTCTGTAAACGGACTCATTTATGATTTATCACAGAAAGCTCTGGTAATAAGAAATATATATGGAAATATAAAAGCCCTATCCTTATAGTTCAAAGGTAGGCAAAGGTCATGATCAAAGTCACAAGGTCAAGTGTCTTGGATTAATACTTGTTATGTTGAATGCATGTATAGAATATGAAAGCTCTATCACTTAATTACACTTGAAGAAATATTCTCTTTAAGAACTTCTTAACCAAAATATAACAACAAGGTCAAAGTAAAGGTCACTAGGTCAAATTTCTAGGTATCAAAATGTGGTACTTACTATGGTAAATGTATGTATGAAATATTAAAGCCCTGTCACTTATATGTGAAAAAATATATGCTTTAAGAACTTCATAACCAAAATATAACTATAAGGTCAAAATTCAAGGTCAACAGGTTCAAATGTCTTTGTATCAAAATTTAGAACTTATTATGGTGAATGCAGGTATAAAATATGAAAGCCCTATCACTTGCACTTGAAGAGTTATCTGCTATAAGAAGTTCTTAACCGGACGAACGGACGGACGAACAGGATGTTTCCTATATACCCCTAAACTCCGTTTGCGGGGGAGGGGGTTCTATAAATATAAATCAATGTCCTCGACTGTTACACCGGAAAATTAATTTCTGCAAATAAAATAAGGTTTGTCCTGATAACTTTTATTATCTCTACCAATCATTCCCGTCATCAAATCGAACATCATTCAGAGGAGGCTTTGGTTAATATATTTTGGTTCGAACCCCCCCCCCAAAAAAAAGAAGGGGGGGGGGCAGGGGTGCTAGATCCGCTGTACATTGAAAATTTCGTTTGAGTTTGAACGAAATATTTAGTGATGATGGACGGACAGAGAAAGTAACAGAAGAACGTAAAACATGATAGATGGCTGTCATTTCTACTAATAAGAAATGCTCATCATCCAGTTTCAAAATATAAAAAAAACCCACATGTACGAACAAATCACATTTTGAAAGTATGAATGTAGAGGGGGAGAGGGTTAACAAGCAGAGAAAACGAAGGTCATGTACAGCTATTTTGGTCACAATTTACTTAATGTGACAAAGAATATGTAAAATAAATGAAAAGTCCGGAGCCCCCTCTCATCCGCCCCTTTCCAATTTGCCAGAAATACTAATTTTCTCCGTTTTTACGAACGATTTTGTAAATATATTGATATTCGTTACATGCATTGTTTCCATTGTTTTCAAAACCATAGACTGAACCCCCTCCTCATCCGCTTGCTTGGATTACCCTAAAAAATTCTAGAATCACCCATGTGACCCCAAGAATGTAACCAATAACTATATGTAGAATTACAATTATTGCGTATATACGCAATAATTGCGTATATACGCAATAATCATTGCGAATATTCGCAATATTATTGCGGATATTCGCAATACTATTGCGGATATTCGCAATACTATTGCGTATATACGCAATAGTTTTGCGAATATTCCCAATATTATTGCGTATATTCGCAATACTATTGCGGATATTCGCAATACTATTGCGTATATACGCAATAGTTTTGCGAATATTCGCAATATTATTGCGTATATTCGCAATACTATTGCGAATATACGCAATACTATTGCGAATATACGCAATGTTATTGCGAATATACGCAATAAATTTATTTTTTCTGTGAAGCCAATGGGCTTCCGTAGAATTCGACAAAATGTCTCTACAATCATTGAATTTTAAATTATAATAGTGATTTTTATAAAAATTAGTCAGCATTATACTAGTATCCATCTCACTTGAAGACAAAAAAAAATTCTTTTATTTTTTTCAGTCTTCCTCTCCAAATTCCTATTTTGGTCGTGTATTTATGTGTTTTCACGCCTGGCGGGACGTACAACAGAATATTAAATCGGAAAATTAATTTTTGCAACCAATTTTTACCAACCATTCCTCCGCGAGAGAGTCGATGAATTATGCCGTAAAGACGAACAGAGGAGGCTCTGCTTTCTGAAGTGTCCCAAATGGATTGGTTCATATATTTTGGTCCGAACCCCCCCCTTCCACCAATAGAAACATTGAACACTTTATTGAGTAATTAAGTTTGGATGAAAGTGAGAGAAATGTAAAATGTGATATATGGTTATGAATAGGACCAAGGGGAGGGGTCAACTTATCCCTCGATCTCTCTTTTAAATTTGCCGAAAATGCTTTTAGAAATATCATATTTTCTTAAAAATCCTCGGCTAGATTCCTCCCTATCCCTTCCCTTTAGCTGATCTTGTTCACCCGCTTGGGAAATCTGGATCTGCGCACGATTAATAAGCGTTCTTAATATGCATTGAGAAAATAAAAGGAAAAGCTATTTTAGCCACAATTTGCAAAGAATGGTGTTTAGAAGTCATCATGGTCATTGAATGTGTAAATGAATGTACATTGTGTGTATAGTCAGGAAACCCCCCCCCCTCTCCCGCGGTCCCCTTCAAATTTGCAAGAATGGTTGATTTTCACTGTTTTGCAATATATTGATATTTATTATATGCATTGTTTTATATTCATTTCAACACCGAAGACTAGCCTCCCCCCTCGCGCTGACTTGGACTACCCTTCAAAAATTCTAGATCCGCCCTGTTAACCCCAAATCACTGTATATATGGAATTGCTATTATGGCGTATATACGCAATAAACTATTTTTTTTCTGTGAAGCCAATGGGCTTCCGTAGAACATTTTCTTTCCTTTTTAATTTATTCATTATGACAAAATGATGTAAGTTATATGGACAAATTTACCATAATTGATTGATTTTTTATTTTTTTGGAGTTCGCATGGACCCTTGAATATTTCAGCCCATTAGGGCCTCTTTATCTTTCTTTTTCTTTGATATACTATGCATGAAAATGAAAACATTAATATAAGAGGAAGTGAGGAATCATGGGAATGACTTCAGGTACTCAAATCGGCAGAGCTCGCGAAAATGTCTCGCAAGTGTCGATCAGAACTCGTATTAGCCGCAGAAACGGCCAACGACACTTGGAAATTTGGTTGGTAGGGGTGTATTGGCCGCAGGAATCTACATTGAACAAACCCGGGACCTAAATTTAGGATATGGCCGGCACGAATCGGCAAATTTACACCCCTATCAACCAAATATCGAAGTGTCGTTGGCCTTTTCTGCGGCTAAACTCGAATAAAGTCGTGCAGATGTCGAAGAGGAGTAGCTACAACTCGCATGATGTACTCATGTACAAATTTGTATATAAACTCGGCGCCTCTCGCAAGAGTTTGATTAATACTGTTGCTTCCCTTCCCGTTACGGACCAAATCCAAGTTTTCTTACGGTCTGTTTCGTCATGAGTTAAAGAAGATCCTGACGATAATCTCAACAGCACTCACAATAGAGCACAAAATTAAGCATCGACGGACCCCTAGCAAGCTAGAGGTGGGACCAGGTGCCCGGGAGGAGTAAGCATCCCCTGTTGGCTAGCCGCACCCGCCGTCAATGTTCACGCACGAAAATGAAAAGAATATATAAAATGCATGCACTGTCTGAGGCCACGTCTATATAGAAAGTGCTATGGCGACAATGTCAGGGAAAAATATTCAAAACACTTACTGTCAAACCCCTCGCGGGGAACTTTTGTCATGTCACGTTTTGTTGCGTTCACCACGTTGTAATGCGGTCTATGAAAGTAGGTACTGCGTCTCGGCTGCTGTGGCGGATGTTTTGACAGTTTTTAAAAACATTTGCCCCGACAATCACGGCTAGTTACGTTTGTCGATCCCGTTCCCCTACGTTGTCTCATGGTCACCACGTTTTGTCCACGGTGGTTTGAAACATGGCTGCCGTGACCGCCGGAAACACGGTGTGATAATTGTGATAGCATCAAATTGTATGGAATTAGCACAAAATTCAAGGAAGACTAGAACTACCCTACAGTGGACGAATTATACCCCCGCGGGACATTTTGGATTATAAATGGGACCATATATGATGCAATGTGAAAAGCCTGCCATTTATAGTATGCAACAATCTGCTTTCAAAATTCTTAAATTAAACTGCAACATAAGTAAAAAGTCAAGGTCAAGGTCACAAGTCATGATACCAAACTGTAGTACTCTTTGTAGTGAATGCTTGTATTACATTAGGCTACCATTTATAGTATCTCCTATCAAAATTTCTAAACAAGTCCTAATTTTAACATAAGCCCAAAGTCAAGGTCAAGGTCACTAGGTCAAATGTCATGATACCAAACTGTAGTACTCTTTGTGGTGAATTGGTGTATGAAATATGAAAGGCCTACCATTTATAGTATAAAAAGAAATCTGCTTTCAAAACATCTTAACGTGTAATGTTGTACAGGTGAAGGTCAAGGTCACAGGGTAAAAAAACATGGTACCGAAATGTAGTACTCTTTATTATGGTGAATGTGTGTATGAAATATGAAAGGCCTACCATTAATAGTATAAAGGAATCTGCTTTCAAAACATCTTGGCATAAAATTTTGTCAAAATTCATGGTACTAAAATGTAGTACTCTTTATGGTGAATGTGTGTATGAAATATGAAGAGTATACCATTGATAGTATAAAAGAAATCTGCATTCAAAACTTCTTAACCAAATGGACAGACAGACAGACAGGGTGATTCCTATATACCTCCCTAAACTTCGTTTGCAGCGGGTATAATAATTGCCTCAAATTTAAAGTGATGATTTTTAAAAGAACTTCAGAACGTAGTAATTCTGTATGTAGCACAAATTGAATAGTGTTGTGGTATGTCATCATCATGTCCTTCTGTCTGTTTTCTCCTTAAAGTTTTGATGAATCCAAATGACATTTTGTATTACAGAGGTTCTCTAGAGTGTTAACAAGGTTTTTTTTTCTAATACATGTATTGCCAATTGTGACCATGGCCTTGTCTTGCCTTCTAACCATGGGCAGCTAATACTAGTATGCAAAGTTTGATGAAGATTGGAAGTACTTTACTGCGATGTCCTCAAGTTTTTCGATGATTACCAATAGTGACATGACATTAACTTTTGACCTTTAAAATCAATATATGCTGTCTTCTCACCATGGGCAACTTACACAAGGTTTGATGAATACTGAAAGTAACTGGTGACCTCTACTAGAGTATCCACAATGATTTCCAATTATCACCAATTGTGACCTTGACCTTTGATCTCTGACCCTGAAATTCAAAAGGTCTTGCCCTCTTACCATGGACACCTTGTATGCAACGTTTGATGAAGATCTGAGGTAAACTGTGACACGGCTTTCGTATAATTATGAAGTGACCTTGACCATGAAAATCGATAGCTGTTGTCTTCCCATCATGGACATCTTACATGCAAATTCTGATGAAAGTAGGAAGTAAACTGTGATATCTAGAGTGTCTACATTTTTTTTATCATCATCAATTGTGACCTTGACATTGAAAATCAATAGGTATTATCTTCTCACTATGGACAACTTACATGCAAAGATTGGTGAATATTTAACTGTGACAGGTCTGACCCTGAAATTCAGTAGGTTTTGTTCTCTTGCCATGGGCAACTTCTATGCAAGGTTTGATGGAGATTTTATGAAAACTGTGATATCCAAGAGTGTTAACAAGGTTTTACAATAATTACAAATTATAGTGACCTTGACTTTTGACTATGAAATTTAATAAGTGTTGTTTTCTCACCATGGACAAATAACACTTACATGCCTGAAGAAGACTGGAAGCAAAATGTGACCTCTAGAGTTTTCTATTATCACCAATTGTGACCTTGATTTTGACCTTTGAAATCAATAGGTATCGTCTCAACATGGACAACTTGCATGCAAAGATTAATGAAGATTGAAAAAAATTGTGAGTGTCCACAAGCATTTGTAGAATACTCACTAACACACACACTTTCACAAGGTGGCGTACATATATCCCTTCAGCTTCGAAGTTGCACAAGGGGATAAATATGCCGACATAAAAGCACACATTTACACAACTGATTGCTATCAACCAAGGGTTTCAGACAGTTGCCTTGTTCCCAAAGTAAAAACAGACCTGATTCCACTGTACAACAGAAAAAAAAACTGAATTGGGATAAAAAATGACAATTTTCACAGACAAAAATTCTGAAGGCCAAATTCAACTTTTAATCTGGGATGGAGTTTTCCATTTGAAGTGGATAAAAAATAGTCTGCAAATATTAAGCAGAACACAAACTCCACATTTTATTTTTTAAATATAGCCTACAAATATAGAATGTAAAACTAGATAATCAATATAAGGTTGAACAATAGGTTTGTGTAACCACCAAAGAAATGGAAGTACATGTATTGGGACAAACAGTGAATTTGTGATACAGTACCTACATATAAAGCTGATATCAGCCATCAAAATGGGTAAAAACCGAACTAAAATCAACGCTTTCATACCAATTTCATGACGTCAGATACCCTCTCAATTGGGAATGAGTCGTCTTTCCAAAAAGACTTGAATTGTACAAATTCTTTTATTAATCATCATGGTTCTTCCATGACGTCAATGCTTCTTTAAAAAATCATACCATCAAATTCTAGATGTCAACTCCATTTTAAAAATCACGACACTTATAAGTCAAGGTCCATTTCTTTACACATTGTGCATATGTACCGTGAAAAAAATCACATCAATTTCTAAGGATAAGAAGAAGAAATAAAAGCATACAATTCAACTGCACATAATAATGTTAAATAAAAACCTTGCATATAGATTTCTCAACCAATCATACTACACGGTATATTATCATGATTATAATCACTAATAAAACCAGAAGTCTCTGATGAGACTGAAGCTCTACTGGCTGTTTTGTTAAATTCACTGAACTAACATCCATTTTCCAACCCTGGGGGACAGGGGCTCACACAAAATATCAGATGCACATCTACACCACAGACACATAATACATGTAATGCAAAAAGAATTTACTCTCCATGAATTACCAGTATACTTTCTGAGATCTGGTGTTCACAAGATTACAAAGACTTATATAGTAAAAAATGACCACACCCATTTCAAAGATGGGTCAGTCTTAAACAGAATCACAGGCATACAATCAGACCACAGACTCATTGATATGGAAGAAGAAATATCTCTATACAGTATCAATTATACTTTCTGAGAACTGGTGTTCACTAGATTACAGATTAGGGACTATTAGAGTTAAATAGGAGAACATGACCACACCCATTTCAAAGACTCTGGAGGTCAGATGCTGAAAAAAATTATCTATCAATTATACTTTCTGAGAATTGATGTTCACAAGGTAATATAGACTTATATAGGAGAAAATGACCACACCCATTTCGAAGACCCTGGGGTTCAGGGGCTCAAACAACATATCAGGGGCACAACTAGACCAGAGACTGATTACAAAAAAAATTATTTCTCTATCAATTATACTTTCTGGGAATTGATGTTCACAAGGTAACAAACTTATATATTAGAAAATGACCACACCCATTTCCAAGACCCTGGGGGTCAGGGGCTCAAACAAAATATAAGGGACACAACTAGACAAGAGACTGATTATAGTGCAAAAAGAATTATTTCTCTATCAATAATACTTTCTGAGAATTGGTGTTCACTAGATTTCATAGACTTATATAGGAGAAAATGACCACATCCATTTTTTAAACCTCTTGGGGTCAGAGGCTCAAACAAAATATCAGGGGCACAACTAAACCAGAGACTGATTATATTGCAAAAAGAAATTATTTCTCTATCAATTACACTTTGTAAGAATTGGAGTTCACTAGATTACATAGACTCGTATAAGAGAAAATGACCACACCCATTTTCGAAGACCCTTTGCAAAATTAGAATTAAAAAAAAAGAATTACCTTTCTATCATTTATGGTTTCAGAGTAGTTGCGCTCACAAAAAAATGTTAACAGACAGACAGACAGACAGACAGACAGACAGACAGACGGACGGACGGACGCCGGACAACATGGTATGGCATAAGCTCGACTGGTCTTTGACAAGTAGAGCTAAAAATAGCCATTTCAAACATTTAACTCCAGCCATTTTGGCAACGGACAATATGAAAAGTATGTGACCTGTCCTGTTTGTGTGCCCCTGGATATTTGACCAAGACCCTATTTGGGTGTTGAATCTAATCATAATTGACTGTCCCTGCAAATTTTCCAAGAATTTTTCTGCTCATTACAATAAACACACTGTCAGCAATTCATAATTTTTTCTTAAATACACCCAAGAAATATCAAAACATCGCCGATCATTTTCTGTTTCGTTCCTATACTGTCTTCGATGATGCAAGATGTCAATATTGTCACCATTCAGTAACATGGGAGATTTTGTTTGCATTTCTGTACTTTCTAGTTTTCCTGATTCTTTCCCCTTGGATTTTTTGCCTTTAATTGCTCTGAATGGTAAAATTTAAACGGATTGAATTTTGAGGATTTTGATGCAGATTTAGGATTAGCTGAATCGACTGGATTCCCATTGTTTGTGGACCATAGGCAGTTTATTGGAGGCTTCAGGATAAGGAATCTGAAATTATACATATATTGTTAATTAATAATTGTAATTATAAATTAGTAATTAGTTGGCAACATAAATATACCTAAATAAATTATACACGATAAATGATAAAATATTTATAAGATATAAAACTTATTCTGCAGATGACCCTCAGGGGATCTGGGGCTCAAACAAAATATCAGGTTCAAAACTACACCACAGACCCTTTATATTGCAAAAAGAATTAAGTCTCCATCATTTTTAGTTGCGAGCACAACACACCCATTTTCTAGGACCCTGGGGGTCAGGAGCTCAAACAAAATATAGGGTGCACAACGAGTCCACAGACCCATCATATTGCAAAAAGAATTAAGTCTCCATCATCTATAGTGTCAGAGGAGTTGCAAGCACATAATTACATAAGAGTTATAAAGATGAAAATGACCACACCCGTTTTCTAAGACCCTGGGGGTCAGGGGCTAAAACAAAATATCAGGTGCACAACTTGACCACAGACCTATCATATTGCAAAAAGAATTAAATCTCCATCATTATTAGAGTCAGAGGAGTTGCTAGCACAAATTTACATGGAGTTATATAGGAGAAAATGACCACACCCATTTTCTAAGACCCTAGGGGTCAGGGGCTCAAACAAAATATCAGGTGCACATCTAGACCACAGACCTATCATATTGCAAAAAGAATTAAATCTCCATCATTTATAGTGTCAGAGGAGTTGCGAGCACAAGATTACATAGAGTTATATAGGAGAAAATAAGACCCTGGGGGTCAGGGGCTTAAACAAAATATCAGGTGCACATCCAGACCACAGACCTATAATATTGCAAAAAGAATTAAATCTCCATCATTTATAGTGTCAGAGGAGTTGCAAGCACAAGATTACATAGAGTTATATAGGAGAAAATGACCACACCCATTTTCTAAGACCCTGGGGGTGCTCAAACAAAATATCAGGTGCACATTTAGACCACAGACCTATCATATTGCAAAAAGAATTAAATCTCCATCATTTATAGTGCCAGAGGAGTTGCGAGCACAAGATTACATAGAGTTATATAGGGGAAAATGACCACACCCATTTTCTAAGACCCTGGGGGTCAGGGGCTCAAACAAAATATCAGATGCACATCTAGACCACAGAGCTATCATATTGCAAAAAGAATTAAATCTCCATCATTTATAGTGTCAGAGGAGTTGCGAGCACAAGATAACATAGATTTTAAACACCACGCCCATTTTCTAGGACCCTGGGGGTCAGGGGCTCAAACAAAATGTCAGGTGCACAACTAGACCACATACCAAGTAGAATGCAAAAAGAATAAACTTTCTACCTCCTATGGTTTCAGAGGAGTTGCGAGCACAAGAATTGTTTACGGACGACGCCGGACGAAGGGTGATGACATAAGCTTGACTGGCCAGAGACCAGTAGAGCTAAAAAAACACAAACCTGAAATCTAACAACTTTCTTACCTGGAAATTTCTTGATTTGGAGAAAGCATGGCCTGAGGAGGAGGGTGTTGTACTGTAGTCATGCTCCGTACTCGATCGTCAGAATCTGATGGAACAGATTGCAGGGTGTTTGTCATAGCACATGTAACCTGACGTATCATAGTGTTATTATGTAAAATACAAAATTATAACATAAGTCCTAGGAGAGAGATACTGAAATCAAACTTCTAGTAAAAAACAGATAAAAAATGTTATGATTGCTGAGCAATATGAGTCCCCTACAGGCAGCATACATGTATATCTATGTCCTGCAACTCTGCCTATGAATTACTCTTCAATTAAACGAGTTTTAATTAAACCGTGCAGCTCAGTTCTGAGGTTTTATCAGCTTTATCGATTCGAAAAAGAGGTCAAGCATGACGAAAGTTGAACTTGCTCTGTAACTATCCAAGACTAAGCTGAGTATCAAATTTTACCTGAATATCTCTATTTGTTGCAGGAAGAATTTTGGAAAAATGAGAAAAACTGAATTGTGCAAGTCATCAAGGGGCATAACTCCTCGAAAAACAGGTCAAGCGTGACAAAAGACGTACTTGCTCTGTAACTATCCAAGACTAAGCTGAGAATAAATTTCACCTGAATATCTCTATTTGTTGCAGAAAAAAGTCCTGAAAACTGACAAAAACTGAATTTTCCAAGTCATCAAGGGGCATAACTCCTTGAAAAATAGGTGACTATCCAAGACATAGCTGTGTATCAAATTTCACCTGAATATCTCTATTTGTTGCAGAAACATTGGGTAATCAAAGATTACATAGCTCGCCTATACAGGTTTTTGTCAGAAACCAGGTTAAAGTTTTTGAAAAGTAGGTCAAAGTCCAAGGTCAAGGTCACTAGGTCAAAGGTCATGGTCTCAAATGAAAGGTCTCGTCACAAGGTATCTACATGTGAAATATCAAAGCCCTACCCCTTATACATGTTATAGTTCAAGAAATATAGCCCAGGTTAAAGTTTTGTCTACGGACGATGACGACGACGACAACGACAACGACGTCGAGGGTATGGCATTAGCTCTCCAGACTTTTTCGTCCCGGCGAGCTAAAAAAAGTCATGAAAACTGACAAAAACTGAATTTTTCCAAGTCATCAAGGGGCATAACTCCTCAAAAAATAGGTCAAGCGTGACGAAAGTCGTACTTGCTCTGTAACACATGTGTAACTATCCAAGACCAAGCTGTGTATCAAATTTCATCTGAATATCTCCATCCGTTGCAGAAAAAAGTCCGGAAACTGATGTTCGGACAGACAGGGGGACAGATGGACAGACTGACCAAGAGGAAACTAAAAGTCCCCTTCGGCGTTTCCGGTAGGGGACTAATAAATTGCAAAAATATATATCATTCTGTCTCTTATTGTATCTGAGAACTTATCTATCTGCACTTTTACCCTGGGGGTTAGTGGCTCAATAAGTAAATCATAGATATCAAAATACTTTACTGTACTGTACCTCCATGAATAAATGTGTGCTTGTGAATGCAATATAACAGGATAATTAACCCAAAAGATACCTTCTTTCAATGTTTTCCTGGAGTTGTTCTAGGAACTTGGTCTTAGCACTTTTGATTTCTTCTCTCAAATCCTAAGATCTTGTGTTCATTGTAGAAATTGGACTGTATATATACGAGCCCCTTTGTGTCAACCAGGGCTTCAAGACTGTTCTGGCACTCCTCAACTTTTACCTAAATGTATATACCATTTACAAATAATTTCTTTAAGGAGCTGATAAGATAAGGGCTGTATTTAGCCCTGAATCTCATCAAGTATTTCTTCTACACAATGATCTGGACACAAGAAAAACTTGATAATTACTAAAATGTAATGTATTTGGAGATTCCTCATACAACTTTTATTTTGGTAAGCTTATTTCTAGATACTTAAATCACAGTCTAAAGAGTACGGGGTAGCCATGTTGAAAAGAAGCTAATATCGATCAAAAAACATTGAAAATTAAGAATAATCTGGCTAATATGGATATCTATAAACTTTAAAACATAGTTATAGTCTAAACCAGTTACTAGAAATTAAATTCAAAAGACTGGTCTCAATTTTTTCCATAAATTTTAAAATCTTGAATCTGAAATATGGTTGTATTTTGTATTCGTTAACTACAAAGTAGGCATTTTACCGCGAAATACACATTGTGTAGAAATAAACTGCACACTCCTGTTTACTTCATTCAAAAATCTTGTGCATTTCATGTAAACATGTTTAGAATAAATAAATGAATGACTTTAAAAGGAAAAATAATTAAATTTTGCTTATATTATGGCTTAAAACACAGATTTGTAAAAAGCCCCCCACCCTCCCTTTTTCAGTTTTTTGTCTCTGGAGCATCGTTCCCCCCTTAGCTACAGAACCCCACTTTGTCAAAAGATGTGTATTAGTGATATACACCTTCTGTAAAAGTGGCGTTCTGTAGCTGAGGGGGGAACAATGTTTTAAAAAACTTTTCCATTTTCCATTGGTTTCTATAGAAAAAAGACATATTTTACCCAAAAATTTAGAAAAACTATGCATGATATATCTATTGCAACTGCTGATTATGATGAAACCAAGAAAGAATTTTTTTTGGAGTTCCCATTTTGAAAATTCCACTTTTTCAGGGCAGATTTTACGCCTTATCTTATCAGCTCCTTTGTTATTGTCATCATAAAGTTTGAAGGTTATCATGGTTATGAGGTAAAACATTATATTAATAGATCAAATGTATGTTTTACTTGGATAAAAAATAGAAAATTTGAGTAGAGCAATCAGACCAATTTTACTATCGATTATTTGGACACTATCGGAAACTAACTATTGATTGATTATCGAAACTATCATATTTTCAAAAATCATGTTCAAAACTAGTGAAATACCATTGAGGCTACAACCTGCTTCACATATATATATACATACACTGCAAATGCATCGTAATACAATGCATGTATAAAGTACAACCAACAACTTAATTTGTTTTTCTTGACCATTTTCATTTTTGTCTCCTCTTCGCTCGGTGTCATCTTTGATTGCTCTTCATGTAAACAATTTTGATTGTAGTGATCATGGTAATACTTTTATCTCTGAGCGACAATCGATTGTCAATTTTACTATCCATTATCGAAAATCAAAGTGGTTTCAGCAATCGACTATCAAAAGTCGGCGACTAGTATTGTCGCATCACTAGTAGAATTGTAATGAACCGATTATAATCTGTAAAATCGCATTGAATACACTAACCAATTATCAATTATCATCAGATTCTGAACCGATTTCCCCATCACTAATTGTCAACAATATTGGTATATGTACCAGTATTGTGATTGCAGTCTTTCATATAACATCGATCTGCCAGTCTTGACAGGCAAAATGACGTTCGGACCGGTGCTTTCCTCTCGATACTCGGTACGAATGACCGATGCCTTCTGGCTAGTGTATTTGTTATGTAATCAAATGTTCCGGTACAAGTTTTTACAATAGTTTTGTTCCCTGGTGAGAAGGAGCTGTTAAGATAAGGGCTTGATTTAGCCCTGAAATCACTCGATTATTCCTCGTACACTGTCCTAGTTTCTATTTTAGGAAAAAGTTGGTCAGGATTAAAATATCAAGTATTAGAAGATTCCTAGGTATTTTATTTAAATAGATTTGGGGATATATGTTATAATTACGGGTTGAAGAGGTAGGGGTGCTGAAAAGAGCAAACGTCAAATATCGAGTGAAAATTCACAAAAAAATGCATTATTTAAAACAAATTTGATTTTATTATGAGTCTTGACTCTGTAGCTTTTAGAGTCAAAATTTCATAAATGAAATTAACCTTGAGGTTATTATTATACAAATATGGACTTGGTCGAGGTCATTATGTCATTATAATGACCCGATGAAATTTGTAATATCGACCGAGGCCGAAGGCCGAGGTTGATATTACAAATCTCATCGGGTCATTATAATGACATAATGACCATGGCCAAGTCCTTATTTGTTATATTATATAGCGACATATAATACTCTATATCATTAAAGTCATAATACAAAGCAATAGGAATATTCTATTTATGATAAAGAATTCGATATCCAAATTGCGGGGTTTTTTTGTGAAAAGTGTATAAAAACTTATTAGATTTAACAAAGTAACAATCTTGATTTTCATCGTTAGTACTGAAATCGGGAAAAATAGCACACCCGAGTCATTATCTTCCGTCAGCGGTCATCATCGGAAAATAATGACTCGCGCAACAGCCAATCAGAATCGACGTTACATTCTGGTTATATAATATATCAATATAATCGTCAAAATCTGCCATCCGGTAACTTTAAAACGGTTTTATTTCGTACTTATCAGCCACATATGCAGATATGTACATGTACCTTTCAGGCGTGAAATACGCACAGTGTAGAAATAGACAACTTTCTTGTTTTTTCCTTCCTAACGGTTAAATATTTGATCAGAACATACTCTGAATAGATTGTTTTATGATATCAAAAGGAAAAGAAGGCAACTTTAATCTATTTTACCGCTTTAAGGACTGATTCTAAAATAGTCATCCACCCCCCCCCCCCTTTTTTTTCGTTTTTTGCATGTGGGACATTATTCCCCCCTCAGTTCAGAACCCCAATCAGCCAGAAAATATTTCTTTTATTGATATACAAATTTGGTGAAAGTGGCATTCTGAACCGAGGGGGGCAATGTTGTAGAAAACTTTTCTGTTTTCCGTTGATTTCTATGGGAAAAATGCTTGTATTGACCCAAAAATCGGTCTTATTTTAGATAATTTATCCAACCTCACAGAAGATTCATATCCGGACCAATTTACTTGTTATTTTTACCAAAAAAAATTCTTGTTTGCATTTTGCATTTTGAAATTTCAATTTTTCAGGGCAGATATGACGTCTTATCGTAACGGCTCCTTTTAACGTTTCATGATTGTAATTTTAATTTCTTTGTTTTAAAGCGTGATTGACAACTGTGACATTTTTCAACATTTTTTCCTCTAAAATCTTTATTTCTTTATGAAATTTGCACAGAAGGATTAGGAACCCAAGATACACATTTCTTCTAATTTTCATGAAAATCTGACGATTGGTTCTTGTTTACCGGTGCTCAGTGAACTTAAGGGTAGCACCAAGTTTGAAAGAAGGGAGGGTAAATGTACATATTATTGCCACCTCTATCTGTACAGTTCTTACTGAAAATCCTTAACTTTTTCGACAAAGTTCATATTATTTGAAACTTTGAGTCTTTCTTCTTTTCACATGTGAAAAAATCCGTACAAAAAATTTCAAAAACCAAAGAGATGTAGGAAGATGAAGAGACCTACCCTATCCCCTGAGAGGTGGGGTACATTCAAAGGATCCATGCAGGACCTTAAGGAAATGCTATAAAAAATCAGTTTTCAAAATTTTCACAATTTATTGAACTGACCTTATAAATTGTTTGAACTATGTATAAACAACAGGTTTCTGACCCCTTTTTGTTAAGATATTGCCTGAAACACTGGCAAAGTCAGCTAAAACCAGCTACCCACCCTTCGCCAGCTTTGGTTGAACTATGCATAAAAAGCCCTGGTAGTCTAATAGATTTTTTTTTCAAAATTAGGCATGGATGCATGTAAGAATGGCTTATTCAGAAAAATGACAGACAGATACTTATTTGACAAATTCTCCCTAAGAAGGAATTAGCCATTCTAATTTGCCTTCATATTCAAATCAGAGAAACCCCACGAAAAAAGTAGCATCAAAAGTATACAGATAAACATAAAGTCACGCCTCTAATATCACGCAACCGACAGTATCGATTCATTAGCATATATTGATTTGATTTGATATTGATTGATAGCAGGTATTGAGAAAACAATAATTCAAGACCGGAATCGATGGCAATTTATCCGGATTTGCCTAATACCCCTGTCACAAATAGTAACATCTTTGAATACAAGTGAAATTTTAATGGTTATTTAATACACGAATTCATGGTCAATTTTTCATTATATGTAAAAAGTCATACAAATGACATTAAATTCTTCGATTTATGAGTGTTCAAAAAAGGGGCCTTAAGGTCCGGGATCCTTTAGTTTACCAACTTTCTATCATAAAATTCAGTATTTGCAGGTTATGAAATTATTTGAAATTTTGTATACTGTTTCATATTTCAGAGATGTAATTAAGGTAAAAAAATCATATTCCTACATCAACAATATGCAGAAATATAAATGAAGTGGAGATAATATGTGCCCGACCAGTAAAGATTCTTTTACTCCACGGCCACAATGGCCATTACTATTAGTCCGACTTGCAGACCTACGACGGTGTTATCTGTTTTTCGTCTTCGACGAAAATACAGATAACACCGTCGTAGGTCTGCAAGTAGGACTACATTACTATGAGAAAGAAAGGGGTGGAAACGATCATATCTGCAGGCACCTGTTGATCAGTTTACCTAAAAAAAAATTACTTACTGTGGTGTTGTTTTCCAGTGCAGGTTCTGTAGGATCCTCTATGCTGGGCTCATCTGATAACGTAAACTTGTATGCGTCGTGCGGTTTTGACCATCGGACAGAATTTCCTCTGATACATCAGCGACAGCCTCCACTTCTGCATTTTTCGCGCTAGGCGATCGATTATTTTACTTCCAAATCGATTACCGAAATCGGATGACTACAACAACCCGTTAATCGATAATTATCGACCCATCACAAATGAAATATCGATACATCAAACTTAGCTCTAATCTAGCCTACATCACAATAGCAAAAAAAAAAAAAGGCTCCGAACAGAAAAATTACCCGGCATGCCCAGACACCAATTTTACGGTGAAGAGATAATTTTGATCGTTCGAAGGAGAGAGAAATTCCCCACAATGGAAAATTCCTCCTACCACGGTGTATACGCTTCTGCGACTCCTAAACTCTTTACTGATAACTTGATAATTCATTATCAAAAAGCATAAAAAATCTTAACTTTCTCAGTCATCTTTTGTTATTTAACATGGGCGGAGTTAGGGGTGGGGTCCGACCGGGAACCCCTCCCCCGTTTCCATTTTTTTTCAGTGACAGATTTAAATAGAATTCTCAGATTGTTCCCCAGAATTTCACAATGTTGAAATAATAAACACCAAATTTTCTCATACATACATGTACATTCTATCTATATATATTGACTCGAAACCATCATTGAGTAAATGCAATAGTTCGTACACAGTGGCGGATCTAGGATTTCAGAAAAGGGGGGGGCCAATGTTTCAGCTCGAACAAAATTGTTCAAATAAAAACTGACAAGCAAAAAAAAAAAAAAAAAAAAAAAAAAAGGTCGAAGACGAAAAAAAAAAAGACCTCCACAAACTGAAGCTCAAGACTGGTGATTTTAATTGATAAGTTGGGGGGGGGTCATTCCAACTGCATGTTGCATTTAGAAGATAGAGTTTCTTGATACGTTTACTTAAGTTTATAGGTATACTGGCGAGCGTAGGTTCAGTCATCCATACATGTACAATGTATATATATTATTCTAAATTGGCGAGCGGAGCGAGCCGGGAAATTTTTGGAATAGATGGTTACATTTTGTCATAAGATTACAATATCTCTCTCATTTTCCATCCTCTATTTTTGTTTGACCAATTGGGGAAGGTTGGGAAGATTAGGGCATTGCAACCCCACTATCCACCTGTCTAAACTGGTTAGATCGGCCCATGAAAATGAAGCATTTGGTAATTATTCAAGTGTTAATTTCATTTAGAATTTTGTATATGTTTATGACATATGAATCCGTTCAAACACGATGACAAAGAAAGTTCAAGACAGAGTGAAGACGAAAAAATAGACAGCTAATGAAAAATTAAGTGTGGCGAGCGAAGCGAGCCGAAAATTTCCCCCAAAGTAAAGAGATTAAGCATAAAAAGAGTATTCTGAAGCAATAACTTTTGGCGACAAAGGGGGGGGGGGCCCCTTGGCCCCCCTCTAAATCCGCCACTGGTAAAAAATTTTATAGCATGCGTCATAGAGGGCCCCGGGATTTTCTGCTCAATCTAAAACTATCATTAATTCAAATAGTAAATCATATCTTTTTTATGCATTTCACTAAAAAATTACGATCATATACATGAAAAATGATTTGCAAAACAAGCCACTGGTAAAGTGACGGGAAAATTATTGTGCAACCTATCTTCTTTCATCAGAAGTTTGTGCAATCTAATTAATATATTTGCATTACGGTAAAAGAAAAAATACCAACTCAAGACATTAATGTGTCTTTTTCCAAATGATTATCAGAAAGGTCAAAGACTCGTCCTATCGGTTCGGGAGGGGGATGCACCTGCCCTGGATATCCATTTCTTTGTCGCTGTTTTAAACGAGTAAGAAAATGGCCCAAATATGCGAGAGGAAAAGGAGAAAACATACTCCCGATTGCACCTGTGATTTATTCTTTTTTTCCAACTTTTTATCCTGGGGAGATCGGGCCGATATATAAGCCCCCACTTCTCCGAGTCTGGATCCGCCTAGAGTTGACCACCTGAGATGTTTGTGTCGAAACCCTCCCCTCTCCATCTCGGGACTCGGGGTCCGCATTGATTTATACGCTGTACCTAGGATTCCTGTGTTTTCTCTCTTTCTCTTAATTTTGACATAATTATTCCCTATCATTGTACTCCACAGTGGCGGATCTAGGATTTCAGAAAAGGGGGGGCCCAAAGTTTCAGCTCGAAGAAAATTGTTCAAAGAGAAACTGACAAAAAAAAAAAAAAAAAGGTCGAAGACGAAAAAAAAAAAGACCACAAACTGAAGCTCAAGACTGGTGATTTTAATTAATAAGTTGGGGGGGGGGGGGTCATTTCAACTGCATGTTGCATTTAGAAGATAGAGTTTCTTGATACGTTTACTTAAGTTTATAGGTATACTGGCGAGCGTAGGTTCAGTCATCCATACATGTACAATGTATATATATTATTCTAAAATGGTGAGCGGAGCGAGCCGGGAAATTTTTGGAATAGATGGTTACATTTTGTCATAAGATTACAATATCTCTCTCATTTTCCATCCTCTATTTTTGTTTGACCAATTGGGGAAGGTTGGGAAGATTAGGGCATTGCAACCCCACTATCCACCTGTCTAAACTGGTTAGATCGGCCCATGAAAATGAAGCATTTGGTAATTATTCAAGTGTTAATTTCATTTAGAATTTTGTATATGTTTATGACATATGAATCCGTTCAAACACGATGACAAAGAAAGTTCAAGACAGAGTGAAGACGAAAAAATAGACAGCTAATGAAAAATTAAGTGTGGCGAGCGAAGCGAGCCGAAAATTTCCCCAAAAGTAAAGAGATTAAGCATAAAAAGAGTATTCTGAATCAATAACTTTGGGCGAAAAAGGGGGGGGGGCGGGCCCCCCCTCTAAATCCGCCACTGCTCCAAATAGCAGAGGGAAATACTTGAAGAAGGAGAAGACATTTTAGAACGAATTGTACGATGACGAAGTCAAACTCACAATAAAAATAAAAGAAGAAAGATGATCAGCTGAGCTTAGACAGTTGGACTGGTATGCTTGATCTGAAATTATGCAAACTGACCGTCGTATTTTTAATAGTATTATGAATACGATTGCCGAGTAATAGCTGCGAATTTTTATAGTTGCATAGACAACATAGGTAGCTCGAATTTCCTTTTACAATTATGACACATACATGTAGTCAGTACACTACAGGTACAGTAGTTGCAGTGGCAGATTTAGGGGGTGCGGAGGGGGCGTCCGCCCCCGGCACTGACCCAAATTTTTTTTAAAAAATCCTATACTTTGTCCCATCTCAGTGAAATTTGGCAAAATTCGCCCCTTGGCCCCCCCGGCAAAGGGGGCGCTGGATCCACCACTGAGTTGTTCCACATGTTATATAATTTGTGTGCATTGAGATGTTACAATTCTTTTCACATTTAATAATCGTGTAACAAGTTATGAAAGAATTGGTTGTTACCTTCATTGCTTATTCAGTTCTTGCATAAACAGAGAAAGTGCTAAGAACCTACCTGAAGGCCAGTGTACAAATTCTCTTGTTCCACTCGAGACATATCAGGGCAGTTACGATACACTTTACTTACGATATGATATAAATCTCGATATTTGCTTTCGATGTTATCACACTTACGAATGGGATTTTAAGCACTTTTCTACTGGTGTAAAAGAATAATCCTAATAAGAGGGCAATACTTTGAAGTGTCAAGTGAAGTGTATATCTTGAATTATTTAAAGGAAGTTCTGTTTTTATAATCTGTGCAGAAACTTTGCAACAATGTCTTTAATGTATATTTAAAATGAATTGATAAAAGCTCAATATGGAGACAGTATGCTAGGTACAGTGAATTGAACCTGTCAATCGTCAACAAGAACCGCGATTAATCAAGAATCATGCACTGCAGCCCTACAACATATACATGATGCGTTTAAAATATCACAGTACAGCTATTACAATGTTTTAGAACAATAAGATATATTACGGTGTACATATCAGTTTGTATATAGATCTACAAGTTTTGTGTCTTCCAATTATGATGTCATACCTTCATTCCAACTAAATCTTGTCTCTCGATAGTTCAAATATCTTTTTCATGATATTTATTCTTTAAATCGTTTTGCTAAATAACAAATTATTATGATTATTGAGAGTCAAATCTACTTTTGGTATCGAAAGCAATGATTGAGCCATAATCGATTATTAGCGATAATTCTAGTGGTATACCACAAATAAATACCGGACAATACTATACGAAATAATACTAAATGATACTTTGATATACTTTACTACATGATACTTTACTACATGATACTTTACTACACAATACTTTACTATACTACACAAAACTTTACTATACTACACAAAACTTTACTATACTACACTATACTACACGAAACTTTACTATACTACACGAAACTTTACTATACTACACGAAACTTTACTATACTACACGAAACTTTACTATACTACACAAAACTTTACTATACTACACGATACTTTACTATACTACACAAAACTTTACCACACTACACAAAACTTTACTATACTATACGGAACTTTACTTTACTACACATGTAGTATAGTGTAGTAAAGTATACTATAGTATACTATAGTACTTTTTCGTTAGGGAAGCGTTTGCGAAGTTTTGTAATAAAAATTTTTTTTTATTTCAACTGAATAATGATAATGTACAGTTGCCCGCCATATTTATTTCCAAAACAATGACCCCCCCCCCCCAAGTAAAAATGAAAAAAAAATGCATAAAAACATTTTATTTTTATAAGTACCCCCCATTTTTTCTACATCCTCTACTGGGCAGATGGACAACATGGACAAGTTACATTATACTTAAAATTGACAAAAGGAAAAAAAATGTATCCTCGTCCGGGATTCGAACCCACTTGGAAAGGTGCAAAATGACATACAATGGCAGACGTGTTAACCACTATGCCACAGAGATACTTCATACATGAGTGCATTTTATATACTCGGGATTAAAACTTACAAAAATCTTATGCATACAAAATCAAATATTTACTAATTACTTCAAAATATTTTTCAAATATTTATACAGCCAATCTACATCTGTCCTCTCGTGCGATAATATAATTACTTTTCGAACAATTCTGTAGTTGAATTTAAAAGAAATTTCTAACGACAGGGGATGTTTCAAAGTTCGTTTCAAGGAACGGGCACATGCGGTCGCGCGAAGCGCCATCTGGTATCAAAATCGAAGTTAGCATTGACGAAGCAATAATAGCATTAAGACGAAAGGATAATGGCAGAAAGAAGGATGTCATAACGCATGGCATAATAACAGTTATGCATTGACGAAGGACAAATGTAAAATGCAGGGAAGCAAAATTACACAAAGAAGAAAGATAAAGTAAATTTGAAATGAAAGCAAGACAAATGAACATGGAATAATCAAACATTGAATGAAGCAACATAGCATGAAGCATTCCTTTACATGGAACCAAAATTTCAAAATTATCATGGACTCTTGTGAGGAATATGCAAGACGTTGGGCAAAGAAAGAGGATGTACAGCTCGACACACTATCCGAATGGATAAAATCCATCAGAGGGTTACTTTTATCTAAAATTAACCGATTAAAATCAACCGTGAGCACCAGATTCGAGTCTATATTTAAAGACCCTGATGTCATCACAGAGCTTACCTACCTCCAAGAACATTATGTCATCACACCAGCGGACAAAGCCTCAAATAACTACACAATTACTTGCAAAAAGTTCTATTTCGAAAGTCTAGTTAAAGAGTTGGGTTTAAATTCGACACCTGTAAATCCCACTTACACCCCAACAAACCTTTCTGCCTCTGAAATAATAGATAACCACAAATCAGCTCTTTCTTCCTTTGGCTTCCAAACTAACAATTTAGATTTAGATTTACCATACTTATACTGCATACCTAAAATGCATAAGAATCCGTACAAACAACGTTTCATCGCTGGTTCCTCAAAATGTTCTACCAAATCTGTATCGATCTTACTCACCAAAGTTTTATCTGAAATCAAATCTGGGCTTCAAAAATATTGTTCGACAGTATATTCTCGCAGTGGTATCAACCAGATGTGGATTTTAAAGAATTCGAAGGAACTTTTAGAACATCTGAAATCCACTCATTTTAGTAAAGTTCATTCGATCAAAGCCTTTGATTTTTCGACACTTTACACTACAATTCCTCATTCTAAATTGAAAGAAAGACTCGCAAAAATTATAAGTAATGCGTTTACAAGTAAGAACGGTAATCGCAAATACAAATTTATTGTTGTGAACTATGACAAAACCTACTTTGTAAAAGAAAAGTCCGATTCTGAAAATAAGTACACTGAAACAGATATTATTCAGATGTTAAACTTTTTGATCGACAACATTTTTGTGGTGTTTGGAGGAAAGGTCTTTCAGCAAATTGTCGGAATTCCAATGGGGACCAATTGTGCCCCACTCCTTGCCGACATTTTCCTTTACTCATACGAAGCTGAATTCATTCAATCTTTGGTCTCTGAAAGGAAAAAATACTTCGCTTCTGACTTCAACTTCACTTATAGATACATAGACGATGTTTTGTCCATCAATAATCCGAAATTCGCAGATTACCTGAGCAGAATCTATCCTTCAGAGCTTGAAGTCAAAGAAACTACAGAGACAAATAATTCAGCATCCTATTTGGACATAATGTTGTCCTACGACACTGATGGTCACATGAACACCTCACTCTATGACAAACGTGACGACTTCAATTTCAGCATTACAAACTTTCCTTTTCTGAGTAGCAACATCCCTTCATCGCCTGCTTATGGCGTGTTCATATCTTAGTTGATACGCTATGCCAGAGCAAGTACGAAATATACGGATTTTGTTCTGAGAGCTAGGCGTCTTTCAGATAAGCTTCTCAGTCAGGGATATGTTTGTGACCGACTAACATCGTCACTGAGGAAGTTCTACGGTCGATATGGGGAACTCGTCATACACTATGATGTCCCACTCTCCAGAATGGTGGGTGATATTCTGTCATAGACCATTTGAACCATCCAAGCCAAGATTGTACTCTATGTCTTCCGAAATGGAAGTTACCGGATGTGACAGTTCTACCGAATTGAAGCGGCGGGTGTTGCATGCAAGCAGGAGATGCTTACTCTTCCTGGGCACCTGATCTCACTCCCATATCGGGAGTTCGCTTCTTTTCATGTGGCGGAGGTTTTTGTTTGTTTGCTTTGGTTCCTGTTATGTCCTGATTTTGTATGCCTTCGGTTTCTGATTTTCTGAATTATCGATTTTGTGCTGTATACAGGGATATGGTCATTATCCATATTTGTCATGTAAGCAAGACAAATAGCATTGTGACCCTAATCCCCCTTTATATACATCCTCTCTCTTTGTAACTAACGTTATTTCCATTCGTAGAACAACATAATCGATGAATTAATTCGTCCTTAAACTATGTCTTAGAATTTCTTGACATACAGATGGATAGATAGACGGTCACATACAGAAAATCCGTCTACCGTGTTCGGTAGGTGACACAATCGATGTACATTTAACATTTTCTTGCAATGTCATTCAGTATAATGTGATGACTGGACAAACTATGCCGAATATTATCCATCTTCACACATCTTTTCACATGTTCACGTCCTTCTTGTGCAGTCGAAATGAAAGTATTCTTCAACGCTATCTTCTTCGAAGCACACATCGACCTTCAAACAAGAGGCCCAAGGGGGCCACATCGCTCACCTGAGGAGACTGTATGTATGTTTTCAATCAAAGTCAAGACCTGAAGGAAATTGCTTTTAGTGAAGCTTTGAGAATGACAAGGTGTACAAGTTAAATTACTTCCTGTAAAGTTTGGTGACACTCTGTGCAGTAGTTTAAGAGGATAAGTCAAAAATGTGTCATTCAAATAGAGCCTATAGAGGACATCTTGGATTTCCAATTGGCTCAAAAAACACAAACTTAGTAGAGGGCAATGAGTACTTGTGTCCTGTGAAGTTTCAAGAAATTCTGTGAAGCGGTTTCAGAGGAGAAGTTGAAAATGTGTCAGCCAATCAGAGCCTGTGGCGGCCATCTTGGATTTCGTATAGGCTCGAAAAACCCAAACTTGATAGAGGGTATGAGTACTTGCTTCCTGTGAAGTTTCATGAAATTCTGTGCAGCGGTTTCAGAGGAGAAGTCGAAAATTTGTCAGCCAATCAGAGCCTGTGGCGGCTATCTTGGATTTCTGATCAGCTCAAAAACACAAACTTGGTAGAGAGCAATCAGTACTTGCTTCCTGTGAAGGTTTGTGAAATTCTATGCAGTCGTTTAAGAGGAGAAGTCGAAAATGTGTCCGCCAATCAGAGCCTGTGGCGGCCATCTTGGATTTCCGATTGGCTCGAAAAACACAAACTTGGTAGAGGGCATTGAGTACTTGCTTCCTGTGAAGTTTCATGAAATTCTGTGCAGTGGTTATAGACGAGAAGTCGAAAATGTGTCAGCCAATCAGAGCCTGTGGCAGCCACCTTGGATTTCCGATTGGCTCGAAAAACACGAGTTTGGTAGAGGGCATTGAGTATTTGCTTCCCGTGAAGTTTCATGAAATTCTGTGCAGCGGTTTCAGAGGAGAAGTCGAGAATGTGTCAGCCAATTAGAGCCTGTGGCGGCCATCTTGGATTTCCAATCGGCTCCAAAAACACAAACTTGGTAAAGGGCATTGAGTACTTGCTTCCTGTGAAGTTTCATGAAATTCTGTGCAGCGGTTTCAGAGGAGAAGTAAAAAATGTGTCAGCCAATCAGAGCCTGTGGCGGCCGTCTTGGATTTCCGATCAGCTCGAAAAACACAAACTTGGTAGAGGGCATAGAGTACTTGCTTCCTGTGAAGTTTCATGAAATTCTGTGCAGTGGTTTCAGAGGAGAAGTCGAGAATGTGTCAGCCAATTAGAGCCTGTGGCGGCCATCTTGGATTTCCAATCGGTTCCAAAAACACAAACTTGGTAGAGGGCATTGAGTACTTGCTTCCTGTGAAGTTTCATGAAATTCTGTGCAGCAATTTCGGAGGAGAAGTCAAAAATGTGTCAGCCAATCAGAGCCTGTGGCGGCCATCTTGGATTTCTGATCGGCTCGAAAAACACAAACTTGGTAGAGGGCATTGAGTACTTGCTTCCTGTAAAGTTTCATGAAATTCTGTGATGCAGTTTCAGAAGAGATGTCGAAAATGTGTCAGCCAATCAAAGCCTGTGGCGGCCATCTTGGATGTTCGATCGGCTTGAAAAACACAAACTTGATAGAGGGCATTGAGTACTTGCTTCCTGTGAAGTTTCATGAAATTCTATGCTGCGGTTGTAGAAAAGATATCAAAAATGTTAAAAGTTTATGTCGGACGGACGGACGATGGACGGACGACGCGCTATGACAATAGCTCACTTGAGCTTCGCTCAGGTGAGCTAAAAACAACAATACTTGTAGGGGACCATGATTACTTCATTCCTACCAAGTTTAACAAAAATCTGTTCAGCGGCTCTGGAGAAGAAGTTGAATATGTATGAAAATCATACCCCCCCCCTAACTTTGATCTATTCTTACATTAATATTTTGAGCTGCTCTCAATATTGTAATTTCAAAGTTGTATATCTAAGTCTTCACAAGATAAATTTGAAAATACTTATTCATCTTTTTAAAATCATTTAGTTTACTTTTCCATACTTATTTAATAATTCAAAATATATAACATTCAAATGAATAGATAATCCAAAAATTTAAACCTCAAAAACATATATCAATATTAAAGAAAGACAACTCTTGCATACATGAACATGTACCAACTTATACGAAACTAAAGTTACCAGGGTACCAGAACTTGAACCCACAAGACTTGGGTCCATGTTCACAGTAAACATATCTATTCATGATTGAAAAAATACTCATTAAAATCTGTTCAGCAGTTCTGGAGAAGAAGTTGAATATGTATGAAAATCACCCCCCCCCCCCCATTTCCTTTTCACATAAGAAAAAAATTCATAAAAAATCAAAAAATTAAAATTTCAGTATAAAATAAATATCAAAGCATTTAGTAACTTAAATGTGATAAATGTGCAGTTAATGAATGTGTAAAATCATACACATATTGAGTTATTTAAAGAAATAGTGCAAAAATGTGCATTTCTGACAAAGTCCGAAACGACGTCAAAAACGCGTCAAAAATTTGACTTCCGAGTGGAACCAAAAATAACAACACTTCTTGAGACATCCCTCTAGATCATCCTGATTCTTTCGGTTTGTCTATACGTGCTTCTGTTCTGAAGAAGAAGTTTGTCAAAGGAGGGTACCCCCTGTGACCTACTTTTGCCTGTGGTGGCGCCACCTGTTGATGGATCCGGACGAAAAACAACAACACTTGTAGGGGACCATGAGTACTTCATTCCTACCAAGTTTCATGAAAATCTGTTCAGTGGTTTTGGAGAAGAAGTTGAATATGTATGAAAATCAACCCCCCCTTCCTATTCACATAAGAAAAAAATTAATAAAAAATCAAAAAAATTAAATTTTAGAATAAATTACTTATCAAAGCATTTAGTAACTGAAATATGATAAATATGAACTAAATGAATGTGTAAAATCATACACTTATTGAGTTATTTAAAGAAATAGTGCAAAAATGTGCATTTCTGACAAAGTCCGAAAAGACGTCAAAAACGCGTCAAAAATTTGACTTCCGAGTGGAACCAAAAATAACAACACTTCTTAAGACATCTCTCTAGATCATCCTGATGCTTTCGGTTTGTCGATACATGCTTCTGTTCTGAAGAAGTTTGTCAAAGGAGGGTACCCCCTGTGACCTACTTTTGCCTGTGGTGGCGCCACCTGTTGATGGATCCGGACGAAAAACAACAACACTTGTAGGGGACCATGAGTACTTCATTCCTACCAAGTTTCATGAAAATCTTTTCAGTGGTTCTGGAGAAGAAGTCGAAAATGTTGAAAAGTTTACGACGGACGACGGACGGACGACGGACGACAGACGACGGACGCCGGACGGTGCGCTATGACAATAGCTCACTTGAGCTTTGCTCAGGTGAGCTAATAAAGGGAACAAAAAAATTTTTAAGTGAAAAATGGAATTTAAGGTATTCAGATGATCTAAAAGTGCATAATAAGCTGACAAAATGGGAAAAAATGAAGAAAAAAATTTGAGGAGTGCTCGTGCCGGGACTTGAACCCACAAGACTTGGGTCCATGTTCACAGTAAACATATCTATTCATGATTGAAAAAATACTCATTAAAATCTGTTCAGCAGTTCTGGAGAAGAAGTTGAATATGTATGAAAATCACCCCCCCCCCTTTCCTTTTCACATAAGAAAAAAATTCATAAAAAATCAAAAAATTAAAATTTCAGTATAAAATAAATATCAAAGCATTTAGTAACTTAAATGTGATAAATGTGCAGTTAATGAATGTGTAAAATCATACACATATTGAGTTATTTAAAGAAATAGTGCAAAAATGTGCATTTCTGACAAAGTCCGAAACGACGTCAAAAACGCGTCAAAAATTTGACTTCCGAGTGGAACCAAAAATAACAACACTTCTTGAGACATCCCTCTAGATCATCCTGATTCTTTCGGTTTGTCTATACGTGCTTCTGTTCTGAAGAAGAAGTTTGTCAAAGGAGGGTACCCCCTGTGACCTACTTTTGCCTGTGGTGGCGCCACCTGTTGATGGATCCGGACGAAAAACAACAACACTTGTAGGGGACCATGAGTACTTCATTCCTACCAAGTTTCATGAAAATCTGTTCAGTGGTTTTGGAGAAGAAGTTGAATATGTATGAAAATCAACCCCCCCTTCCTATTCACATAAGAAAAAAATTAATAAAAAATCAAAAAAATTAAATTTTAGAATAAATTACTTATCAGCATTTAGTAACTTAAATATGATAAATATGAACTAAATGAATGTGTAAAATCATACACTTATTGAGTTATTTAAAGAAATAGTGCAAAAATGTGCATTTCTGACAAAGTCCGAAAAGACGTCAAAAACGCGTCAAAAATTTGACTTCCGAGTGGAACCAAAAATAACAACACTTCTTAAGACATCTCTCTAGATCATCCTGATGCTTTCGGTTTGTCGATACATGCTTCTGTTCTGAAGAAGTTTGTCAAAGGAGGGTACCCCCTGTGACCTACTTTTGCCTGTGGTGGCGCCACCTGTTGATGGATCCGGACGAAAAACAACAACACTTGTAGGGGACCATGAGTACTTCATTCCTACCAAGTTTCATGAAAATCTTTTCAGTGGTTCTGGAGAAGAAGTCGAAAATGTTGAAAAGTTTACGACGGACGACGGACGGACGACGGACGACAGACGACGGACGCCGGACGGTGCGCTATGACAATAGCTCACTTGAGCTTTGCTCAGGTGAGCTAATAAAGGGAACAAAAAAATTTTTAAGTGAAAAATGGAATTTAAGGTATTCAGATGATCTAAAAGTGCATAATAAGCTGACAAAATGGGAAAAAATGAAGAAAAAAATTTGAGGAGTGCTCGTGCCGGGACTTGAACCCACAAGACTTGGGTCCATGTTCACAGTAAACATATCTATTCATGATTGAAAAAATACTCATTAAAATCTGTTCAGCAGTTCTGGAGAAGAAGTTGAATATGTATGAAAATCACCCCCCCCCCCTTTCCTTTTCACATAAGAAAAAAATTCATAAAAAATCAAAAAATTAAAATTTCAGTATAAAATAAATATCAAAGCATTTAGTAACTTAAATGTGATAAATGTGCAGTTAATGAATGTGTAAAATCATACACATATTGAGTTATTTAAAGAAATAGTGCAAAAATGTGCATTTCTGACAAAGTCCGAAACGACGTCAAAAACGCGTCAAAAATTTGACTTCCGAGTGGAACCAAAAATAACAACACTTCTTGAGACATCCCTCTAGATCATCCTGATTCTTTCGGTTTGTCTATACGTGCTTCTGTTCTGAAGAAGAAGTTTGTCAAAGGAGGGTACCCCCTGTGACCTACTTTTGCCTGTGGTGGCGCCACCTGTTGATGGATCCGGACGAAAAACAACAACACTTGTAGGGGACCATGAGTACTTCATTCCTACCAAGTTTCATGAAAATCTGTTCAGTGGTTTTGGAGAAGAAGTTGAATATGTATGAAAATCAACCCCCCCCTTCCTATTCACATAAGAAAAAAATTAATAAAAAATCAAAAAAATTAAATTTTAGAATAAATTACTTATCAGCATTTAGTAACTTAAATATGATAAATATGAACTAAATGAATGTGTAAAATCATACACTTATTGAGTTATTTAAAGAAATAGTGCAAAAATGTGCATTTCTGACAAAGTCCGAAAAGACGTCAAAAACGCGTCAAAAATTTGACTTCCGAGTGGAACCAAAAATAACAACACTTCTTAAGACATCTCTCTAGATCATCCTGATGCTTTCGGTTTGTCGATACATGCTTCTGTTCTGAAGAAGAAGTTTGTCAAAGGAGGGTACCCCCTGTGACCTACTTTTGCCTGTGGTGGCGCCACCTGTTGATGGATCCGGACGAAAAACAACAACACTTGTAGGGGACCATGAGTACTTCATTCCTACCAAGTTTCATGAAAATCTTTTCAGTGGTTCTGGAGAAGAAGTCGAAAATGTTGAAAAGTTTACGACGGACGACGGACGGACGACGGACGACAGACGACGGACGCCGGACGGTGCGCTATGACAATAGCTCACTTGAGCTTTGCTCAGGTGAGCTAATAAAGGGAACAAAAAAATTTTTAAGTGAAAAATGGAATTTAAGGTATTCAGATGATCTAAAAGTGCATAATAAGCTGACAAAATGGGAAAAAATGAAGAAAAAAATTTGAGGAGTGCTCGTGCCGGGACTTGAACCCACAAGACTTGGGTCCATGTTCACAGTAAACATATCTATTCATGATTGAAAAAATACTCATTAAAATCTGTTCAGCAGTTCTGGAGAAGAAGTTGAATATGTATGAAAATCACCCCCCCCCCTTTCCTTTTCACATAAGAAAAAAATTCATAAAAAATCAAAAAATTAAAATTTCAGTATAAAATAAATATCAAAGCATTTAGTAACTTAAATGTGATAAATGTGCAGTTAATGAATGTGTAAAATCATACACATATTGAGTTATTTAAAGAAATAGTGCAAAAATGTGCATTTCTGACAAAGTCCGAAACGACGTCAAAAACGCGTCAAAAATTTGACTTCCGAGTGGAACCAAAAATAACAACACTTCTTGAGACATCCCTCTAGATCATCCTGATTCTTTCGGTTTGTCTATACGTGCTTCTGTTCTGAAGAAGAAGTTTGTCAAAGGAGGGTACCCCCTGTGACCTACTTTTGCCTGTGGTGGCGCCACCTGTTGATGGATCCGGACGAAAAACAACAACACTTGTAGGGGACCATGAGTACTTCATTCCTACCAAGTTTCATGAAAATCTGTTCAGTGGTTTTGGAGAAGAAGTTGAATATGTATGAAAATCAACCCCCCCTTCCTATTCACATAAGAAAAAAATTAATAAAAAATCAAAAAAATTAAATTTTAGAATAAATTACTTATCAGCATTTAGTAACTTAAATATGATAAATATGAACTAAATGAATGTGTAAAATCATACACTTATTGAGTTATTTAAAGAAATAGTGCAAAAATGTGCATTTCTGACAAAGTCCGAAAAGACGTCAAAAACGCGTCAAAAATTTGACTTCCGAGTGGAACCAAAAATAACAACACTTCTTAAGACATCTCTCTAGATCATCCTGATGCTTTCGGTTTGTCGATACATGATTCTGTTCTGAAGAAGAAGTTTGTCAAAGGAGGGTACCCCCTGTGACCTACTTTTGCCTGTGGTGGCGCCACCTGTTGATGGATCCGGACCAAAAACAACAACACTTGTAGGGGACCATGAGTACTTCATTCCTACCAAGTTTCATGAAAATCTTTTCAGTGGTTCTGGAGAAGAAGTCGAAAATGTTGAAAAGTTTACGACGGACGACGGACGGACGACAGACGACGGACGCCGGACGGTGCGCTATGACAATAGCTCACTTGAGCTTTGCTCAGGTGAGCTAATAAAGGGAACAAAAAAATTTTTAAGTGAAAAATGGAATTTAAGGTATTCAGATGATCTAAAAGTGCATAATAAGCTGACAAAATGGGAAAAAATGAAGAAAAAAATTTGAGGAGTGCTCGTGCCGGGACTTGAACCCACAAGACTTGGGTCCATGTTCACAGTAAACATATCTATTCATGATTGAAAAAATACTCATTAAAATCTGTTCAGCAGTTCTGGAGAAGAAGTTGAATATGTATGAAAATCACCCCCCCCCTTTCCTTTTCACATAAGAAAAAAATTCATAAAAAATCAAAAAATTAAAATTTCAGTATAAAATAAATATCAAAGCATTTAGTAACTTAAATGTGATAAATGTGCAGTTAATGAATGTGTAAAATCATACACATATTGAGTTATTTAAAGAAATAGTGCAAAAATGTGCATTTCTGACAAAGTCCGAAACGACGTCAAAAACGCGTCAAAAATTTGACTTCCGAGTGGAACCAAAAATAACAACACTTCTTGAGACATCCCTCTAGATCATCCTGATTCTTTCGGTTTGTCTATACGTGCTTCTGTTCTGAAGAAGAAGTTTGTCAAAGGAGGGTACCCCCTGTGACCTACTTTTGCCTGTGGTGGCGCCACCTGTTGATGGATCCGGACGAAAAACAACAACACTTGTAGGGGACCATGAGTACTTCATTCCTACCAAGTTTCATGAAAATCTGTTCAGTGGTTTTGGAGAAGAAGTTGAATATGTATGAAAATCAACCCCCCCTTCCTATTCACATAAGAAAAAAATTAATAAAAAATCAAAAAAAGTAAATTTTAGAATAAATTACTTATCAAAGCATTTAGTAACTTAAATATGATAAATATGAACTAAATGAATGTGTAAAATCATACACTTATTGAGTTATTTAAAGAAATAGTGCAAAAATGTGCATTTCTGACAAAGTCCGAAAAGACGTCAAAAACGCGTCAAAAATTTGACTTCCGAGTGGAACCAAAAATAACAACACTTCTTAAGACATCTCTCTAGATCATCCTGATGCTTTCGGTTTGTCGATACATGCTTCTGTTCTGAAGAAGTTTGTCAAAGGAGGGTACCCCCTGTGACCTACTTTTGCCTGTGGTGGCGCCACCTGTTGATGGATCCGGACGAAAAACAACAACACTTGTAGGGGACCATGAGTACTTCATTCCTACCAAGTTTCATGAAAATCTTTTCAGTGGTTCTGGAGAAGAAGTCGAAAATGTTGAAAAGTTTACGACGGACGACGGACGACAGACGACGGACGCCGGACGGTGCGCTATGACAATAGCTCACTTGAGCTTTGCTCAGGTGAGCTAATAAAGGGAACAAAAAAAATTTTAAGTGAAAAATGGAATTTAAGGTATTCAGATGATCTAAAAGTGCATAATAAGCTGACAAAATGGGAAAAAATGAAGAAAAAAAATTTGAGGAGTGCTCGTGCCGGGACTTGAACCCACAAGACTTGGGTCCATGTTCACAGTAAACATATCTATTCATGATTGAAAAAATACTCATTAAAATCTGTTCAGCAGTTCTGGAGAAGAAGTTGAATATGTATGAAAATCACCCCCCCCCTTTCCTTTTCACATAAGAAAAAAATTCATAAAAAATCAAAAAATTAAAATTTCAGTATAAAATAAATATCAAAGCATTTAGTAACTTAAATGTGATAAATGTGCAGTTAATGAATGTGTAAAATCATACACATATTGAGTTATTTAAAGAAATAGTGCAAAAATGTGCATTTCTGACAAAGTCCGAAACGACGTCAAAAACGCGTCAAAAATTTGACTTCCGAGTGGAACCAAAAATAACAACACTTCTTGAGACATCCCTCTAGATCATCCTGATTCTTTCGGTTTGTCTATACGTGCTTCTGTTCTGAAGAAGAAGTTTGTCAAAGGAGGGTACCCCCTGTGACCTACTTTTGCCTGTGGTGGCGCCACCTGTTGATGGATCCGGACGAAAAACAACAACACTTGTAGGGGACCATGAGTACTTCATTCCTACCAAGTTTCATGAAAATCTGTTCAGTGGTTTTGGAGAAGAAGTTGAATATGTATGAAAATCAACCCCCCCCTTCCTATTCACATAAGAAAAAAATTAATAAAAAATCAAAAAAATTAAATTTTAGAATAAATTACTTATCAGCATTTAGTAACTTAAATATGATAAATATGAACTAAATGAATGTGTAAAATCATACACTTATTGAGTTATTTAAAGAAATAGTGCAAAAATGTGCATTTCTGACAAAGTCCGAAAAGACGTCAAAAACGCGTCAAAAATTTGACTTCCGAGTGGAACCAAAAATAACAACACTTCTTAAGACATCTCTCTAGATCATCCTGATGCTTTCGGTTTGTCGATACATGCTTCTGTTCTGAAGAAGTTTGTCAAAGGAGGGTACCCCCTGTGACCTACTTTTGCCTGTGGTGGCGCCACCTGTTGATGGATCCGGACGAAAAACAACAACACTTGTAGGGGACCATGAGTACTTCATTCCTACCAAGTTTCATGAAAATCTTTTCAGTGGTTCTGGAGAAGAAGTCGAAAATGTTGAAAAGTTTACGACGGACGACGGACGGACGACGGACGACAGACGACGGACGCCGGACGGTGCGCTATGACAATAGCTCACTTGAGCTTTGCTCAGGTGAGCTAATAAAGGGAACAAAAAAAATTTTAAGTGAAAAATGGAATTTAAGGTATTCAGATGATCTAAAAGTGCATAATAAGCTGACAAAATGGGAAAAAATGAAGAAAAAAATTTGAGGAGTGCTCGTGCCGGGACTTGAACCCACAAGACTTGGGTCCATGTTCACAGTAAACATATCTATTCATGATTGAAAAAATACTCATTAAAATCTGTTCAGCAGTTCTGGAGAAGAAGTTGAATATGTATGAAAATCACCCCCCCCCCCTTTCCTTTTCACATAAGAAAAAAATTCATAAAAAATCAAAAAATTAAAATTTCAGTATAAAATAAATATCAAAGCATTTAGTAACTTAAATGTGATAAATGTGCAGTTAATGAATGTGTAAAATCATACACATATTGAGTTATTTAAAGAAATAGTGCAAAAATGTGCATTTCTGACAAAGTCCGAAACGACGTCAAAAACGCGTCAAAAATTTGACTTCCGAGTGGAACCAAAAATAACAACACTTCTTGAGACATCCCTCTAGATCATCCTGATTCTTTCGGTTTGTCTATACGTGCTTCTGTTCTGAAGAAGAAGTTTGTCAAAGGAGGGTACCCCCTGTGACCTACTTTTGCCTGTGGTGGCGCCACCTGTTGATGGATCCGGACGAAAAACAACAACACTTGTAGGGGACCATGAGTACTTCATTCCTACCAAGTTTCATGAAAATCTGTTCAGTGGTTTTGGAGAAGAAGTTGAATATGTATGAAAATCAACCCCCCCTTCCTATTCACATAAGAAAAAAATTAATAAAAAATCAAAAAAATTAAATTTTAGAATAAATTACTTATCAGCATTTAGTAACTTAAATATGATAAATATGAACTAAATGAATGTGTAAAATCATACACTTATTGAGTTATTTAAAGAAATAGTGCAAAAATGTGCATTTCTGACAAAGTCCGAAAAGACGTCAAAAACGCGTCAAAAATTTGACTTCCGAGTGGAACCAAAAATAACAACACTTCTTAAGACATCTCTCTAGATCATCCTGATGCTTTCGGTTTGTCGATACATGCTTCTGTTCTGAAGAAGAAGTTTGTCAAAGGAGGGTACCCCCTGTGACCTACTTTTGCCTGTGGTGGCGCCACCTGTTGATGGATCCGGACCAAAAACAACAACACTTGTAGGGGACCATGAGTACTTCATTCCTACCAAGTTTCATGAAAATCTTTTCAGTGGTTCTGGAGAAGAAGTCGAAAATGTTGAAAAGTTTACGACGGACGACGGACGGACGACGGACGACAGACGACGGACGCCGGACGGTGCGCTATGACAATAGCTCACTTGAGCTTTGCTCAGGTGAGCTAATAAAGGGAACAAAAAAATTTTTAAGTGAAAAATGGAATTTAAGGTATTCAGATGATCTAAAAGTGCATAATAAGCTGACAAAATGGGAAAAAATGAAGAAAAAAATTTGAGGAGTGCTCGTGCCGGGACTTGAACCCACAAGACTTGGGTCCATGTTCACAGTAAACATATCTATTCATGATTGAAAAAATACTCATTAAAATCTGTTCAGCAGTTCTGGAGAAGAAGTTGAATATGTATGAAAATCACCCCCCCCCCCTTTCCTTTTCACATAAGAAAAAAATTCATAAAAAATCAAAAAATTAAAATTTCAGTATAAAATAAATATCAAAGCATTTAGTAACTTAAATGTGATAAATGTGCAGTTAATGAATGTGTAAAATCATACACATATTGAGTTATTTAAAGAAATAGTGCAAAAATGTGCATTTCTGACAAAGTCCGAAACGACGTCAAAAACGCGTCAAAAATTTGACTTCCGAGTGGAACCAAAAATAACAACACTTCTTGAGACATCCCTGTAGATCATCCTGATTCTTTCGGTTTGTCTATACGTGCTTCTGTTCTGAAGAAGAAGTTTGTCAAAGGAGGGTACCCCCTGTGACCTACTTTTGCCTGTGGTGGCGCCACCTGTTGATGGATCCGGACGAAAAACAACAACACTTGTAGGGGACCATGAGTACTTCATTCCTACCAAGTTTCATGAAAATCTGTTCAGTGGTTTTGGAGAAGAAGTTGAATATGTATGAAAATCAACCCCCCCCCCTTCCTATTCACATAAGAAAAAAATTAATAAAAAATCAAAAAAATTAAATTTTAGAATAAATTACTTATCAAAGCATTTAGTAACTTAAATATGATAAATATGAACTAAATGAATGTGTAAAATCATACACTTATTGAGTTATTTAAAGAAATAGTGCAAAAATGTGCATTTCTGACAAAGTCCGAAAAGACGTCAAAAACGCGTCAAAAATTTGACTTCCGAGTGGAACCAAAAATAACAACACTTCTTAAGACATCTCTCTAGATCATCCTGATGCTTTCGGTTTGTCGATACATGCTTCTGTTCTGAAGAAGAAGTTTGTCAAAGGAGGGTACCCCCTGTGACCTACTTTTGCCTGTGGTGGCGCCACCTGTTGATGGATCCGGACCAAAAACAACAACACTTGTAGGGGACCATGAGTACTTCATTCCTACCAAGTTTCATGAAAATCTTTTCAGTGGTTCTGGAGAAGAAGTCGAAAATGTTGAAAAGTTTACGACGGACGACGGACGACAGACGACGGACGCCGGACGGTGCGCTATGACAATAGCTCACTTGAGCTTTGCTCAGGTGAGCTAATAAAGGGAACAAAAAAATTTTTAAGTGAAAAATGGAATTTAAGGTATTCAGATGATCTAAAAGTGCATAATAAGCTGACAAAATGGGAAAAAATGAAGAAAAAAATTTGAGGAGTGCTCGTGCCGGGACTTGAACCCACAAGACTTGGGTCCATGTTCACAGTAAACATATCTATTCATGATTGAAAAAAATACTCATTAAAATCTGTTCAGCAGTTCTGGAGAAGAAGTTGAATATGTATGAAAATCACCCCCCCCCTTTCCTTTTCACATAAGAAAAAAATTCATAAAAAATCAAAAAATTAAAATTTCAGTATAAAATAAATATCAAAGCATTTAGTAACTTAAATGTGATAAATGTGCAGTTAATGAATGTGTAAAATCATACACATATTGAGTTATTTAAAGAAATAGTGCAAAAATGTGCATTTCTGACAAAGTCCGAAACGACGTCAAAAACGCGTCAAAAATTTGACTTCCGAGTGGAACCAAAATAACAACACTTCTTGAGACATCTCTCTAGATCATCCTGATTCTTTCGGTTTGTCTATACGTGCTTCTGTTCTGAAGAAGAAGTTTGTCAAAGGAGGGTACCCCCTGTGACCTACTTTTGCCTGTGGTGGCGCCACCTGTTGATGGATCCGGACGAAAAACAACAACACTTGTAGGGGACCATGAGTACTTCATTCCTATTAAGTTTCATGGAAAATCTGTTCAGTGGTTTTGAAGAAGAAGTTGAATATGTATGAAAATCAACCCCCCCCTTCCTATTCACATAAGAAAAAAATTAATAAAAAATCAAAAAAATTAAATTTTAGAATAAATTACTTATCAAAGCATTTAGTAACTTAAATATGATAAATATGAACAAAATGAATGTGTAAAATCATACACTTATTGAGTTATTTAAAGAAATAGTGCAAAAATGTGCATTTCTGACAAAGTCCGAAAAGACGTCAAAAACGCGTCAAAAATTTGACTTCCGAGTGGAACCAAAAATAACAACACTTCTTAAGACATCTCTCTAGATCATCCTGATGCTTTCGGTTTGTCGATACATGCTTCTGTTCTGAAGAAGAAGTTTGTCAAAGGAGGGTACCCCCTGTGACCTACTTTTGCCTGTGGTGGCGCCACCTGTTGATGGATCCGGACCAAAAACAACAACACTTGTAGGGGACCATGAGTACTTCATTCCTACCAAGTTTCATGAAAATCTTTTCAGTGGTTCTGGAGAAGAAGTCGAAAATGTTGAAAAGTTTACGACGGACGACGGACGGACGACGGACGACAGACGACGGACGCCGGACGGTGCGCTATGACAATAGCTCACTTGAGCTTTGCTCAGGTGAGCTAAAAAGTAAGTAGCTCAATCGCACAGACTACGGTAAAAGTATCTTTTTTATTTACTTATTTATGTACAGTGTGTATTTTGGCTGCTTCAGATGGTATCTTTTATATATCTACATATGATTCAACTCATTTAACTTACCACTACTTGCAACTTTCCCTCCTTTCTTTTAACGAAATAGCAGAGAACCACTACTCGATTGATTTGAACATATACTGGTTTGCTTTCTACCAATCTTTATGTAATGTATGCATACAAAGAAGTGAAACTGAAATCATATCACAGTGAAAACAAAGGCTAGATCAGTTGAAATGCTCCCTATGATTTTAATACAAAAACTTTAATTTTCGGACTGTATTTGACCGTTCAGAAATGATTATGAATGACATGCCGACTCTCCCCCGGCACCTGGTCTCACTATGGAAAATCTAATTATTTTACATCAATATGCCTTCTCGACTTTGAGACTGAATGACTGATAGGTACTTCTTTAATATTTTTATTGAATACCTTTGTCTTAATGCCGACATCCAGTTAAGATGTTTGGGAAGTTTGAACAAATTATCCTGCAGACGTGAAATGCTACTTTATTTTTGGTACACAACATGTTCATGAACGAACGCAATTGAAAAAATTAAAACCCATTACACATACATGTATAAAAGAATATGCATTTTCCACTAATAAAAAAAATTTCAACCCATTTTGACATAAAATGCCATTTAAATGTATTTCTGAAATTTCAACGAAGTAAAAATCATTTTTAGCTTGGAAATAAACTTTTAAATGTTCTTCTACCTCCTAGAAATTACCTTTACCTGCAGGTATCACCCGAAAAATTCGACAGAAATCTGCAAAGTTTTCTTCCAATTGTTCGGGTGATACCTGCATCAAGAGAAAAAAAATATAAGATTAATTTCTTATCATTTAATCATCATCTATTAATGGAAAACAGACTGTTTTCTTGGATCTGAATATATATTATTTCGTAAATAATTTCCATAAAAAAACAAGGAGTACTAATGGAAATTTTATCAAATTGTCCACTCTCATTCTTTTGTCTGAAACTCAGGTGAGCGATGTCGCCCCCTTGGGCCTCTTGTTTTTGTGATCTGATTTAATTCTCACTCAACTTACCGTTTTCTTTATATGCATGACTTGCAGAAAGGAATACTAGTACAGGTTCAAAGAAGGGAGGGGATCTCCAACCAGACCTGGTTGCAGTACCAACAACAAAACACTCGAAAACACAGAAAAGGGATTGAGAAATGGTACACTGTCATCATATTCAGATTCAAGACGTGGTAAGTTATATGGAGAGATACGAAGAATATAATCTTTAGCAGTGAAAAAGTAGCCAAAATATCCATAAGTTCATAAATAAATAAGTAAATAAAAACATTATTCTTTACCTACGCTTCTTTATATTTTGTTTTCAAGGTCGATGTATGCTATGAAGAAGGTAGCGTTAAAGAATTATTTCATTTCGACTGCACAGGAAGGACGTGAAAAGATGTGTGAAGATGGATGTTATTGTTGAAACTGTTATCATAGGATTATTCATCTAAGTTTGTTCAATCTCATTGTACTCAATGGTCTCACATTTGATGTATTGATTGTGTTCCCTGCCTAGCATGGCAGATGAATATTCGGTATGTGACCGTCTGTCCATCCATCTGTATGTTAAAATAGCTGAAACACTCTCGAATAGTCTAAATTCAAGGTCGGATGTTTAGCTCAACTGAGCCAAGGGCTAATATTATACAGAGAAAGTGAGCTATTCTCAAGGTGCTTCGTCCGGCGTCCACCCAACGTGTCTCATCTCCTCTGCAGAATGTCATGAATCCATACAGAAAACAAGTATAAACCTTGAAGCTTATTATGAACATATTGAAATTTCTTACAATTTGTTTGATAATTATATCAATCGTAGAAAGCTAGATGTGGTAATCTCACCAACCACATTAACCTTAATAATCCCTTAAAGGAAGATATTCTTTGACATGTTGATTTTTCTTTAAATCTAAATCAATCAATCCACCATGTACATCGAGAATTTGATGGAACTACCAAATGATGGAGTCGAATTGTATTTTCTGAATGACTGTAAAAACCTCATTTTGAACATTACTGACATTCGTATAGACACTTTCCACAAAATCCTCATCTTTTTAGTCATTCAAGTTCTAGATCTGAAAGATATTTCCAATCCAAATTACCTAATTTACATGAAAAAAATTGTCTTCGCTCCTGCAGATAAAGCAGCTAACAACACCATAATCATATGAAAACTATATATCATAGTTGGTTTAGGTTTAAGATATTCAATGGGTAATGAAAAAAAATCATAACAAAAACATTTACATTGTGTATTCATCATTTTATATTTTTCTGAGTCATGTGATATTTTAAAAACTCTTATACTATCACAATAGATATTGAAATATGAACTATTTTGAATGGGGTCATGTATAGGACTTATTTCCCCTTGATGCAACTATCGGAAATAAAATGCAAAAAGAATAATTGGTGAACTTTGGATTTTTCAGCGAATTTTGATAATATATATTTTTTAGAGTTGTTTTACCAATCGATATTTAATGCCCGATCATTCTCTCGAAAATTTTAAGACAAAATAACATTTTCTCATAGAGTCCAATGTTAGTTCTAGGGCGCATAACTCTTGATGCGACCTATTTTTCTAATATCTAAATTTAGAAGAAAATTTCAATCAATTTTTACATTAAATCTATGCAGCGATTTTAGGAGTCAGGATTGCATAAAAAGGTGACCCAATTACTTCTCATTACCCATTGAATACATTAAGGTATCCGATGTACAATAGGGCATTTTTCCATGCCTGGTAAGGTACTATAAACTATATATTTTCTGAAAGGTTATAAAGCAAACTGATCAGAAATAATAATTTTGGGGCCAGAAAAACAAAGGGGAATAACTGATGAAGCATCTAAATTGTCTATTTTCTCTATATAACATATGCAAAATAACAAAAATGTAAAAGAGTTTTCCCCCTTTGATTGTTAAGACCTGGGAGTCTTATATCTGAACTCAGGGCATCATTACCTTTCAGAAAATATATAGTTTATAGTACCTTACCAGGCATAAAATTTACCATACTTTACATTGGAGATGATTAAAACGCTATGTAAAATGACTCAATTGTACAACGGATACCTTAAGCAGCTTACATCGGCTATGAAAGTAAGAAGGGTTTAGCGATTCTCAACAATACAATGTAGTTCGTGTTGACGTCTCCGGAGAATCTATGTTGGAGAGTTCAGCCAGTAAGGAGTTCAATGATATGGCTTTGAGATACAAATTGCAAAAACTGGACCAAAAAAATTAAAGAGGGCGCTTGTGAAATTATTTTTGGTAGCTCCGCTGAAAGTATCAATGATGAGAATTTAATATTCGAAACACGTGTCTGGTGCATGAAATAGAGTTGGAACCCTTCGACATCATATATATGTATATAATTCAGGACCACAATGTAAACTAGTCCCAGGACTAATTGCGTTTATTTCGTTAAAATAAAGTAAATTAATATTATATTTATTATTATTATATTATTATTAATAAACAAGGATTTCTAATAGAAATGAGAAATCGCTATCAAAGATCCAAAACCTCGAGTCAATAATGTAAATACCTATCATGGCTGTATGATGTTTTCAAATTCAGTACGAGGGGGAAAAGTAGGAAACAGCATGACAAGTCTCTATGTTGCTGATTTGTTAATTTGGCGATCAAATAAAAAAGCTCCGCTATCTGCAGATATGATAGAGAAACTGGCAAACCAATCTGTAACAGAGACGATTATACCGCCAATGATTATTCAAAATAAGAATATAAAACAGGTAATGTCTTATTAAAAATGCAATGATCGCTGTGCGATATAAGTCCCCTACCGGCGGCAGAAATTTATGACTTGCATCTCTGTTCATCAGTTCATCTTCTGAAACAACAGCCAGGAAAAGTCTGGGAAGCTGAATTCACTAAATTTGCTAAGTCCACGTTAAACTCAAATCTGCATCACACTATAATGTATTCACATACAAAAAATCAGCCCATTATCTGTAATAAAACTGAAATTTTCATAAAATTTGCTAAGTCCAAGGGCCATAACTCTTGTAAAATTAGGTGAATCTAAAGCAAACTCAAACTTGATCTGTATCCCATTGAGATATATCCACATACCAAAAAATGAGTTCAATATATGCAACAACAGCGGAAAAAAGACCAGAAAACTGAAAATTTTCATGAAATTTGCTAAGTCCAAGGGCCATAACTCTTGTAAAATTAGGTCAATCGAAAGCAAACTCAAACTTGATCTGTATCCCATTGAAAGATATCCACATACCAAAAATGAGGTCTCAATATACCAACAAATGGATGAAAACTCATCTGTGAGAGGCAGATTTTGAATTTTTAAATTCTGTTGCCATGGCAACCAATTGTCACAAATAATTTTTGATTTAATTGAAAATTAGTATGTTGCAGAATTTAAATATACATTAACATATCAGCTATATGCTTCCTGTAGTGTTGGGATTGTATATAATGAGTGCCATTCTAACCATGAAAAATCACCAAAAATGATGAAAACCTACCCATTTTCAGCTACATCAGATTTCGTTATATGAATTCTTACACCAGAAAGACAAGTTCCATCTTTTAGACAAAATCTTACAGTTTTCAAAAAGGTCTCATTTGCAATAGGTCCCTAGATTCATTTTCTAGAAAAATCACCACACATGGACAGCATGCTACTTTCAATTCATCATTACAGGCTTATAAGGGGATTCCCCATTTGACACAGAGCTAACCCTGATTTCATAGCGTACAGTCTCGAATCCAACTAACTGAACTTTTTCACTGCAGAATGGCCTCCTCTATACATTGAAATAGAAATAAACAACATTAACACTATTCAAATTCAGAAATACACGATTTAATGTAACCCCTATGTTAACCCTGGTAACATTAGTGACGTATTTTCAAAGCGCACGGTATATTGAGACTTGAGTTCAATATATGCAACAACAGCGGGAAGAAGTCCGGAAAACTGAAATTTTCATGAAATTTGCTAAGTCCAAGGGCCATAACTCTTGTAAAATTAGGTCAATCGAAAGCAAACTCAAACTTGATCTGTATCCCATTGAGATATATCCACATACCAAAAATGAGTTCAATATATGCAACAACAGCGGAAAAAAGTCCGGAAAACTGAAACTTTTATAAAATTTGCTAAGTCCAAGGGCCATAACTCTTGTAAAATTAGGTCAATCGAAAGGAAACTCAAACTTGATCTGTATCCCATTGAGATATATCCACATACCAAAAATGAGTTCAATATATGCAACAACAGCGAAAAAAAGTCCGGAAAACTGAAAATGGGACAGACGGACAGACGGACGGACAGACAGACAGACAGACGGACAGACAGACCGAGAGGAAACTAAGAGTCCCCTTCGGCGTTGCCGGTAGGGGACTAATAAACAAGGATTTCTAATAGAAATGAGAAATCGCTATCAAAGATCCAAACATCGAATCAATAATGCAAATACCTCTCATGGCTGTAGGAAATTCATTACGAGGGGAAAGAAGTAGGAAATTGCTTGACAAGTCTCTATGTTGCTGATTTGTTAATGTTGCGGTCAAAAACAAAGCCCCGTTATCTGCAGATATAATGGAGTAATTGGCAAACCAATCTGTAATAGAGACGATATACCTCTAATGATTAATCAAAATAAGAATATAAAACAGGTAATGTCTATGATTATAAAACTTTTTTTCATGATCATAAAACTTGGGGAGGATTGTCCATGGTGACCTTTTATCAATGGAGACTGATCTTGTGTTTATAATTCACGATTTAAAATGTTTAACCTCTTTAAGTGATATGAACTGGATTAAGCGTTGAGAATAGATATACCTAGTAAAATGAAGGAAATAATAATTATAATTTTTATATTAATTACTATTATTAATATTAAACAAGGATTTCTATTAGAAATGAGAAATCGCTATCAAAGATCCAAACCTCGAGTCAATAATGTAAATACCTCTCATGGCTGTAGGAAATTCAGTACGAGGGGAAAAAAGTAGGAAACTGCTTGACAAGTCTCTATGTTGCTGATTTGTTAATTTGGCGGTCAAATAAAAACCTCCGCTATCTGCAGATATAATGGAGTAATTGGCAAACCAATCTGTAACAGAGACGATTATACCTCCAATGATAATTCAAAATAAGAATATAAAACAGGTAATGTCTATGATTATATAATTTTTTTTTCATGATCATAAAACTTTGGGAGGATTGTCCATGGTGACCTTTTATCAATGGAGACTGATCTTGTGTTTATAATTCACGATTTAAAATGTTAAACCTCTTTAAGTGATAAGAACTGGATTTAGCGTTGAGAATAGATATACCTAGTAAAATGAAGGAAATAATAATTATAATTTTTATATCAATTACTATTATTATTATTAACCCATTGACTTCGGGATACGACTCCAGTCAATTTTACCACAGCCTTCGGGATACGACACTGAGAAACGAAAGTAAAAACGAAACATGATCTTGTTTCTGGAATATTTGAAAGAAAAATCGGAAAATCTGGTGATGAAAATGAGGATTTTTAGCAATCACCAGCAATAATAAACTTGAGATTACTCTGGAACCAACAGCTTGAATTTAATCAAATAAATTGCAGATTGTAGGTAAAATCTTGGCCTCTGAAACAATGATATAAAAAAGGTATGTCATCGCTGATTTTCTTCATTGAAATTTTGGATGAAGATCTTTACCTGACATTTTTAAAGTTTTTTCTCTTATGCAAAAAAGTTTGAACTTATAAATTTTTGCATATACTGTAATGTTGGGTATTGATTTTTACATCAATGGATAGAAAATGTATTCCTCTTTCAAATGATATGCATGGTTTACAATATTAAATGGTTTAGAATAGATTTATTAAAACTGAGCCGATTTGAGAACTCCTAATGAACAAATTCACAATTTAAATATCCCCAGTAATGGTAATCATGGTATCTGAATTGATCGTAGAAGCAAATGGGTTAAACAAGGATTTCTAACGGAAAAGAGAAATAGCCAACAAAGATCAAAACCTAGAGTCAATAATGCAAATACCTCTCATGGCTGTAGGTTGTTTTCAAATTATGTTCGAGGGGAAGAAGTAGGAAATAGTATGACAAGTATCTATGTTGATGATTTGTTAATTTGGCACTCAAAAAAAAAGCTCCGTTATCTGCAGATATAATAGAGAAATTGGCAAACCAATCTGTAACAGAGACGATTATACCTCTAATGATTATTCAAAATAAGAATAAAAAACAGGTCATGTCTATGATTATATAACTTTTTTTTTCATGATCATAAAACATTGGGAGGATTGTCCATGGTGACCTTTTATCAATGGAGACTGATCTTGTGTTTATAATTCACGGTTTAAAATGTTAAACCTCTTTCAATTCATTAGCATCCTTTAAAAGAAGATAAATTCTAAAATATCTAGAGTGATAAAAACTGGATTTAGCGTTGAGAATAGATATACCTAGTAAAATGAAGGAAATAATAATTATTATTATTATTAAACAAGGATTTCTAATGGAAATGAGAAATAGCCATCAAAGATCCAAACCTCGAGTCAATAATGCATATACCCCTCATGGCTGTAGGATGTTTTCAAATTCAGTTCGAGGGGAAGAAGTAGGAAATAGTATGACAAGTATCTATGTTGCTGATTTGTTAATTTGGCGGTCATATAAAAACCTCCGCTATCTGCAGATATAATAGAGTAATTGGCAAACCAATCTGTAACAGAGACGATTATACCTCCAATGATAATTCAAAATAAGAAAATAAAACAGGTCATGTCTTATTAATAAACAAGGATTTCTAATAGAAATGAGAAATCGCTATCAAATATCCAAACATCGAGTCAATAATGCAAATACCTCTCATGGCTGTAGGAAATTCATTACGAGGGGAAAGAAGTAGGAAAGTGCTTGACAAGTCTCTATGTTGCTGATTTGTTAATTTGGCGGTCAAAAAAAAAGCTCCGTTATCTGCAGATATAATGGAGTAATTGGCAAACAAATCTGTAACAGAGACGATATACCTCTAATGATTAATCAAAATAAGAATATAAAACAGGTAATGTCTATGATTATATAACTTTTTTTCATGATCATAAAACTTGGGGAGGATTGTCCATGGTGACCTTTTATCAATGGAGACTGATCTTGTGTTTATAATTCACGATTTAAAATGTTTAACCTCTTTAAGTGATATGAACTGGATTTAGCGTTGAGAATAGATATACCTAGTAAAATGAAGGAAATAATAATTATAATTTTTATATCAATTACTATTATTATTATTAACCCATTGACTTCGGGATACGACTCTAGTCGTTTTTACCACAGCCTTCGGGATACGACTGCGGTCGTAGTACGAAAAAAATCGTTTTTTTCCTATGCTGACTGAGTTATCTTCTAATGCTTTTGTCATGAGAGTTGTCTTTCTTTTATTCTAGTATGTTTACACTGAGAAACGAAAGTAAAAACGAAACATGATCTTGTTTCTGGAATATTTGAAAGAAAAATCGGAAAATCTGGTGATGAAAATGAGGATTTTTAGCAATCACCAGCAATAATAAACTTGAGATTACTCTGGAACCAACAGCTTGAATTTAATCAAATAAATTGCAGATTGTAGGTAAAATCTTGGCCTCTCAAACAATGATATAAAAAAGGTATGTCATCGCTGATTTTCTTCATTGAAATTTTGGATGAAGATCTTTACCTGACATTTTTAAAGTTTTTTCTCTTATGCAAAAAAGTTTGAACTTATAAATTTTTGCATATACTGTAATGTTGGGTATTGATTTTTACATCAATGGATAGAAAATTTATTCCTCTTTCAAATGATATGCATGGTTTACAATATTAAATGGTTTAGAATAGATTTATTAAAACTGAGCCGATTTGAGAACTCCTAATGAACAAATTCACAATTTAAATATCCCCAGTAATGGTAATCATGGTATCTGAATTGATCGTAGAAGCAAATGGGTTAAACAAGGATTTCTAACGGAAAAGAGAAATAGCCAACAAAGATCAAAACCTAGAGTCAATAATGCAAATACCTCTCATGGCTGTAGGATGTTTTCAAATTATGTTGGAGGGGAAGAAGTAGGAAATAGTATGACAAGTATCTATGTTGCTGATTTGTTAATTTGGCGGTCATATAAAAACCTCCGCTATCTGCAGATATGATAGAGAAACTGGCAAACCAATCTGTAACAGAGACGATTATACCTCTAATGATTATTCAAAATAAGAATATAAAACAGGCGATGTCTATGATTATAATATTTTTTTTTCATGATCATAAAACTTGGGGAGGATTGTCCATGGTGACCTTTTATCAATGGAGACTGATCTTGTGTTTATAATTCACGATTTAAAATGTTAAACCTCTTTAAGTGATAAGAACTGGATTTAGCGTTGAGAATAGATATACCTAGTAAAATGAAGGAAATAATAATTATAATTTTATATCAATTACTATTATTATTATTTAACAAGGGTTTCTAATAGAAATAAGAAATGGCCATCAAAGATCCAAAACCTCGAGTCAATAATGCGAATACCTCTCTTGGCTGTAGGATGTTTTCAAATTCTGTTCGAGGGGAAGAAGTAGGAAATAGTATGACAAGTCTCTATGTTGCTGATTTGTTAATTTGGCGGTCAAATAAAAACCTCCGCTATCTGCAGATATAACAAGAAATTGGAAAATCAATCTTTAACAGAGATGAAATTTTGGGAGGATTGTCCATGGTGACCTTTTATCAATGGAGACTGATCTTGTGTTTATAATTCACGATTTAAAATGTTAAACCTCTTTAAGTGATAAGAAATGGATTAAGCGTTGAGAATAGATACACCTAGTAAAATGAAGGAAATAATAATTATAATTTTATATCAATTACTATTATTATTATTAAACAAGGGTTTCTTATAGAAATAAGAAATGGCCATCAAAGATCCAAAACCTCGAGTCAATAATGCGAATACCTCTCATGGCTGTAGGATGTTTTCAAATTCTGTTCGAGGGGAAAAAGTAGGAAATAGTATGACAAGTCTCTATGTTGCTGATTTGTTAATTTGGCGGTCAAATAAAAACCTCCGCTATCTGCAGATATAACAAGAAATTGGAAAATCTATTCTCAACGCTAAATCCAGTTTTTATCACTCTAGATATTTTAGAATTTATCTTCTTTTAAAGGATGCTAATGAATTGAAAGAGGTTTAACATTTTAAACCGTGAATTATAAACACAAGATCAGTCTCCATTGATAAAAGGTCACCATGGACAATCCTCCCAATGTTTTATGATCATGAAAAAAAAGTTATATAATCATAGACATGACCTGTTTTATATTCTTATTTTGAATAATCATTAGAGGTATAATCGTCTCTGTTACAGATTGGTTTGCCAATTTCTCTATTATATCTGCAGATAACGGAGCTTTTTTTTTGAGTGCCAAATTAACAAATCAGCAACATAGATACTTGTCATACTATTTCCTACTTCTTCCCCTCGAACATAATTTGAAAACAACCTACAGCCATGAGAGGTATTTGCATTATTGACTCTAGGTTTTGATCTTTGTTGGCTATTTCTCTTTTCCGTTAGAAATCCTTGTTTAACCCATTTGCTTCTACGATCAATTCAGATGCCATGATTACCATTACTGGGGATATTTAAATTGTGAATTTGTTCATTAGGAGTTCTCAAATCGGCTCAGTTTTAATAAATCTATTCTTAACCATTTAATATTGTAAACCATGCATATCATTTGAAAGAGGAATAAATTTTCTATCCATTGATGTAAAAATCAATACCCAACATTACAGTATATGCAAAAATTTATAAGTTCAAACTTTTTTGCATAAGAGAAAAAACTTTAAAAATGTCAGGTAAAGATCTTCATCCAAAATTTCAATGAAGAAAATCAGCGATGACATACCTTTTTTATATCATTGTTTGAGAGGCCAAGATTTTACCTACAATCTGCAATTTATTTGATTAAATTCAAGCTGTTGGTTCCAGAGTAATCTCAAGTTTATTATTGCTGGTGATTGCTAAAAATCCTCATTTTCATCACCAGATTTTCCGATTTTTCTTTCAAATATTCCAGAAACAAGATCATGTTTCGTTTTTACTTTCGTTTCTCAGTGTAAACATACTAGAATAAAAGAAAGACAACTCTCATGACAAAAGCATTAGAAGATAACTCAGTCAGCATAGGAAAAAAAACGATTTTTTTCGTACTACGACCGCAGTCGTATCCCGAAGGCTGTGGTAAAAACGACTAGAGTCGTATCCCGAAGTCAATGGGTTAATAATAATAATAGAAATTGATATAAAAATTATAATTATTATTTCCTTCATTTTACTAGGTATATCTATTCTCAACGCTAAATCCAGTTCATATCACTTAAAGAGGTTAAACATTTTAAATCGTGAATTATAAACACAAGATCAGTCTCCATTGATAAAAGGTCACCATGGACAATCCTCCCAAAGTTTTATGATCATGAAAAAAAGTTATATAATCATAGACATTACCTGTTTTATATTCTTATTTTGATTAATCATTAGAGGTATATCGTCTCTGTTACAGATTTGTTTGCCAATTACTCCATTATATCTGCAGATAACGGAGCTTTTTTTTTGACCGCCAAATTAACAAATCAGCAACATAGAGACTTGTCAAGCACTTTCCTACTTCTTTCCCCTCGTAATGAATTTCCTACAGCCATGAGAGGTATTTGCATTATTGACTCGATGTTTGGATATTTGATAGCGATTTCTCATTTCTATTAGAAATCCTTGTTTATTAATAAGACATGACCTGTTTTATTTTCTTATTTTGAATTATCATTGGAGGTATAATCGTCTCTGTTACAGATTGGTTTGCCAATTACTCTATTATATCTGCAGATAGCGGAGGTTTTTATATGACCGCCAAATTAACAAATCAGCAACATAGATACTTGTCATACTATTTCCTACTTCTTCCCCTCGAACTGAATTTGAAAACATCCTACAGCCATGAGGGGTATATGCATTATTGACTCGAGGTTTGGATCTTTGATGGCTATTTCTCATTTCCATTAGAAATCCTTGTTTAATAATAATAATAATTATTATTTCCTTCATTTTACTAGGTATATCTATTCTCAACGCTAAATCCAGTTTTTATCACTCTAGATATTTTAGAATTTATCTTCTTTTAAAGGATGCTAATGAATTGAAAGAGGTTTAACATTTTAAACCGTGAATTATAAACACAAGATCAGTCTCCATTGATAAAAGGTCACCATGGACAATCCTCCCAATGTTTTATGATCATGAAAAAAAAAGTTATATAATCATAGACATGACCTGTTTTTTATTCTTATTTTGAATAATCATTAGAGGTATAGTCGTCTCTGTTACAGATTGGTTTGCCAATTTCTCTATTATATCTGCCGATAACGGAGCTTTTTTTTTGAGTGCCAAATTAACAAATCAGCAACATAGATACTTGTCATACTATTTCCTACTTCTTCCCCTCGAACATAATTTGAAAACAACCTACAGCCATGAGAGGTATTTGCATTATTGACTCTAGGTTTTGATCTTTGTTGGCTATTTCTCTTTTCCGTTAGAAATCCTTGTTTAACCCATTTGCTTCTACGATCAATTCAGATACCATGATTACCATTACTGGGGATATTTAAATTGTGAATTTGTTCATTAGGAGTTCTCAAATCGGCTCAGTTTTAATAAATCTATTCTAAACCATTTAATATTGTAAACCATGCATATCATTTGAAAGAGGAATAAATTTTCTATCCATTGATGTAAAAATCAATACCCAACATTACAGTATATGCAAAAATTTATAAGTTCAAACTTTTTTGCATAAGAGAAAAAACTTTAAAAATGTCAGGTAAAGATCTTCATCCAAAATTTCAATGAAGAAAATCAGCGATGACATACCTTTTTTATATCATTGTTTGAGAGGCCAAGATTTTACCTACAATCTGCAATTTATTTGATTAAATTCAAGCTGTTGGTTCCAGAGTAATCTCAAGTTTATTATTGCTGGTGATTGCTAAAAATCCTCATTTTCATCACCAGATTTTCCGATTTTTCTTTCAAATATTCCAGAAACAAGATCATGTTTCGTTTTTACTTTCGTTTCTCAGTGTAAACATACTAGAATAAAAGAAAGACAACTCTCATGACAAAAGCATTAGAAGATAACTCAGTCAGCATAGGAAAAAACGATTTTTTTCGTACTACGACCGCAGTCGTATCCCGAAGGCTGTGGTAAAAACGACTAGAGTCGTATCCCGAAGTCAATGGGTTAATAATAATAATAGTAATTGATATAAAAATTATAATTATTATTGCCTTCATTTTACTAGGTATATCTATTCTCAACGCTAAATCCAGTTTTTATCACTTAAAGAGGTTAAACATTTTAAATCGTGAATTATAAACACAAGATCAGTCTCCATTGATAAAAGGTCACCATGGACAATCCTCCCCAAGTTTTATGATCATGAAAAAAAGTTATATAATCATAGACATTACCTGTTTTATATTCTTATTTTGATTAATCATTAGAGGTATATCGTCTCTGTTACAGATTTGTTTGCCAATTACTCCATTATATCTGCAGATAACGGAGCTTTTTTTTGACCGCCAAATTAACAAATCAGCAACATAGAGACTTGTCAAGCACTTTCCTACTTCTTTCCCCTCGTACTGAATTTCCTACAGCCATGAGAGGTATTTGCATCATTGACTCGATGTTTGGATATTTGATAGCGATTTCTCATTTCTTTTAGAAATCCTTGTTTATTAATAAGACATGACCTGTTTTATTTTCTTATTTTGAATTATCATTGGAGGTATAATCGTCTCTGTTACAGATTGGTTTGCCAATTACTCTATTATATCTGCAGATAGCGGAGGTTTTTATATGACCGCCAAATTAACAAATCAGCAACATAGATACTTGTCATACTATTTCCTACTTCTTCCCCTCGAACTGAATTTGAAAACATCCTACAGCCATGAGGGGTATATGCATTATTGACTCGAGGTTTGGATCTTTGATGGCTATTTCTCATTTCCATTAGAAATCCTTGTTTAATAATAATAATAATTATTATTTCCTTCATTTTACTAGGTATATCTATTCTCAACGCTAAATCCAGTTTTTATCACTCTAGATATTTTAGAATTTATCTTGTTTTAAAGGATGCTAATGAATTGAAAGAGGTTTAACATTTTAAACCGTGAATTATAAACACAAGATCAGTCTCCATTGATAAAAGGTCACCATGGACAATCCTCCCAATGTTTTATGATCATGAAAAAAAAAGTTATATAATCATAGACATGACCTGTTTTTTATTCTTATTTTGAATAATCATTAGAGGTATAATCGTCTCTGTTACAGATTGGTTTGCCAATTTCTCTATTATATCTGCAGATAACGGAGCTTTTTTTTTTGAGTGCCAAATTAACAAATCAGCAACATAGATACTTGTCATACTATTTCCTACTTCTTCCCCTCGAACATAATTTGAAAACAACCTACAGCCATGAGAGGTATTTGCATTATTGACTCTAGGTTTTGATCTTTGTTGGCTATTTCTCTTTTCCGTTAGAAATCCTTGTTTAACCCATTTGCTTCTACGATCAATTCAGATACCATGATTACCATTACTGGGGATATTTAAATTGTGAATTTGTTCATTAGGAGTTCTCAAATCGGCTCAGTTTTAATAAATCTATTCTAAACCATTTAATATTGTAAACCATGCATATCATTTGAAAGAGGAATAAATTTTCTATCCATTGATGTAAAAATCAATACCCAACATTACAGTATATGCAAAAATTTATAAGTTCAAACTTTTTTGCATAAGAGAAAAAACTTTAAAAATGTCAGGTAAAGATCTTCATCCAAAATTTCAATGAAGAAAATCAGCGATGACATACCTTTTTTATATCATTGTTTCAGAGGCCAAGATTTTACCTACAATCTGCAATTTATTTGATTAAATTCAAGCTGTTGGTTCCAGAGTAATCTCAAGTTTATTATTGCTGGTGATTGCTAAAAATCCTCATTTTCATCACCAGATTTTCCGATTTTTCTTTCAAATATTCCAGAAACAAGATCATGTTTCGTTTTTACTTTCGTTTCTCAGTGTAAACATACTAGAATAAAAGAAAGACAACTCTCATGACAAAAGCATTAGAAGATAACTCAGTCAGCATAGGAAAAAACGATTTTTTTCGTACTACGACCGCAGTCGTATCCCGAAGGCTGTGGTATAATTGACTGGAGTCGTATCCCGAAGTCAATGGGTTAATAATAATAATAGTAATTGATATAAAAATTATAATTATTATTTCCTTCATTTTACTAGGTATATCTATTCTCAACGCTAAATCCAGTTCTTATCACTTAAAGAGGTTTAACATTTTAAATCGTGAATTATAAACACAAGATCAGTCTCCATTGATAAAAGGTCACCATGGACAATCCTCCCAAAGTTTTATGATCATGAAAAAAAAATTATATAATCATAGACATTACCTGTTTTATATTCTTATTTTGAATTATCATTGGAGGTATAATCGTCTCTGTTACAGATTGGTTTGCCAATTACTCCATTATATCTGCAGATAGCGGAGGTTTTTATTTGACCGCCAAATTAACAAATCAGCAACATAGAGACTTGTCAAGCAGTTTCCTACTTTTTTCCCCTCGTACTGAATTTCCTACAGCCATGAGAGGTATTTACATTATTGACTCGAGGTTTGGATCTTTGATAGCGATTTCTCATTTCTAATAGAAATCCTTGTTTAATATTAATAATAGTAATTAATATAAAAATTATAATTATTATTTCCTTCATTTTACTAGGTATATCTATTCTCAACGCTTAATCCAGTTCATATCACTTAAAGAGGTTAAACATTTTAAATCGTGAATTATAAACACAAGATCAGTCTCCATTGATAAAAGGTCACCATGGACAATCCTCCCCAAGTTTTATGATCATGAAAAAAAGTTTTATAATCATAGACATTACCTGTTTTATATTCTTATTTTGATTAATCATTAGAGGTATATCGTCTCTATTACAGATTGGTTTGCCAATTACTCCATTATATCTGCAGATAACGGGGCTTTGTTTTTGACCGCAACATTAACAAATCAGCAACATAGAGACTTGTCAAGCAATTTCCTACTTCTTTCCCCTCGTAATGAATTTCCTACAGCCATGAGAGGTATTTGCATTATTGATTCGATGTTTGGATCTTTGATAGCGATTTCTCATTTCTATTAGAAATCCTTGTTTATTAATAAGACATTACCTGTTTTATATTCTTATTTTGAATAATCATTGGCGGTATAATCGTCTCTGTTACAGATTGGTTTGCCAGTTTCTCTATCATATCTGCAGATAGCGGAGCTTTTTTATTTGACCGCCAAATTAACAAATCAGCAACATAGAGACTTGTCATGCTGTTTCCTACTTTTCCCCCTCGTACTGAATTTGAAAACATCATACAGCCATGATAGGTATTTACATTATTGACTCGAGGTTTTGGATCTTTGATAGCGATTTCTCATTTCTATTAGAAATCCTTGTTTATTAATAATAATATAATAATAATAAATATAATATTAATTTACTTTATTTTAACGAAATAAACGCAATTAGTCCTGGGACTAGTTTACATTGTGGTCCTGAATTATATACATATATATGATGTCGAAGGGTTCCAACTCTATTTCATGCACCAGACACGTGTTTCGAATATTAAATTCTCATCATTGATACTTTCAGCGGAGCTACCAAAAATAATTTCACAAGCGCCCTCTTTAATTTTTTTGGTCCAGTTTTTGCAATTTGTATCTCAAAGCCATATCATTGAACTCCTTACTGGCTGAACTCTCCAACATAGATTCTCCGGAGACGTCAACACGAACTACATTGTATTGTTGAGAATCGCTAAACCCTTCTTACTTTCATAGCCGATGTAAGCTGCTTAAGGTATCCGTTGTACAATTGAGTCATTTTACATAGCGTTTTAATCATCTCCAATGTAAAGTATGGTAAATTTCATGCCTGGTAAGGTACTATAAACTATATATTTTCTGAAAGGTAATGATGCCCTGAGTTCAGATATAAGACTCCCAGGTCTTAACAATCAAAGGGGGAAAACTCTTTTACATTTTTGTTATTTTGCATATGTTATATAGAGAAAATAGACAATTTAAATGCTTCATCAGTTATTCCCCTTTGTTTTTCTGGCCCCAAAAATTATTATTTCTGATCAGTTGGCTTTATAACCTTTCAGAAAATATATAGTTTATAGTACCTTACCAGGCATGGAAAAATGCCCTATTGTACATCGGATACCTTAATGTATTCAATGGGTAATGAGAAGTAATTGGGTCACCTCTTTATGCAATCCTGACACCTAAAATCGCTGCATAGATTTAATGTAAAAATTGATTGAAATTTTCTTCTAAATTTAGATATTAGAAAAATAGGTCGCATCAAGAGTTATGCGCCCTAGAACTAACATTGGACTCTATGAGAAAATGTTATTTTGTCTTAAAATTTTCGAGAGAATGATCGGGCATTTAATATCGATTGGTAAAACAACTCTAAAAAATATATATTATCAAAATTCGCTGAAAAATCCAAAGTTCACCAATTATTCTTTTTGCATTTTATTTCCGATAGTTGCATCAAGGGGAAATAAGTCCTATACATGACCCCATTCAAAATAGTTCATATTTCAATATCTATTGTGATAGTATAAGAGTTTTTCAAATATCACATGACTCAGAAAAATATAAAATGATGAATACACAATGTAAATGTTTTTGTTATGATTTTTTTTCATTACCCATTGAATATCTTAAACCTAAACCAACTATGATATATAGTTTTCATATGATTATGGTGTTGTTAGCTGCTTTATCTGCAGGAGCGAAGACAATTTTTTTCATGTAAATTAGGTAATTTGGATTGGAAATATCTTTCAGATCTAGAACTTGAATGACTAAAAAGATGAGGATTTTGTGGAAAGTGTCTATACGAATGTCAGTAATGTTCAAAATGAGGTTTTTCCAGTCATTCAGAAAATACAATTCGACTCCATCATTTGGTAGTTCCATCAAATTCTCGATGTACATGGTGGATTGATTGATTTAGATTTAAAGAAAAATCAACATGTCAAAGAATATCTTCCTTTAAGGGATTATTAAGGTTAATGTGGTTGGTGAGATTACCACATCTAGCTTTCTACGATTGATATAATTATCAAACAAATTGTAAGAAATTTCAATATGTTCATAATAAGCTTCAAGGTTTATACTTGTTTTCTGTATGGATTCATGACATTCTGCAGAGGAGATGAGACACGTTGGGTGGACGCCGGACGAAGCACCTTGAGAATAGCTCACTTTCTCTGTATAATATTAGCCCTTGGCTCAGTTGAGCTAAACATCCGACCTTGAATTTAGACTATTCGAGAGTGTTTCAGCTATTTTAACATACAGATGGATGGACAGACGGTCACATACCGAATATTCATCTGCCATGCTAGGCAGGGAACACAATCAATACATCAAATGTGAGACCATTGAGTACAATGAGATTGAACAAACTTAGATGAATAATCCTATGATAACAGTTTCAACAATAACATCCATCTTCACACATCTTTTCACGTCCTTCCTGTGCAGTCGAAATGAAATAATTCTTTAACGCTACCTTCTTCATAGCATACATCGACCTTGAAAACAAAATATAAAGAAGCGTAGGTAAAGAATAATGTTTTTATTTACTTATTTATTTATGAACTTATGGATATTTTGGCTACTTTTTCACTGCTAAAGATTATATTCTTCGTATCTCTCCATATAACTTACCACGTCTTGAATCTGAATATGATGACAGTGTACCATTTCTCAATCCCTTTTCTGTGTTTTCGAGTGTTTTGTTGTTGGTACTGCAACCAGGTCTGGTTGGAGATCCCCTCCCTTCTTTGAACCTGTACTAGTATTCCTTTCTGCAAGTCATGCATATAAAGAAAACGGTAAGTTGAGTGAGAATTAAATCAGATCACAAAAACAAGAGGCCCAAGGGGGCGACATCGCTCACCTGAGTTTCAGACAAAAGAATGAGAGTGGACAATTTGATAAAATTTCCATTAGTACTCCTTGTTTTTTTATGGAAATTATTTACGAAATAATATATATTCAGATCCAAGAAAACAGTCTGTTTTCCATTAATAGATGATGATTAAATGATAAGAAATTAATCTTATATTTTTTTTCTCTTGATGCAGGTATCACCCGAACAATTGGAAGAAAACTTTGCAGATTTCTGTCGAATTTTTCGGGTGATACCTGCAGGTAAAGGTAATTTCTAGGAGGTAGAAGAACATTTAAAAGTTTATTTCCAAGCTAAAAATGATTTTTACTTCGTTGAAATTTCAGAAATACATTTAAATGGCATTTTATGTCAAAATGGGTTGAAATTTTGTTTATTAGTGGAAAATGCATATTCTTTTATACATGTATGTGTAATGGGTTTTAATTTTTTCAATTGCGTTCGTTCATGAACATGTTGTGTACCAAAAATAAAGTAGCATTTCACGTCTGCAGGATAATTTGTTCAAACTTCCCAAACATCTTAACTGGATGTCGGCATTAAGACAAAGGTATTCAATAAAAATATTAAAGAAGTACCTATCAGTCATTCAGTCTCAAAGTCGAGAAGGCATATTGATGTAAAATAATTAGATTTTCCATAGTGAGACCAGGTGCCGGGGGAGAGTCGGCATGTCATTCATAATCATTTCTGAACGGTCAAATACAGTCCGAAAATTAAAGTTTTTGTATTAAAATCATAGGGAGCATTTCAACTGATCTAGCCTTTGTTTTCACTGTGATATGATTTCAGTTTCACTTCTTTGTATGCATACATTACATAAAGATTGGTAGAAAGCAAACCAGTATATGTTCAAATCAATCGAGTAGTGGTTCTCTGCTATTACGTTAAAAGAAAGGAGGGAAAGTTGCAAGTAGTGGTAAGTTAAATGAGTTGAATCATATGTAGATGTATAAAAGATACCATCTGAAGCAGCCAAAATACACACTGTACATAAATAAGTAAATAAAAAAGATACTTTTACCGTAGTCTGTGCGATTGAGCTACTTACTTTTTAGCTCACCTGAGCAAAGCTCAAGTGAGCTATTGTCATAGCGCACCGTCCGGCGTCCGTCGTCTGTCGTCCGTCGTCCGTCCGTCGTCCGTCGTAAACTTTTCAACATTTTCGACTTCTTCTCCAGAACCACTGAAAAGATTTTCATGAAACTTGGTAGGAATGAAGTACTCATGGTCCCCTACAAGTGTTGTTGTTTTTGGTCCGGATCCATCAACAGGTGGCGCCACCACAGGCAAAAGTAGGTCACAGGGGGTACCCTCCTTTGACAAACTTCTTCTTCAGAACAGAAGCATGTATCGACAAACCGAAAGCATCAGGATGATCTAGAGAGATGTCTTAAGAAGTGTTGTTATTTTTGGTTCCACTCGGAAGTCAAATTTTTGACGCGTTTTTGACGTCTTTTCGGACTTTGTCAGAAATGCACATTTTTGCACTATTTCTTTAAATAACTCAATAAGTGTATGATTTTACACATTCATTAACTGCACATTTATCACATTTAAGTTACTAAATGCTTTGATATTTATTTTATACTGAAATTTTAATTTTTTGATTTTTTATGAATTTTTTTCTTATGTGAAAAGGAAAGGAGGGGGGGGGGGGTGATTTTCATACATATTCAACTTCTTCTCCAGAACTGCTGAACAGATTTTAATGAGTATTTTTTCAATCATGAATAGATATGTTTACTGTGAACATGGACCCAAGTCTTGTGGGTTCAAGTTCTGGTACCCTGGTAACTTTAGTTTCGTATAAGTTGGTACATGTTCATGTATGCAAGAGTTGTCTTTCTTTAATATTGATATATGTTTTTGAGGTTTAAATTTTTGGATTATCTATTCATTTGAATGTTATATATTTTGAATTATTAAATAAGTATGGAAAAGTAAACTAAATGATTTTAAAAAGATGAATAAGTATTTTCAAATTTATCTTGTGAAGACTTAGATATACAACTTTGAAATTACAATATTGAGAGCAGCTCAAAATATTAATGTAAGAATAGATCAAAGTTAGGGGGGGGTATGATTTTCATACATATTCAACTTCTTCTCCAGAGCCGCCGAACAGATTTTTGTTGGTAGGAATGAAGTAATCATGGTCCCCTACAAGTATTGTTGTTTTTAGCTCACCTGAGCGAAGCTCAAGTGAGCTATTGTCATAGCGCGTCGTCCGTCCATCGTCCGTCCGTCCGACATAAACTTTTAACATTTTTGATATCTTTTCTACAACCGCAGCATAGAATTTCATGAAACTTCACAGGAAGCAAGTACTCAATGCCCTCTACCAAGTTTGTGTTTTTCGAGCCGATCAGAAATCCAAGATGGCCGCCACAGGCTCTGATTGGCTGACACATTTTTGACTTCTCCTCCGAAATTGCTGCACAGAATTTCATGAAACTTCACAGGAAGCAAGTACTCAATGCCCTCTACCAAGTTTGTGTTTTTGGAACCGATTGGAAATCCAAGATGGCCGCCACAGGCTCTAATTGGCTGACACATTCTCGACTTCTCCTCTGAAACCACTGCACAGAATTTCATGAAACTTCACAGGAAGCAAGTACTCAATGCCCTCTACCAAGTTTGTGTTTTTCGAGCTGATCGGAAATCCAAGACGGCCGCCACAGGCTCTGATTGGCTGACACATTTTTGACTTCTCCTCTGAAACCGCTGCACAGAATTTCATGAAACTTCACAGGAAGCAAGTACTCAATGCCCTTTACCAAGTTTGTGTTTTTGGAGCCGATGGGAAATCCAAGATGGCCGCCACAGGCTCTAATTGGCTGACACATTCTCGACTTCTCCTCTGAAACCGCTGCACAGAATTTCATGAAACTTCACGGGAAGCAAATACTCAATGCCCTCTACCAAACTCGTGTTTTTCGAGCCAATCGGAAATCCAAGGTGGCTGCCACAGGCTCTGATTGGCTGACACATTTTCGACTTCTCGTCTATAACCACTGCACAGAATTTCATGAAACTTCACAGGAAGCAAGTACTCAATGCCCTCTACCAAGTTTGTGTTTTTCGAGCCAATCGGAAATCCAAGATGGCCGCCACAGGCTCTGATTGGCGGACACATTTTCGACTTCTCCTCTTAAACGACTGCATAGAATTTCACAAACCTTCACAGGAAGCAAGTACTGATTGCTCTCTACCAAGTTTGTGTTTTTGAGCTGATCAGAAATCCAAGATAGCCGCCACAGGCTCTGATTGGCTGACAAATTTTCGACTTCTCCTCTGAAACCGCTGCACAGAATTTCATGAAACTTCACAGGAAGCAAGTACTCATACCCTCTATCAAGTTTGGGTTTTTCGAGCCTATACGAAATCCAAGATGGCCGCCACAGGCTCTGATTGGCTGACACATTTTCAACTTCTCCTCTGAAACCGCTTCACAGAATTTCTTGAAACTTCACAGGACACAAGTACTCATTGCCCTCTACTAAGTTTGTGTTTTTTGAGCCAATTGGAAATCCAAGATGTCCTCTATAGGCTCTATTTGAATGACACATTTTTGACTTATCCTCTTAAACTACTGCACAGAGTGTCACCAAACTTTACAGGAAGAAATTTAACTTGTACACCTTGTCATTCTCAAAGCTTCACTAAAAGCAATTTCCTTCAGGTCTTGACTTTGATTGAAAACATACATACAGTCTCCTCAGGTGAGCGATGTGGCCCCCTTGGGCCTCTTGTTTGAAGGTCGATGTGTGCTTCGAAGAAGATAGCGTTGAAGAATCCTTTCATTTCGACTGCACAAGAAGGACGTGAACATGTGAAAAGATGTGTGAAGATGGATAATATTCGGCATAGTTTGTCCAGTCATCACATTATACTGAATGACATTGCAAGAAAATGTTAAATGTACATCGATTGTGTCACCTACCGAACACGGTAGACGGATTTTCTGTATGTGACCGTCTATCTATCCATCTGTATGTCAAGAAATTCTAAGACATAGTTTAAGGACGAATTAATTCATCGATTATGTTGTTCTACGAATGGAAATAACGTTAGTTACAAAGAGAGAGGATGTATATGAAGGGGGATTAGGGTCACAATGCTATTTGTCTTGCTTACATGACAAATATGGATAATGACCATATCCCTGTATACAGCACAAAATCGATAATTCAGAAAATCAGAAACCGAAGGCATACAAAATCAGGACATAACAGGAACCAAAGCAAACAAACAAAAACCTCCACCACATGAAAAGAAGCGAACTCCCGATATGGGAGTGAGATCAGGTGCCCAGGAAGAGTAAGCATCTCCTGCTTGCATGCAACACCCGCCGCTTCAATTCGGTAGAACTGTCACATCCGGTAACTTCCATTTCGGAAGACATAGAGTACAATCTTGGCTTGGATGGTTCAAATGGTCTATGACAGAATATCACCCACCATTCTGGAGAGTGGGACATCATAGTGTATGACGAGTTCCCCATATCGACCGTAGAACTTCCTCAGTGACGATGTTAGTCGGTCACAAACATATCCCTGACTGAGAAGCTTATCTGAAAGACGCCTAGCTCTCAGAACAAAATCCGTATATTTCGTACTTGCTCTGGCATAGCGTATCAACTAAGATATGAACACGCCATAAGCAGGCGATGAAGGGATGTTGCTACTCAGAAAAGGAAAGTTTGTAATGCTGAAATTGAAGTCGTCACGTTTGTCATAGAGTGAGGTGTTCATGTGACCATCAGTGTCGTAGGACAACATTATGTCCAAATAGGATGCTGAATTATTTGTCTCTGTAGTTTCTTTGACTTCAAGCTCTGAAGGATAGATTCTGCTCAGGTAATCTGCGAATTTCGGATTATTGATGGACAAAACATCGTCTATGTATCTATAAGTGAAGTTGAAGTCAGAAGCGAAGTATTTTTTCCCTTCAGAGACCAAAGATTGAATGAATTCAGCTTCGTACGAGTAAAGGAAAATGTCGGCAAGGAGTGGGGCACAATTGGTCCCCATTGGAATTCCGACAATTTGCTGAAAGACCTTTCCTCCAAACACCACAAAAATGTTGTCGATCAAAAAGTTTAACATCTGAATAATATCTGTTTCAGTGTACTTATTTTCAGAATCGGACTTTTCTTTTACAAAGTAGGTTTTGTCATAGTTCACAACAATAAATTTGTATTTGCGATTACCGTTCTTACTTGTAAACGCATTACTTTTGCGAGTCTTTCTTTCAATTTAGAATGAGGAATTGTAGTGTAAAGTGTCGAAAAATCAAAGGCTTTGATCGAATGAACTTTACTAAAATGAGTGGATTTCAGATGTTCTAAAAGTTCCTTCGAATTCTTTAAAATCCACATCTGGTTGATACCACTGCGAGAATATACTGTCGAACAATATTTTTGAAGCCCAGATTTGATTTCAGATAAAATTTTGGTGAGTAAGATCGATACAGATTTGGTAGAACATTTTGAGGAACCAGCGATGAAACGTTGTTTGTACGGATTCTTATGCATTTTAGGTATGCAGTATAAGTATGGTAAATCTAAATCTAAATTGTTAGTTTGGAAGCCAAAGGAAGAAAGAGCTGATTTGTGGTTATCTATTATTTCAGAGGCAGAAAGGTTTATTGGGGTGTAAGTGGGATTTCCAGGTGTCAAATTTAAACCCAACTCTTTAACTAGACTTTCGAAATAGAACTTTTTGCAAGTAATTGTGTAGTTATTTGAGGCTTTGTCCGCTGGTGTGATGACATAATGTTCTTGGAGGTAGGTAAGCTCTGTGATGACATCAGGGTCTTTAAATATAGACTCGAATCTGGTGCTCACGGTTGATTTTAATCGGTTAATTTTAGATAAAAGTAACCCTCTGATGGATTTTATCCATTCGGATAGTGTGTCGAGCTGTACATCCTCTTTCTTTGCCCAACGTCTTGCATATTCCTCACAAGAGTCCATGATAATTTTGAAATTTTGGTTCCATGTAAAGGAATGCTTCATGCTATGTTGCTTCATTCAATGTTTGATTATTCCATGTTCATTTGTCTTGCTTTCATTTCAAATTTACTTTATCTTTCTTCTTTGTGTAATTTTGCTTCCCTGCATTTTACATTTGTCCTTCGTCAATGCATAACTGTTATTATGCCATGCGTTATGACATCCTTCTTTCTGCCATTATCCTTTCGTCTTAATGCTATTATTGCTTCGTCAATGCTAACTTCGATTTTGATACCAGATGGCGCTTCGCGCGACCGCATGTGCCCGTTCCTTGAAACGAACTTTGAAACATCCCCTGTCGTTAGAAATTTCTTTTAAATTCTACTACAGAATTGTTCGAAAAGTAATTATATTATCGCACGAGAGGACAGATGTAGATTGGCTGTATAAATATTTGAAAAATATTTTGAAGTAATTAGTAAATATTTGATTTTGTATGCATAAGATTTTTGTAAGTTTTAATCCCGAGTATATAAAATGCACTCATGTATGAAGTATCTCTGTGGCATAGTGGTTAACACGTCTGCCATTGTATGTCATTTTGCACCTTTCCAAGTGGGTTCGAATCCCGGACGAGGATACATTTTTTTTCCTTTTGTCAATTTTAAGTATAATGTAACTTGTCCATGTTGTTCATCTGCCCAGTAGAGGATGTAGAAAAAATGGGGGGTACTTATAAAAATAAAATGTTTTTATGCATTTTTTTTTCATTTTTACTTGGGGGGGGGGGGTCATTGTTTTGGAAATAAATATGGCGGGCAACTGTACATTTTCATTATTCAGTTGAAATAAAAAATAATTTTTTATTACAAAACTTCGCAAACGCTTCCCTAACGAAAAAGTACTATAGTATACTATAGTATACTTTACTACACTATACTACATGTGTAGTAAAGTAAAGTTTCGTATAGTATAGTAAAGTTTTGTGTAGTGTGGTAAAGTTTTGTGTAGTATAGTAAAGTATCGTGTAGTATAGTAAAGTTTTGTGTAGTATAGTAAAGTTTCGTGTAGTATAGTAAAGTTTCGTGTAGTATAGTAAAGTTTCGTGTAGTATAGTAAAGTTTCGTGTAGTATAGTGTAGTATAGTAAAGTTTTGTGTAGTATAGTAAAGTTTTGTGTAGTATAGTAAAGTATTGTGTAGTAAAGTATCATGTAGTAAAGTATCATGTAGTAAAGTATATCAAAGTATCATTTAGTATTATTTCGTATAGTATTGTCCGGTATTTATTTGTGGTATACCACTAGAATTATCGCTAATAATCGATTATGGCTCAATCATTGCTTTCGATACCAAAAGTAGATTTGACTCTCAATAATCATAATAATTTGTTATTTAGCAAAACGATTTAAAGAATAAATATCATGAAAAAGATATTTGAACTATCGAGAGACAAGATTTAGTTGGAATGAAGGTATGACATCATAATTGGAAGACACAAAACTTGTAGATCTATATACAAACTGATATGTACACCGTAATATATCTTATTGTTCTAAAACATTGTAATAGCTGTACTGTGATATTTTAAACGCATCATGTATATGTTGTAGGGCTGCAGTGCATGATTCTTGATTAATCGCGGTTCTTGTTGACGATTGACAGGTTCAATTCACTGTACCTAGCATACTGTCTCCATGTTGAGCTTTTATCAATTCATTTTAAATATACATTAAAGACATTGTTGCAAAGTTTCTGCACAGATTATAAAAACAGAACTTCCTTTAAATAATTCAAGATATACACTTCACTTGACACTTCAAAGTATTGCCCTCTTATTAGGATTATTCTTTTACACTAGTAGAAAAGTGCTTAAAATCCCATTCGTAAGTGTGATAACATCGAAAGCAAATATCGAGATTTATATCATATCGTAAGTAAAGTGTATCGTAACTGCCCTGATATGTCTCGAGTGGAACAAGAGAATTTGTACACTGGCCTTCAGGTAGTATCTTAGCACTTTCTCTGTTTATGCAAGAACTGAATAAGCAATGAAGGTAACAACCATTTCTTTCATAACTTGTTACACGATTATTAAATGTGAAAAGAATTGTAACATCTCAATGCACACAAATTATATAACATGTGGAACAACTCAGTGGTGGATCCAGCGCCCCCTTTGCCGGGGGGCCAAGGGGCGAATTTTGCCAAATTTCACTGAGATGGGACAAAGTATAGGATTTTTAAAAAAATTTTGGGTCAGTGCCGGGGGCGGACGCCCCCTCCGCACCCCCTAAATCTGCCACTGCAACTACTGTACCTGTAGTGTACTGACTACATGTATGTGTCATAATTGTAAAAGGAAATTCGAGCTACCTATGTTGTCTATGCAACTATAAAAATTCGCAGCTATTACTCGGCAATCGTATTCATAATACTATTAAAAATACGACGGTCAGTTTGCATAATTTCAGATCAAGCATACCAGTCCAACTGTCTAAGCTCAGCTGATCATCTTTCTTCTTTTATTTTTATTGTGAGTTTGACTTCGTCATCGTACAATTCGTTCTAAAATGTCTTCTCCTTCTTCAAGTATTTCCCTCTGCTATTTGGAGCAGTGGCGGATTTAGAGGGGGGGCCCGCCCCCCCCCTTTTTCGCCCAAAGTTATTGATTCAGAATACTCTTTTTATGCTTAATCTCTTTACTTTTGGGGAAATTTTCGGCTCGCTTCGCTCGCCACACTTAATTTTTCATTAGCTGTCTATTTTTTCGTCTTCACTCTGTCTTGAACTTTCTTTGTCATCGTGTTTGAACGGATTCATATGTCATAAACATATACAAAATTCTAAATGAAATTAACACTTGAATAATTACCAAATGCTTCATTTTCATGGGCCGATCTAACCAGTTTAGACAGGTGGATAGTGGGGTTGCAATGCCCTAATCTTCCCAACCTTCCCCAATTGGTCAAACAAAAATAGAGGATGGAAAATGAGAGAGATATTGTAATCTTATGACAAAATGTAACCATCTATTCCAAAAATTTCCCGGCTCGCTCCGCTCACCATTTTAGAATAATATATATACATTGTACATGTATGGATGACTGAACCTACGCTCGCCAGTATACCTATAAACTTAAGTAAACGTATCAAGAAACTCTATCTTCTAAATGCAACATGCAGTTGAAATGACCCCCCCCCCCCAACTTATTAATTAAAATCACCAGTCTTGAGCTTCAGTTTGTGGTCTTTTTTTTTTTTTTTTCGTCTTCGACCTTTTTTTTTTTTTTTTTTTTTTTTTTGGTCAGTTTCTCTTTGAACAATTTTCTTCGAGCTGAAACTTTGGGCCCCCCCTTTTCTGAAATCCTAGATCCGCCACTGTGGAGTACAATGATAGGGAATAATTATGTCAAAATTAAGAGAAAGAGAGAAAACACAGGAATCCTAGGTACAGCGTATAAATCAATGCGGACCCCGAGTCCCGAGATGGAGAGGGGAGGGTTTCGACACAAACATCTCAGGTGGTCAACTCTAGGCGGATCCAGACTCGGAGAAGTGGGGGCTTATATATCGGCCCGATCTCCCCAGGATAAAAAGTTGGAAAAAAAGAATAAATCACAGGTGCAATCTGGAGTATGTTTTCTCCTTTTCCTCTCGCATATTTGGGCCATTTTCTTACTCGTTTAAAACAGCGACAAAGAAATGGATATTCAGGGCAGGTGCATCCCCCTCCCGAACCGATAGGACGAGTCTTTGACCTTTCTGATAATCATTTGGAAAAAGACACATTAATGTCTTGAGTTGGTATTTTTTCTTTTACCGTAATGCAAATATATTAATTAGATTGCACAAACTTCTGATGAAAGAAGATAGGTTGCACAATAATTTTCCCGTCACTTTACCAGTGGCTTGTTTTGCAAATCATTTTTCATGTATATGATCGTAAATTTTTAGTGAAATGCATAAAAAAGATATGATTTACTATTTGAATTAATGATAGTTTTAGATTGAGCAGAAAATCCCGGGGCCCTCTATGACGCATGCTATAAAATTTTTTACCAGTGGCGGATTTAGAGGGGGGCCCAGGGGGCCCGCCCCCCCCCTTTGTCGCCAAAAGTTATTGCTTCAGAATACTCTTTTTATGCTTAATCTCTTTACTTTTGGGGAAATTTTCGGCTCGCTTCGCTCGCCACACTTAATTTTTCATTAGCTGTCTATTTTTTCGTCTTCACTCTGTCTTGAACTTTCTTTGTCATCGTGTTTGAACGGATTCATATGTCATAAACATATACAAAATTCTAAATGAAATTAACACTTGAATAATTACCAAATGCTTCATTTTCATGGGCCGATCTAACCAGTTTAGACAGGTGGATAGTGGGGTTGCAATGCCCTAATCTTCCCAACCTTCCCCAATTGGTCAAACAAAAATAGAGGATGGAAAATGAGAGAGATATTGTAATCTTATGACAAAATGTAACCATCTATTCCAAAAATTTCCCGGCTCGCTCCGCTCGCCAATTTAGAATAATATATATACATTGTACATGTATGGATGACTGAACCTACGCTCGCCAGTATACCTATAAACTTAAGTAAACGTATCAAGAAACTCTATCTTCTAAATGCAACATGCAGTTGGAATGACCCCCCCTCAACTTATCAATTAAAATCACCAGTCTTGAGCTTCAGTTTGTGGAGGTCTTTTTTTTTTGTCTTCGACCTTTTTTTTTTTTTTTTTTTTTTTTTGCTTGTCAGTTTTTATTTGAACAATTTTGTTCGAGCTGAAACATTGGCCCCCCCCCTTTTCTGAAATCCTAGATCCGCCACTGTGTACGAACTATTGCATTTACTCAATGATGGTTTCGAGTCAATATATATAGATAGAATGTACATGTATGTATGAGAAAATTTGGTGTTTATTATTTCAACATTGTGAAATTCTGGGGAACAATCTGAGAATTCTATTTAAATCTGTCACTGAAAAAAAAATGGAAACGGGGGAGGGGTTCCCGGTCGGACCCCACCCCTAACTCCGCCCATGTTAAATAACAAAAGATGACTGAGAAAGTTAAGATTTTTTATGCTTTTTGATAATGAATTATCAAGTTATCAGTAAAGAGTTTAGGAGTCGCAGAAGCGTATACACCGTGGTAGGAGGAATTTTCCATTGTGGGGAATTTCTCTCTCCTTCGAACGATCAAAATTATCTCTTCACCGTAAAATTGGTGTCTGGGCATGCCGGGTAATTTTTCTGTTCGGAGCCTTTTTTTTTTTGCTATTGTGATGTAGGCTAGATTAGAGCTAAGTTTGATGTATCGATATTTCATTTGTGATGGGTCGATAATTATCGATTAACGGGTTGTTGTAGTCATCCGATTTCGGTAATCGATTTGGAAGTAAAATAATCGATCGCCTAGCGCGAAAAATGCAGAAGTGGAGGCTGTCGCTGATGTATCAGAGGAAATTCTGTCCGATGGTCAAAACCGCACGACGCATACAAGTTTACGTTATCAGATGAGCCCAGCATAGAGGATCCTACAGAACCTGCACTGGAAAACAACACCACAGTAAGTAATTTTTTTTTAGGTAAACTGATCAACAGGTGCCTGCAGATATGATCGTTTCCACCCCTTTCTTTCTCATAGTAATGTAGTCCGACTTGCAGACCTACGACGGTGTTATCTGTATTTTCGTCGAAGACGAAAAACAGATAACACCGTCGTAGGTCTGCAAGTCGGACTAATAGTAATGGCCATTGTGGCCGTGGAGTAAAAGAATCTTTACTGGTCGGGCACATATTATCTCCACTTCATTTATATTTCTGCATATTGTTGATGTAGGAATATGATTTTTTTACCTTAATTACATCTCTGAAATATGAAACAGTATACAAAATTTCAAATAATTTCATAACCTGCAAATACTGAATTTTATGATAGAAAGTTGGTAAACTAAAGGATCCCGGACCTTAAGGCCCCTTTTTTGAACACTCATAAATCGAAGAATTTAATGTCATTTGTATGACTTTTTACATATAATGAAAAATTGACCATGAATTCGTGTATTAAATAACCATTAAAATTTCACTTGTATTCAAAGATGTTACTATTTGTGACAGGGGTATTAGGCAAATCCGGATAAATTGCCATCGATTCCGGTCTTGAAGTATTGTTTTCTCAATACCTGCTATCAATCAATATCAAATCAAATCAATATATGCTAATGAATCGATACTGTCGGTTGCGTGATATTAGAGGCGTGACTTTATGTTTATCTGTATACTTTTGATGCTACTTTTTTCGTGGGGTTTCTCTGATTTGAATATGAAGGCAAATTAGAATGGCTAATTCCTTCTTAGGGAGAATTTGTCAAATAAGTATCTGTCTGTCATTTTTCTGAATAAGCCATTCTTACATGCATCCATGCCTAATTTTGAAAAAAAATCTATTAGACTACCAGGGCTTTTTATGCATAGTTCAACCAAAGCTGGCGAAGGGTGGGTAGCTGGTTTTAGCTGACTTTGCCAGTGTTTCAGGCAATATCTTAACAAAAAGGGGTCAGAAACCTGTTGTTTATACATAGTTCAAACAATTTATAAGGTCAGTTCAATAAATTGTGAAAATTTTGAAAACTGATTTTTTATAGCATTTCCTTAAGGTCCTGCATGGATCCTTTGAATGTACCCCACCTCTCAGGGGATAGGGTAGGTCTCTTCATCTTCCTACATCTCTTTGGTTTTTGAAATTTTTTGTACGGATTTTTTCACATGTGAAAAGAAGAAAGACTCAAAGTTTCAAATAATATGAACTTTGTCGAAAAAGTTAAGGATTTTCAGTAAGAACTGTACAGATAGAGGTGGCAATAATATGTACATTTACCCTCCCTTCTTTCAAACTTGGTGCTACCCTTAAGTTCACTGAGCACCGGTAAACAAGAACCAATCGTCAGATTTTCATGAAAATTAGAAGAAATGTGTATCTTGGGTTCCTCATCCTTCTGTGCAAATTTCATAAAGAAATAAAGATTTTAGAGGAAAAAATGTTGAAAAATGTCACAGTTGTCAATCACGCTTTAAAACAAAGAAATTAAAATTACAATCATGAAACGTTAAAAGAAGCCGTTACGATAAGACGTCATATCTGCCCTGAAAAGTTGAAATTTCAAAATGCAAAATGCAAACAAGAATTTTTTTTGGTAAAAATAACAAGTAAATTGGTCCGGATATGAATCTTCTGTGAGGTTGGATAAATTATCTAAAATAAGACCGATTTTTAGGTCAATACAAGCATTTTTCCCATAGAAATCAACGGAAAACAGAAAAGTTTTCTACAACATTGCCCCCCCTCGGTTCAGAATGCCACTTTCACCAAATTTGTATATCAATAAAAGAAATATTTTCTGGCTGATTGGGGTTCTGAACTGAGGGGGGAATAATGTCCCACATGCAAAAAACGAAAAAAGGGGGGGGGGTGGATGACTATTTTAGAATCAGTCCTTAAAGCGGTAAAATAGATTAAAGTTGCCTTCTTTTCCTTTTGATATCATAAAACAATCTATTCAGAGTATGTTCTGATCAAATATTTAACCGTTTGGAAGGAAAAAACAAGAAAGTTGTCTATTTCTACACTGTGCGTATTTCACGCCTGAAAGGTACATGTACATATCTGCATATGTGGCTGATAAGTACGAAATAAAACCGTTTTAAAGTTTCCGGATGGCAGATTTTGACGATTATATTGATATATTATATAACCAGAATGTAACGTCGATTCTGATTGGCTGTTGCGCGAGTCATTATTTTCCGATAATGACCGCTGACGGAAGATAATGACTCGGGTGTGCTATTTTTCCCGATTTCGGTACTAACGATGAAAATCAAGATTGTTACTTTGTTAAATCTAATAAGTTTTTATACACTTTTCACAAAAAAACCCCGCAATTTGGATATCGAATTCTTTATCATAAATAGAATATTCCTATTGCTTTGTATTATGACTTTAATGATATAGAGTATTATATGTCGCTATATAATATAACAAATAAGGACTTGGCCATGGTCATTATGTCATTATAATGACCCGATGAGATTTGTAATATCAACCTCGGCCTTCGGCCTCGGTCGATATTACAAATTTCATCGGGTCATTATAATGACATAATGACCTCGACCAAGTCCATATTTGTATAATAATAACCTCAAGGTTAATTTCATTTATGAAATTTTGACTCTAAAAGCTACAGAGTCAAGACTCATAATAAAATCAAATTTGTTTTAAATAATGCATTTTTTTGTGAATTTTCACTCGATATTTGACGTTTGCTCTTTTCAGCACCCCTACCTCTTCAACCCGTAATTATAACATATATCCCCAAATCTATTTAAATAAAATACCTAGGAATCTTCTAATACTTGATATTTTAATCCTGACCAACTTTTTCCTAAAATAGAAACTAGGACAGTGTACGAGGAATAATCGAGTGATTTCAGGGCTAAATCAAGCCCTTATCTTAACAGCTCCTTCTCACCAGGGAACAAAACTATTGTAAAAACTTGTACCGGAACATTTGATTACATAACATATACACTAGCCAGAAGGCATCGGTCATTCGTACCGAGTATCGAGAGGAAAGCACCGGTCCGAACGTCATTTTGCCTGTCAAGACTGGCAGATCGATGTTATATGAAAGACTGCAATCACAATACTGGTACATATACCAATATTGTTGACAATTAGTGATGGGGAAATCGGTTCAGAATCTGATGATAATTGATAATTGGTTAGTGTATTCAATGCGATTTTACAGATTATAATCGGTTCATTACAATTCTACTAGTGATGCGACAATACTAGTCGCCGACTTTTGATAGTCGATTGCTGAAACCACTTTGATTTTCGATAATGGATAGTAAAATTGACAATCGATTGTCGCTCAGAGATAAAAGTATTACCATGATCACTACAATCAAAATTGTTTACATGAAGAGCAATCAAAGATGACACCGAGCGAAGAGGAGACAAAAATGAAAATGGTCAAGAAAAACAAATTAAGTTGTTGGTTGTACTTTATACATGCATTGTATTACGATGCATTTGCAGTGTATGTATATATATATGTGAAGCAGGTTGTAGCCTCAATGGTATTTCACTAGTTTTGAACATGATTTTTGAAAATATGATAGTTTCGATAATCAATCAATAGTTAGTTTCCGATAGTGTCCAAATAATCGATAGTAAAATTGGTCTGATTGCTCTACTCAAATTTTCTATTTTTTATCCAAGTAAAACATACATTTGATCTATTAATATAATGTTTTACCTCATAACCATGATAACCTTCAAACTTTATGATGACAATAACAAAGGAGCTGATAAGATAAGGCGTAAAATCTGCCCTGAAAAAGTGGAATTTTCAAAATGGGAACTCCAAAAAAATTCTTTCTTGGTTTCATCATAATCAGCAGTTGCAATAGATATATCATGCATAGTTTTTCTAAATTTTTGGGTAAAATATGTCTTTTTTCTATAGAAACCAATGGAAAATGGAAAAGTTTTTTAAAACATTGTTCCCCCCTCAGCTACAGAACGCCACTTTTACAGAAGGTGTATATCACTAATACACATCTTTTGACAAAGTGGGGTTCTGTAGCTAAGGGGGGAACGATGCTCCAGAGACAAAAAACTGAAAAAGGGAGGGTGGGGGGCTTTTTACAAATCTGTGTTTTAAGCCATAATATAAGCAAAATTTAATTATTTTTCCTTTTAAAGTCATTCATTTATTTATTCTAAACATGTTTACATGAAATGCACAAGATTTTTGAATGAAGTAAACAGGAGTGTGCAGTTTATTTCTACACAATGTGTATTTCGCGGTAAAATGCCTACTTTGTAGTTAACGAATACAAAATACAACCATATTTCAGATTCAAGATTTTAAAATTTATGGAAAAAATTGAGACCAGTCTTTTGAATTTAATTTCTAGTAACTGGTTTAGACTATAACTATGTTTTAAAGTTTATAGATATCCATATTAGCCAGATTATTCTTAATTTTCAATGTTTTTTGATCGATATTAGCTTCTTTTCAACATGGCTACCCCGTACTCTTTAGACTGTGATTTAAGTATCTAGAAATAAGCTTACCAAAATAAAAGTTGTATGAGGAATCTCCAAATACATTACATTTTAGTAATTATCAAGTTTTTCTTGTGTCCAGATCATTGTGTAGAAGAAATACTTGATGAGATTCAGGGCTAAATACAGCCCTTATCTTATCAGCTCCTTAAAGAAATTATTTGTAAATGGTATATACATTTAGGTAAAAGTTGAGGAGTGCCAGAACAGTCTTGAAGCCCTGGTTGACACAAAGGGGCTCGTATATATACAGTCCAATTTCTACAATGAACACAAGATCTTAGGATTTGAGAGAAGAAATCAAAAGTGCTAAGACCAAGTTCCTAGAACAACTCCAGGAAAACATTGAAAGAAGGTATCTTTTGGGTTAATTATCCTGCTATATTGCATTCACAAGCACACATTTATTCATGGAGGTACAGTACAGTAAAGTATTTTGATATCTATGATTTACTTATTGAGCCACTAACCCCCAGGGTAAAAGTGCAGATAGATAAGTTCTCAGATACAATAAGAGACAGAATGATATATATTTTTGCAATTTATTAGTCCCCTACCGGAAACGCCGAAGGGGACTTTTAGTTTCCTCTTGGTCTGTCTGTCCATCTGTCCCCCTGTCTGTCCGAACATCAGTTTTCCGGACTTTTTTCTGCAACGGATGGAGATATTCAGATGAAATTTGATACACAGCTTGGTCTTGGATAGTTACACATGTGTTACAGAGCAAGTACGACTTTCGTCACGCTTGACCTATTTTTTGAGGAGTTATGCCCCTTGATGACTTGGAAAAATTCAGTTTTTGTCAGTTTTCATGACTTTTTTTAGCTCGCCGGGACGAAAAAGTCTGGAGAGCTAATGCCATACCCTCGGCGTCGTTGTCGTTGTCGTCGTCGTCATCGTCCGTAGACAAAACTTTAACCTGGGCTATATTTCTTGAACTATAACATGTATAAGGGGTAGGGCTTTGATATTTCACATGTAGATACCTTGTGACGAGACCTTTCATTTGAGACCATGACCTTTGACCTAGTGACCTTGACCTTGGACTTTGACCTACTTTTCAAAAACTTTAACCTGGTTTCTGACAAAAACCTGTATAGGCGAGCTATGTAATCTTTGATTACCCAATGTTTCTGCAACAAATAGAGATATTCAGGTGAAATTTGATACACAGCTATGTCTTGGATAGTCACCTATTTTTCAAGGAGTTATGTCCCTTGATGACTTGGAAAATTCAGTTTTTGTCAGTTTTCAGGACTTTTTTCTGCAACAAATAGAGATATTCAGGTGAAATTTATTCTCAGCTTAGTCTTGGATAGTTACAGAGCAAGTACGTCTTTTGTCACGCTTGACCTGTTTTTCGAGGAGTTATGCCCCTTGATGACTTGCACAATTCAGTTTTTCTCATTTTTCCAAAATTCTTCCTGCAACAAATAGAGATATTCAGGTAAAATTTGATACTCAGCTTAGTCTTGGATAGTTACAGAGCAAGTTCAACTTTCGTCATGCTTGACCTCTTTTTCGAATCGATAAAGCTGATAAAACCTCAGAACTGAGCTGCACGGTTTAATTAAAACTCGTTTAATTGAAGAGTAATTCATAGGCAGAGTTGCAGGACATAGATATACATGTATGCTGCCTGTAGGGGACTCATATTGCTCAGCAATCATAACATTTTTTATCTGTTTTTTACTAGAAGTTTGATTTCAGTATCTCTCTCCTAGGACTTATGTTATAATTTTGTATTTTACATAATAACACTATGATACGTCAGGTTACATGTGCTATGACAAACACCCTGCAATCTATTCCATCAGATTCTGACGATCGAGTAAGGAGCATGACTACAGTACAACACCCTCCTCCTCAGGCCATGCTTTCTCCAAATCAAGAAATTTCCAGGTAAGAAAGTTGTTAGATTTCAGGTTTGTGTTTTTTTAGCTCTACTGGTCTCTGACCAGTCAAGCTTATGTCATCACCCTTCGTCCGGCGTCGTCCGTAAACAATTCTTGTGCTCGCAACTCCTCTGAAACCATAGGAGGTAGAAAGTTAATTCTTTTTGCATTCTACTTGGTATGTGGTCTAGTTGTGCACCTGACATTTTGTTTGAGCCCCTGACCCCCAGGGTCCTAGAAAATGGGCGTGGTGTTTAAAATCTATGTTATCTTGTGCTCGCAACTCCTCTGACACTATAAATGATGGAGATTTAATTCTTTTTGCAATATGATAGCTCTGTGGTCTAGATGTGCATCTGATATTTTGTTTGAGCCCCTGACCCCCAGGGTCTTAGAAAATGGGTGTGGTCATTTTCCCCTATATAACTCTATGTAATCTTGTGCTCGCAACTCCTCTGACACTATAAATGATGGAGATTTAATTCTTTTTGCAATATGATAGGTCTGTGGTCTAAATGTGCACCTGATATTTTGTTTGAGCACCCCCAGGGTCTTAGAAAATGGGTGTGGTCATTTTCTCCTATATAACTCTATGTAATCTTGTGCTTGCAACTCCTCTGACACTATAAATGATGGAGATTTAATTCTTTTTGCAATATTATAGGTCTGTGGTCTAGATGTGCACCTGATATTTTGTTTAAGCCCCTGACCCCCAGGGTCTTATTTTCTCCTATATAACTCTATGTAATCTTGTGCTCGCAACTCCTCTGACACTATAAATGATGGAGATTTAATTCTTTTTGCAATATGATAGGTCTATGGTCTAGATGTGCACCTGATATTTTGTTTGAGCCCCTGACCCCTAGGGTCTTAGAAAATGGGTGTGGTCATTTTCTCCTATATAACTCCATGTAAATTTGTGCTAGCAACTCCTCTGACTCTAATAATGATGGAGATTTAATTCTTTTTGCAATATGATAGGTCTGTGGTCGAGTTGTGCACCTGATATTTTGTTTTAGCCCCTGACCCCCAGGGTCTTAGAAAATGGGTGTGGTCATTTTCATCTTTATAACTCTTATGTAATTATGTGCTTGCAACTCCTCTGACACTATAGATGATGGAGACTTAATTCTTTTTGCAATATGATGGGTCTGTGGACTCGTTGTGCACCCTATATTTTGTTTGAGCTCCTGACCCCCAGGGTCCTAGAAAATGGGTGTGTTCATTTTCTCCAATATACTTGTGCTCGCAACTAAAAATGATGGAGACTTAATTCTTTTTGCAATATAAAGGGTCTGTGGTGTAGTTGTGAACCTGATATTTTGTTTGAGCCCCAGATCCCCTGAGGGTCATCTGCAGAATAAGTTTTATATCTTATAAATATTTTATCATTTATCGTGTATAATTTATTTAGGTATATTTATGTTGCCAACTAATTACTAATTTATAATTACAATTATTAATTAACAATATATGTATAATTTCAGATTCCTTATCCTGAAGCCTCCAATAAACTGCCTATGGTCCACAAACAATGGGAATCCGGTCGATTCAGCTAATCCTAAATCTGCATCAAAATCCTCAAAATTCAATCCGTTTAAATTTTACCATTCAGAGCAATTAAAGGCAAAAAATCCAAGGGGAAAGAATCAGGAAAACTAGAAAGTACAGAAATGCAAACAAAATCTCCCATGTTACTGAATGGTGACAATATTGACATCTTGCATCATCGAAGACAGTATAGGAACGAAACAGAAAATGATCGGCGATGTTTTGATATTTCTTGGGTGTATTTAAGAAAAAATTATGAATTGCTGACAGTGTGTTTATTGTAATGAGCAGAAAAATTCTTGGAAAATTTGCAGGGACAGTCAATTATGATTAGATTCAACACCCAAATAGGGTCTAGGTCAAATATCCAGGGGCACACAAACAGGACAGGTCACATACTTTTCATATTGTCCGTTGCCAAAATGGCTGGAGTTAAATGTTTGAAATGGCTATTTTTAGCTCTACTGGTCAAAGACCAGTCGAGCTTATGCCATACCATGTTGTCCGGCGTCCGTCCGTCCGTCTGTCTGTCTGTCTGTCTGTCTGTCTGTCTGTTAACATTTTTTTGTGAGCGCAACTACTCTGAAACCATAAATGATAGAAAGGTAATTCTTTTTGCATTTAGTTTGCTCCATGGTCTAGTTGTGCACCTGATATTTTGCTTGAGCCTCTGACCCCCAGGGTCTTCGAAAATGGGTGTGGTCATTTTCTCCTATATAAGTCTATGTTATCTAGTGAACACCAAATCTCAGAAAGTATAATTGATAGAGAAATAATTCTTTTTGCAATATAATCAGTCTCTGGTCCAGTTGTGCACCTGATTTTTGTTTAAGCCTCTGACCCCGAGGGTCCTCGAAAATGGGTGTGGTCATTTTCTCCTATATATGTCTAAGTAATCTAGTGAACACCAATTCTCAGAAAGTATCTCTTTGGTCCCTGAAGGGAAAAGATGCTTTGCTTCTGATTTCGGCTTCGCTTACAGATGCATGGACGATGTGTTGTCCATCAATAATCCGGAGTTCGCGGATTGCCTGGGCGGTGTCTGTCCTTCGGGGCTTGGAGTCAGGGAGGCTGCGGGGACAGGTAGTTCAGCATCCTGTTTGGACGTGGTGTTGTCCTGCGGCGCTGGTGGTCGCATGAGCGCCTCGCTCTGTGACAAACGTGACGACTTCAATTTCAGCATTACGAACTTTCCTTTTCTGAGTAGCAACATCCCTTCATCGCCTGCTTATGGCGTGTTCATATCTCAGTTGATACGCTATGCCAGAGCAAGTACCAAATATACGGATTTTGTTCTGAGAGCTAGGCGTCTTTCAGATAAGCTTCTCAGTCAGGGATATGTTTGTGACCGACTAACATCGTCACTGAGGAAGTTCTACGGTCGATATGGGGAACTCGTCATACACTATGATGTCCCACTATCCAGAATGGTGGATGATATTCTGTCATAGACCATTTGAACCATCCAACCAAAGATTGTACTCTATATCTTCCAAAATGGAAGTAACCGGATGTGACAGTTCTACCGAATTGAAGCGACGGGTGTTGCATGCAAGCAGGAGATGCTTACTCTTCCTGGGCACCTGGTCTCACTCTCATATCGGGAGTTCGCTTCTTTTCATATGGTGGAGGTTTTTGTTTTTGTTTGCTTTGGTTCCTGTTTTGTCCTGATTTTGTATGCCTTCGGTTTCTGATTTTCTGAATTATCGATTTTGTACTGTAGACAGGGATATGGTCATTAGCCATATTTGTCATTGATAGAGAAATAATTCTTTTTGCAATATAATCAGTCTCTGGTCCAGTTTCGCACCTGATATTATGTTTGAGCCTCTGACCCCCAGGGTTTTCAAAAATGGGTGTGGTCATTTTCCCCTATATGAATCTATGTAATCTAGTGAACACCAATTCTCAGAAAGTGTAATTGATAGAGAAATAATTCTTTTTGCAATATAATCAGTCTCTGGTCTTGTTGTGCACCTGATATTATGTTTGAGCCTCTGACAACCCCCTACCCCCAGGGTTTTTTGAAAATGGGTGTGGTCATTTTATGCTATACGTTTATGTAATCTAGTGAACACCAATTCCCAGAAAGTGTAAGTGATAGAGAAATAATTCTTTTTGCAATATAATCAGTCCCTGGTCTAGTTGTGCACCTGATATTTTCTTTGAGCCTCTGACCCCCAGGGTCTTCGAAAATGGGTGTGGTCATTTTCTCTTATACGAGTCTATGTAATCTAGTGAACTCCAATTCTTACAAAGTGTAATTGATAGAGAAATAATTTCTTTTTGCAATATAATCAGTCTCTGGTTTAGTTGTGCCCCTGATATTTTGTTTGAGCCTCTGACCCCAAGAGGTTTAAAAAATGGATGTGGTCATTTTCTCCTATATAAGTCTATGAAATCTAGTGAACACCAATTCTCAGAAAGTATTATTGATAGAGAAATAATTCTTTTTGCACTATAATCAGTCTCTTGTCTAGTTGTGTCCCTTATATTTTGTTTGAGCCCCTGACCCCCAGGGTCTTGGAAATGGGTGTGGTCATTTTCTAATATATAAGTTTGTTACCTTGTGAACATCAATTCCCAGAAAGTATAATTGATAGAGAAATAATTTTTTTTGTAATCAGTCTCTGGTCTAGTTGTGCCCCTGATATGTTGTTTGAGCCCCTGAACCCCAGGGTCTTCGAAATGGGTGTGGTCATTTTCTCCTATATAAGTCTATATTACCTTGTGAACATCAATTCTCAGAAAGTATAATTGATAGATAATTTTTTTCAGCATCTGACCTCCAGAGTCTTTGAAATGGGTGTGGTCATGTTCTCCTATTTAACTCTAATAGTCCCTAATCTGTAATCTAGTGAACACCAGTTCTCAGAAAGTATAATTGATACTGTAGAGAGATATTTCTTCTTCCATATCAATGAGTCTGTGGTCTGATTGTATGCCTGTGATTCTGTTTAAGACTGACCCATCTTTGAAATGGGTGTGGTCATTTTTTACTATATAAGTCTTTGTAATCTTGTGAACACCAGATCTCAGAAAGTATACTGGTAATTCATGGAGAGTAAATTCTTTTTGCATTACATGTATTATGTGTCTGTGGTGTAGATGTGCATCTGATATTTTGTGTGAGCCCCTGTCCCCCAGGGTTGGAAAATGGATGTTAGTTCAGTGAATTTAACAAAACAGCCAGTAGAGCTTCAGTCTCATCAGAGACTTCTGGTTTTATTAGTGATTATAATCATGATAATATACCGTGTAGTATGATTGGTTGAGAAATCTATATGCAAGGTTTTTATTTAACATTATTATGTGCAGTTGAATTGTATGCTTTTATTTCTTCTTCTTATCCTTAGAAATTGATGTGATTTTTTTCACGGTACATATGCACAATGTGTAAAGAAATGGACCTTGACTTATAAGTGTCGTGATTTTTAAAATGGAGTTGACATCTAGAATTTGATGGTATGATTTTTTAAAGAAGCATTGACGTCATTGAAGAACCATGATGATTAATAAAAGAATTTGTACAATTCAAGTCTTTTTGGAAAGACGACTCATTCCCAATTGAGAGGGTATCTGACGTCATAAAATTGGTATGAAAGCGTTGATTTTAGTTCGGTTTTTACCCATTTTGATGGCTGATATCAGCTTTATATGTAGGTACTGTATCACAAATTCACTGTTTGTCCCAATACATGTACTTCCATTTCTTTGGTGGTTACACAAACCTATTGTTCAACCTTATATTGATTATCTAGTTTTACATTCTATATTTGTAGGCTATATTTAAAAAATAAAATGTGGAGTTAGATCTTTGTGTTCTGCTTAATATTTGCAGACTATTTTTTATCCACTTCAAATGGAAAACTCCATCCCAGATTACAAGTTGAATTTGGCCTCCAGAATTTTTGTCTGTGAAAATTGTCATTTTTTATCCAAATTCAGTTTTTTTTTCTGTTGTACAGTGGAATCAGGTCTGTTTTTACTTTGGGAACAAGGCAACTGTCTGAAACCCTTGGTTGATAGCAATCAGTTGTGTAAATGTGTGCTTTTATGTCGGCATATTTATCCCCTTGTGCAACTTCGAAGCTGAAGGGATATATGTACGCCACCTTGTGAAAGTGTGTGTGTTAGTGAGTATTCTACAAATGCTTGTGGACACTCACAATTTTTTTCAATCTTCATTAAACTTTGCATGCAAGTTGTCCATGTTGAGACGATACCTATTGATTTCAAAGGTCAAAATCAAGGCCACAATTGGTGATAATAGAAAACTCTAGAGGTCACATTTTGCTTCCAGTCTTCTTCAGGCATGTAAGTGTTATTTGTCCATGGTGAGAAAACAACACTTATTAAATTTCATAGTCAAAAGTCAAGGTCACTATAATTTGTAATTATTGTAAAACCTTGTTAACACTCTTGGATATCACAGTTTTCATAAAATCTCCATCAAACTTTGCATAGAAATTGTCCATGGCAAGAGAACAAAACCTACTGAATTTCAGGGTCAGACCTGTCACAGTTAAATATTCACCAATCTTTGCATGTAAGTTGTCCATAGTGAGAAGATAATACCTATTGATTTTCAATGTCAAGGTCACAATTGATGATGATAAAAAAAATGTAGACACTCTAGATATCACAGTTTACTTCCTACTTTCATCAGAATTTGCATGTAAGATGTCCATGATGGGAAGACAACAGCTATCGATTTTCATGGTCAAGGTCACTTCATAATTATACGAAAGCCTTGTCACAGTTTACCTCAGATCTTCATCAAACGTTGCATACAAGGTGTCCATGGTAAGAGGGCAAGACCTTTTGAATTTCAGGGTCAGAGATCAAAGGTCAAGGTCACAATTGGTGATAATTGGAAATCATTGTGGATACTCTAGTAGAGGTCACCAGTTACTTTCAGTATTCATCAAACCTTGTGTAAGTTGCCCATGGTGAGAAGACAGCATATATTGATTTTAAAGGTCAAAAGTTAATGTCAAGTCACTATTGGTAATCATCGAAAAACTTGAGGACATCGCAGTAAAGTACTTCCAATCTTCATCAAACTTTGCATACTAGTATTAGCTGCCCATGGTTAGAAGGCAAGACAAGGCCATGGTCACAATTGGCAATACATGTATTAGAAAAAAAAACCTTGTTAACACTCTAGAGAACCTCTGTAATACAAAATGTCATTTGGATTCATCAAAACTTTAAGGAGAAAACAGACAGAAGGACATGATGATGACATACCACAACACTATTCAATTTGTGCTACATACAGAATTACTACGTTCTGAAGTTCTTTTAAAAATCATCACTTTAAATTTGAGGCAATTATTATACCCGCTGCAAACGAAGTTTAGGGAGGTATATAGGAATCACCCTGTCTGTCTGTCTGTCCATTTGGTTAAGAAGTTTTGAATGCAGATTTCTTTTATACTATCAATGGTATACTCTTCATATTTCATACACACATTCACCATAAAGAGTACTACATTTTAGTACCATGAATTTTGACAAAATTTTATGCCAAGATGTTTTGAAAGCAGATTCCTTTTATACTATTAATGGTAGGCCTTTCATATTTCATACACACATTCACCATAATAAAGAGTACTACATTTCGGTACCATGTTTTTTTACCCTGTGACCTTGACCTTCACCCTGTACAACATTACACGTTAAGATGTTTTGAAAGCAGATTTCTTTTTATACTATAAATGGTAGGCCTTTCATATTTCATACACCAATTCACCACAAAGAGTACTACAGTTTGGTATCATGACATTTGACCTAGTGACCTTGACCTTGACTTTGGGCTTATGTTAAAATTAGGACTTGTTTAGAAATTTTGATAGGAGATTTCTTTCATACTATAAATGGTAGCCTAATGTAATACAAGCATTCACTACAAAGAGTACTACAGTTTGGTATCATGACTTGTGACCTTGACCTTGACTTTTTACTTATGTTGCAGTTTAATTTAAGAATTTTGAAAGCAGATTGTTGCATACTATAAATGGCAGGCTTTTCACATTGCATCATATATGGTCCCATTTATAATCCAAAATGTCCCGCGGGGGTATAATTCGTCCACTGTAGGGTAGTTCTAGTTTTCCTTGAATTTTGTGCTAATTCCATACAATTTGATGCTATCACAATTATCACACCGTGTTTCCGGCGGTCACGGCAGCCATGTTTCAAACCACCGTGGACAAAACGTGGTGACCATGAGACAACGTAGGGGAACGGGATCGACAAACGTAACTAGCCGTGATTGTCGGGGCAAATGTTTTTAAAAACTGTCAAAACATCCGCCACAGCAGCCGAGACGCAGTACCTACTTTCATAGACCGCATTACAACGTGGTGAACGCAACAAAACGTGACATGACAAAAGTTCCCCGCGAGGGGTTTGACAGTAAGTGTTTTGAATATTTTTCCCTGACATTGTCGCCATAGCACTTTCTATATAGACGTGGCCTCAGACAGTGCATGCATTTTATATATTCTTTTCATTTTCGTGCGTGAACATTGACGGCGGGTGCGGCTAGCCAACAGGGGATGCTTACTCCTCCCGGGCACCTGGTCCCACCTCTAGCTTGCTAGGGGTCCGTCGATGCTTAATTTTGTGCTCTATTGTGAGTGCTGTTGAGATTATCGTCAGGATCTTCTTTAACTCATGACGAAACAGACCGTAAGAAAACTTGGATTTGGTCCGTAACGGGAAGGGAAGCAACAGTATTAATCAAACTCTTGCGAGAGGCGCCGAGTTTATATACAAATTTGTACATGAGTACATCATGCGAGTTGTAGCTACTCCTCTTCGACATCTGCACGACTTTATTCGAGTTTAGCCGCAGAAAAGGCCAACGACACTTCGATATTTGGTTGATAGGGGTGTAAATTTGCCGATTCGTGCCGGCCATATCCTAAATTTGGGTCCCGGGTTTGTTCAATGTAGATTCCTGCGGCCAATACACCCCTACCAACCAAATTTCCAAGTGTCGTTGGCCGTTTCTGCGGCTAATACGAGTTCTGATCGACACTTGCGAGACATTTTCGCGAGCTCTGCCGATTTGAGTACCTGAAGTCATTCCCATGATTCCCTCACTTCCTCTTATATTAATGTTTTCATTTTCATAGTATATCAAAGAAAAAGAAAGATAAAGAGGCCCTAATGGGCTGAAATATTCAAGGGTCCATGCGAACTCCAAAAAAATAAAAAATCAATCAATTATGGTAAATTTGTCCATATAACTTACATCATGTTGTCATAATGAATAAATTAAAAAGGAAAGAAAATGTTCTACGGAAGCCCATTGGCTTCACAGAAAAAAATTAGTTTATTGCGTATATACGCCATAATAGCAATTCCATATATACAGTGATTTGGGGTTAACAGGGCGGATCTAGAATTTTTGAAGGGTAGTCCAAGTCAGCGCGAGGGGGGAGGCTAGTCTTCGGTGTTGAAATGAATATAAAACAATGCATATAATAAATATCAATATATTGCAAAACAGTGAAAATCAACCATTCTTGCAAATTTGAAGGGGACCGCGGGAGAGGGGGGGGGGGGGTTTCCTTACTATACACACAATGTACATTCATTTACACATTCAATGACCATGATGACTTCTAAACACCATTCTTTGCAAATTGTGGCTAAAATAGCTTTTCCTTTTATTTTCTCAATGCATATTAAGAACGCTTATTAATCGTTCGCAGATCCAGATTTCCCAAGCGGGTGAACAAGATCAGCTAAAGGGAAGGGATAGGGAGGAATCTAGCCGAGGATTTTTAAGAAAATATGATATTTCTAAAAGCATTTTCTGCAAATTTAAAAGAGAGATCGAGGGATAAGTTGACCCCTCCCCTTGGTCCTATTCATAACCATATATCACATTTTACATTTCTCTCACTTTCATCCAAACTTAATTACTCAATAAAGTGTTCAATGTTTCTATTGGTGGAAAGGGGGGGGGGGGGGGGTTCGGACCAAAATATATGAACCAATCCATTTGGGACACTTCAGAAAGCAGAGCCTCCTCTGTTCGTCTTTACGGCATAATTCATCGACTTTCTCGCGGAGGAATGGTTGGTAAAAATTGGTTGCAAAAATTAATTTTCCGATGTAAGACCATAGTAATTTAATATTCTGTTGTACGTCCCGCCAGGCGTGAAAACACATAAATACACGACCAAAATAGGAATTTGGAGAGGAAGACTGAAAAAAATAAAAGAATTTTTTTTTTTGTCTTCAAGTGAGATGGATACTAGTATAATGCTGACTAATTTTTATAAAAATCACTATTATAATTTAAAATTCAATGATTGTAGAGACATTTTGTCGAATTCTACGGAAGCCCATTGGCTTCACAGAAAAAATAAATTTATTGCGTATATTCGCAATAACATTGCGTATATTCGCAATAGTATTGCGTATATTCGCAATAGTATTGCGAATATACGCAATAATATTGCGAATATTCGCAAAACTATTGCGTATATACGCAATAGTATTGCGAATATCCGCAATAGTATTGCGAATATCCGCAATAGTATTGCGAATATACGCAATAGTATTGCGAATATTCGCAAAACTATTGCGTATATACGCAACAGTATTGCGAATATCCGCAATAGTATTGCGAATATCCGCAATTATATTGCGAATATTCGCAATGATTATTGCGTATATACGCAATTATTGCGTATATACGCAATAATTGTAATTCTACATATAGTTATTGGTTACATTCTTGGGGTCACATGGGTGATTCTAGAATTTTTTAGGGTAATCCAAGCAAGCGGATGAGGAGGGGGTTCAGTCTATGGTTTTGAAAACAATGGAAACAATGCATGTAACGAATATCAATATATTTACAAAATCGTTCGTAAAAACGGAGAAAATTAGTATTTCTGGCAAATTGGAAAGGGGCGGATGAGAGGGGGCTCCGGACTTTTCATTTATTTTACATATTCTTTGTCACATTAAGTAAATTGTGACCAAAATAGCTGTACATGACCTTCGTTTTCTCTGCTTGTTAACCCTCTCCCCCTCTACATTCATACTTTCAAAATGTGATTTGTTCGTACATGTGGGTTTTTTTTATATTTTGAAACTGGATGATGAGCATTTCTTATTAGTAGAAATGACAGCCATCTATCATGTTTTACGTTCTTCTGTTACTTTCTCTGTCCGTCCATCATCACTAAATATTTCGTTCAAACTCAAACGAAATTTTCAATGTACAGCGGATCTAGCACCCCTGCCCCCCCCCTTCTTTTTTTTGGGGGGGGGGTTCGAACCAAAATATATTAACCAAAGCCTCCTCTGAATGATGTTCGATTTGATGACGGGAATGATTGGTAGAGATAATAAAAGTTATCAGGACAAACCTTATTTTATTTGCAGAAATTAATTTTCCGGTGTAACAGTCGAGGACATTGATTTATATTTATAGAACCCCCTCCCCCGCAAACGGAGTTTAGGGGTATATAGGAAACATCCTGTTCGTCCGTCCGTTCGTCCGGTTAAGAACTTCTTATAGCAGATAACTCTTCAAGTGCAAGTGATAGGGCTTTCATATTTTATACCTGCATTCACCATAATAAGTTCTAAATTTTGATACAAAGACATTTGAACCTGTTGACCTTGAATTTTGACTTTATAGTTATATTTTGGTAATGAAGTTCTTAAAGCATATATTTTTTCACATATAAGTGACAGGGCTTTAATATTTCATACATACATTTACCATAGTAAGTACCACATTTTGATACCTAGAAATTTGACCTAGTGACCTTTACTTTGACCTTGTTGTTATATTTTGGTTAAGAAGTTCTTAAAGAGAATATTTCTTCAAGTGTAATTAAGTGATAGAGCTTTCATATTTTATACATACATTCAACATAACAAGTATTAATCCAAGACACTTGACCTTGTGACTTTGATCATGACCTTTGCCTACCTTTGAACTATAAGGATAGGGCTTTTATATTTCCATATATATTTCTTATTACCAGAGCTTTCTGTGATAAATCATAAATGAGTCCGTTTACAGAAAAACGTCCAAAGGGGGTATAATTCGTCACTTTAAGGGCAGTTATAGTATTCCTTGCAAAAAGGAATTATAATACATTAGAGAGATCCGGCTTGCTTTGCTCGCCTCCATTTAAAATCAGAACTCTGACTTATAATAAAGTATCGTTGGTTTCTTAGATTAACAAAATTAAGAAATGATGTATATTCCATTCCTTAAGAATGTTACTAATAGTTTCAAAATGGAATAAAACCAAAACAAAACAAAACAAGAGGCCCAATGGGGTTACATCGCTCAACTGCGGTCGCCAGGGGGGAAAAGATAACTTTTGTAAAGGACGTCAAGTCATTTACTTCCTGTGAGGTTTGGTGAAATTCTGTACAGCGGTTGGAGTGGGAAGGTGAAATGGTGTCTGTCAAATAGATCCCAAGGTTTCGATCGGGCCGAAATCATGAACTTAACAGAGAACATTGAGTACGTGCCTCCTGTAAGGTTTGGTGGAATACTAATAAGCAGTTGTTGAGGTTTTAGTCGAGAACATAAATATACCCTACAACGGACGGATTACGAATAACAGGCAAAGGACGGTGACCAATAACTTACATTCATGTGAGCTAATAAGAATAATTATCACCATTTTTGGCATTATCTACATTAACCTAGTTATAGCTGCAACGGAGGATTAATGTTTTGCTTTGTCTCCATCGTAACAGCTAATTTATGCATATTTCTAGTATGAAAATAAATTATTTTTCAGTTTTAACTTTCATATCTGGAAACAACATTCTTGCCAGACCGAGATGGGTTTCACTTTATGCCCCCCCCCCCCGTCTTATAGCGGGACAATAACAAGAGGGTAGAGTGGACATACCGTTCACCTGAAAACTAACCGTTAATGTGATTTAAATAATCCTAGTCATAAGCTTGTGAAATAATAAATCAAAGAAATGATTTGAGAAATATTGCAAATACAATTAAGTGCGTTGTTAAACAAGAGACTTATTAGAAAAGCCAATTATAATCTATTGTATTCAATCAAACCTAAATCAATTTCTGTGTACTGATTCTAGAAAAGATGTCGAAATCATGTAAAAAAAGAATTATTAATTATAATAGATTAAGAAAAAAAATCCATTAATCATGCAAGGTTGTTCAAAGTGAACTACACGAACGGATCTAGAGGGGAGGGGGTAGAAGTCCGGGGGTTCGGACCCCCCCCCCCGATATTTCAAGTCGGGGTCCAATATTTGCATATGTTAACGTAAGGATTGGATATTTAACTTTTTTCTCTAGAATTTGGATTGCTATGCTGGCCAATATTATAAGATACCTTATACATGTGGTTCAAACGAGGTTTTATCTTCAATTTTGAATCATTATTTGCCTTAAAGTATCTCCAATCTGACACATGCTACTCCCTTGCAGCAGAGTTCGAAACTTCGTTTTTCTTCACAACATCGTCGCAATTTAGTGTTGTACCCCTATACAGAAACATCTCCTGCGAAGTGAAGAAGTTCAAAGCTTCGTTCCCTGGACCCCAAATAAGGCATCAAAACAGAATTATCACCATTATTACTGATTATATAATATAATAGATTGTAGAATATGGAAGTATAAGATGGGACCTCTGTTTGTAGAAACAGTTCCAATGCCCCTTTTCTATTCAATTATCCTGCAAAAGGTATGTCTTCAAAAAAAAGCTTTCTGTCTTCGAATTTAATTAGTTAAAAACATTCAGAAAATGAAACATTCTGCTATACTTGCACGAGGGCTGATTGATATGCTGTGAGCCTCGTATTGATGGATTTGAATTTTATCAGACATTTTGCATTATTTTTCTACATAATCTCCTTCAGAATTTATACACTTTTGCCACCAGTGTTTAAGGGCATCAATACCACTTTTAAAGAATTCCGTATCTTGACTGGTCAGAAAGCCATTCACTTCAAGTATGACGTCATCATCGGAATGAAAGTGGGTGCCAGGAATAGCTGCTTTCAGTTTTCGGAATAGATGGAAGTCTGATGGAGCAAGATCAGGTGAATAAGGCGGATTCTCAATCAAATTAAAGCCACAATCATGAATGGCAGCCATGGCAGTGACAGTCTTGTGAATAGGAGCATTGTCCTGATGGAAAAACATACCTTTAACTCGTGAGCTTCCCGTTGCGCCTATTGTAACTGTGCCAGAAGTGAAGCATAGTATGTGTCATTGATTGTTTGTCTTGTTTGGAGATAATCTATCAGCAGAATACCTTCTGCATCCCAGAAAACCGAGACTCACAACATATCAATCAGCCCTCGTATATTGCCCTCTATAACAAAGCTTTCATTAAAAAAAATCCGGCTGGCCGATAAGAATCATAACCAGTAAAGTTTCCCTCACATCCTACCAAACCTGTCTGAACAAACGAAATCATACTAAGGCACTAGAAATGTCAAAATCACTGTAAATGGTGGATATGAAAGTCGGGAAAGGGGGGACGAGGTCATCATTTTATACCGATAAAAATAAAAATGAGCTGCTTAAGTTTCATGACTTTAGTTTGGATCCCCTCTGAGATAAAATGCTAGATCCGCGCCTGAAATACATTGGGGTATTGTTTTAACTAAAAAAGAAACAGAATAGGAGAAATATTTGGGGTGCATTTAAAAGGCGTACAAACTCACAAAAAAATAGTAACAAAATAAACCAACATCAATCAAACATCATTCCGATCACTCGGATATAATTAGTTTTCCAATCCATGCAGAATTTTCAAAGATAGGTAGCCTCTGATGCCTACATTTGTCCCGCCCAGGATCCACCCCTGAATTAAATTCAAGTAATCGGGTTGAAATAAGCAAAATAAGTAGAGAGCCATAATATCCTTTTCCATATATGTTTTTGTATTATGAAAATTTTACGGATAGATGGAAGATAATTAATACGATATGATTACCGGCAGTCATGACTGCCGGTATACTGTAATCAATCGTGACATACTTGCACGGATAAAATAACTCTTGGCAATATGATTGATGGACAATTACAAAATATGCAAATATTCATCAAGGTTATTTAGAATCTGTGCATAATCATCAGGTCGGATCAAGAGTCTAGATGACTTGACAAATGAAAGTCATATCGTATCAGTGCATTGTCATCCGAAAGATGCATCGAAAAGTCTTTGTACCGATAGGTCCTACAACAATCACAGATCTTCGGAAATTTCCGTAGCTTGAATCGGAAATAAAAACGGAAAAGCCCGGAAATGTGCGATTGGTCAACAAGAACAAAATCGTCTAAATTCCAATTTTTTCTTACTAGTATTTTACAACATTTATTAAATTAATGTCAGCTAACTGCCGGCAAGCTTTTTGTAAAAGCTAATGCTTGTGTTCAGAGAAATGCTTATTTTGACCTTGATACATCTTTTTGTATCAAAGAACATTGTACTTTCAGTTGACGATAATATGAGATTTTTAAAAACAGAGATCTTAATACACAAGTTGATCAGGAGGAAATAAAGCTCTATATTACCCCCTCCCCCTAGATCGTACTTTTCCCCTAAAACGTTTAAAACAGACATTTAGAGCTGCGAAGAAAATTCAATTTATTGCGTATATACGCAATAATTATTGCGAATATACCCAATTATTATTGCGAATATACGCAATAATTATTGTGTATATTCGCAATAGTATTGCGAATATACGCAATACTATTGCGAATATTCGCAATACTATTGCGTATATACGCAATACTATTGCGAATATACGCAAAACTATTGCGAATATACGCAATACTATTGCGAATATACGCAATACTCTTGCGAATATACGCAATACTATTGCGAATATACACAATGTTATTGCGTATATACCACGCCAATGGGCTTCCGTAGAATTCAATATCATTAACTGATTTTTTTTTTTACCTGAAAAATTTCTGTTTGTGTGCGGTTTTTTTTTCCTGAGCATTTTTTTTCAAAAAGGTAGTAAAACAAAATTATATTTGATTACTATGGCCTTTTAATCGAGGACATTCATTTATATTATTCCTTGCCAAATCGAATAATACATTACAGAAAATGTCCGACTTGCTCTGCTTGCCTGCATTTAGAATTTAAACTCTGACTGCCTTTAACAAAGTACCGTTGATTTCTTATTTAGAAATTTGTTTCAAAATAGAATAAAAACAAAACAAAAGGTCCAATGGGGACTCATTGCTCAACTGAGGTCATCAAGGGAAGAGATATGTTTCTACGAGGTTTGGTTAATTTCTGTACAGCAGTTGAGATGGGAATGTGAAAATATGATTGATCCCAAGGTGGCCATCTTATATTTCGATCGGGCCGATTAATAGAGAACATTGAGTACTTGCCTCCTGTAAGGTTTGGCGGAATACTAAGCAGCGATTGTGGGGGTTAGTCGAGAATAAAAAAATAAGCTAACGACGGACGGATTATAGACAACGGACAAAGGACGGTGACCAATGACATAACTTCATGTGAGCTAATAGGAATAATTATCATCATTTTTGGCGTTATCTATTTAACAACTTGGAGCTGCAACTGGGGGGGGGGGGGGGGGGTGATGTTTTGCTTTTTCACCTCCGTTACAGTTGATTCATACATATCTCATTCAAATTGTGTAGCAGTTCTGAGGAAGAAAATAAAGAGTCAATACACGAAAAACATGCAAAAGGAAGAAAAAATCTAGCCGACGGTCGAATGCTATCATAACGACAATATCAATCCCTATTAAAATGTTTCAGCTAGTACATTTCTCGTTCTTAGCTCGTGCTTAACTCGTATGTATGTTGTCACATCTCGTATAAATTCGTAAGAACTTAAGCCCCCTTCACACTTTCACGGATCGGGCCACGGATAGCTACGGATGGAGACAAATTTTACATCTGTAGCTATCCGTAGCTCGATCCGGCACAAGTTGTGACAAGTCGTAGCTATCCTTGGCAATCCGTAGCTATCCGGGATGAGAAAGAAAATTTTTGAACATGTTCACAATTTCCCACGACTCCGCTACGGATAGATTTGTCGTAGCGGAGTCGTAGGGGAGTCTTAGCAACCCGTAGTGGAGTCGTAGCTATCCGTAGGGGAGTCGTAGTAACCCGTAGCGCATCCGTAGCAATCCGGGACCATTTTTGTGATAATAATAGCAATACGACTCAGCTACGGATTGCTACGACTCTGCTACGGATTGCTACGACTTTGCTACGGATTGCTACGACTCTCCTACGGATTATTACGACTCGCCTACGGGTTGCTACGGATAGCCAAGGATTGTGTCTTATATAAACTTCAAATTTATTAGGTTTCTGTGCGTTTTTCGGTCAAATTATGAGTTAATACTTCAACTATTCAATTTCAGGTCATGATATAAAGGCACGTATTAAACCTCAATACTGTTATAAAACAAGTGAGACCATCTCAATTTGAAAATATTCTGTGTTTTAGTAAATAATTATGGTTTAAAAACACATAGGAAATTCAAGCCTGTCCTATCAATCCGTACTGAAGTCGTAGCTATCCTTGTGAGACTCATGGCTATCCGTACTGGAGTCGTGGTAATCCTTAGCAATCCGTGCCTATCCGTATCTATCCGTACACATGTTGTAGCAATCCGTATCTATCCGTGCGCGCGTCGTAGCAATCCGTAGCAATGTCGGGACGATATCCGTAGCAATTCTTAGCTATCCGTAGCTATCCGTACTCGATTCGTAACAACCCGTAGCAATCCGTGGCAATCCGTACTGGAGTCGTAGGTTCATGGTCCATCGAACATTTTGCGTCCCGACTCGCCACGGATAGACCTTTTTTGGAGTTGTAGCGGAGTCGTGGCTCGATCCGTGAAAGTGTGAAGGGGACTTTTAGCTGTTCTGATCTCTTATCTTGTCGTACTAAAGTCTTCGTTTGTCGAAAAGATGTCGTTTACAAGTCGATGAGTGTGTATTCGCAATAGCATTGCGTATATTCACAATAACATTGCGTATATTCGCATATTCGCCATAGTTTTACGTATATTCGCAGTAGAATTGCAAACATTCGCAGAAACATTGCGTACTTTGTATATTCGCACTAGAATGGCATATATTCGGTATAGTATTGCGTATCTACACAGTAGTTTTGCATACTAGTATATATATTCGCAATAGGATCGCGTATATTAGCAGTATTTTTGCGAATATATGCAATGTTATTGCGAATACTGTATACGCAATACTGTAATGGTCCACCCTAATCATTTCGGTTATGTTAAGAACATACATGTACATTCAATGGTCAGATACTTAAATGTAAGGTGGGTTAGGTGCTGAAATACATGTAGATGATAAATATGGTATAAACATATATAGATTGTGAGACACATTATCCTTTTTTATGCATTTTGGGAGAAGTAATCAAGCGAAACCAAAGGGTCACGTTGTTTTAAAATCCCTCTCCCTCCTCTTCTCAACCGCCCCAACACTACAACAAGAGGCCCAAAGGGGCAATATCGCTCACATGACGTAACATTTAGCTAAGAGCAGCGATCTTTGATTTCCGATCGGGTCGAAAAACACAAACTTGGTAGAGGACACTATGGAATCTGTTTGGACCGCTTAGTGTCACCATGCCATTGCCGGCGATGTCACGATGGCGATGCTACGATGGCGAAGTTACGATGCCACGATGGCGAAGTTACGATGTTCACGTCGTGACATCGTAAAATGTAAAAATATCATTCACAGATTCAGAGGATTCACGTTCACGAGAAAAGTTTAACGGACGGACAAACAGACGCACACCGGACACAGAACACAGGACGATCGCATAAGCTCGGAGCTAATAAAATCATCAAATTATATTTATTTTTGCAGCCACCTTACCTTATTTGGATAACTTTGCAATAAAATTTCAAACCAAACCATTGTTTATGAAGTTATGTATAAACCCTTCTACACCTAAAATTTGCTTTTTGATCGTTTTTTTTATAATTGTACCAATAAACTTCAGACAGGGTACCCTAACAGCAAAGGGGATTGAATTTTAGGTATGTAATTAAAATCAAATCCACTCCCCCTTCACTCGCCGAGGGGCGTATAGCTAGGGTGTTTTCGACGTGGACGTCTATAGAGGGGTCAACACAGAAGGGGATGAATTGTTAGACAAGGAAGGCTGAATCGGGAAGAGTATGAGGGCCTTCTCAGAGAAATATTTTAAAAATGAAGGAAAATGGTGGCTTCTGAAGCGCATTATATACTGAAATTAGACTGTTCATGCAAAACGATCAAGCGTATGATGAACCTAAGATCTAGATAAAGATGAGAAAAAAAAATCGATATGCGCATGAAATGCTGTCGATTTTTCACGGGCAGGAACACGTTATGTCGCCTTACAGGCATTTAAAGTTCTGCACTTAAAACGGTCCGTTGACATTATTCCACAGGTGACGATATGAAGGAAACCATCCGTTGTCGTGGTAATGAGCATGTGTGGAAAGTATGATTTTCTTATAAACGTTATTTACCTTCCAATATTGCAGAATATGCTAGAGGTTTCTAGGGGGGGGGTTCCTCATACAGAAAGATATACATAGGCAGACGGATAGACAGGAAGACAGATATACAGAGATGTAATCAAACACAAACAAACAAAATCATGTACTGACTTTGATTTCATAAAATCCTAAATTTATCAAAGCATGCAAGACAGACGGAAAATCAGACTAGGCCAATATCTCTAACCTGAAAAAAAGAAACTCATTCACGCAGACAGACCCAAACACAGACACTGATCAAAACACAGATAGGAACATCCTGAAAGGAACTTCCTGAAAGACATACACAGATATGCGCAAAACTACTGACTGACAGACACAGGGACATACACACAGACACGCGCAAAAACAAACGGACAGACACACATGCATATAGACGGACAGTAACACAAACAAAAGAAACAGACAGATGCACCCTCTCACAGACAGAAACACATGCTTACAAGCGCGGACAGAACTCACTCGCAAACAGACGGAGACACCGACATTGACGACACACGAACTTACAGACACACACAGATGGAAATTAACATATCACCTACAAATATAATTATCACCTGAGACATACGTGCAAGGTCTATATTATACCCCTATCGAAGATCTCTATTGATTGCAAAATTATAAAATCCAAACCATTAATGGTAGGCGAGGGAAACCTGCTTTAATTGAATTCAATGACTTGTATAAAGTAATTTTTATTTCGCCGGGGGGGGGGGGGGCTTAAGTATATGTATAGCATTTTTTTCCAGGGGGAGCTACTATGGAGGAAATTATAATGGCAATTTATACTAGTATATTATTACTTTGTACGTTTGTATTTATTTTTATCTATTTGATATCCAATGTCCTTTCGATAAAACAGTGCCCAATAACCCATCTGCAGGTAAGAATCTTATTGTTTCTGAAAAAGCATGCGAAAATTCTAAATGAAAGAGCGAGTTCGTGTAAAGAACGTTCGGAACAATTACGTGATAAAAGATGTCTCTGTTTTTAACGCTATATGACTTCAAAATCCCTTTTACGATTATTGTTCAATTGATCCATGTATATATTCATGAACTCATCCTACAGCTCTTCAAATTTAACAATCATATTTTCAAATTCAAATCTGTTCTTCGTGTTCTATGTTCACGTTACATAAAATGTTATGATATCCCGCTTTAATAACAAAAAAAAAAGAGAAAAAAAGAAAGAAAAAAAAAGAAAAAAAGGGGAGCTGAATACTTTAAGAATTTACTAAGTTAATTTAACTGCTCAACCTTAGATTCTCCATTCATGCCAAAATACCATTAAGAGTCATGTCAACGGAACATAATCTTCTTGTCTTGTCATAACAACGGACATACTTTATCAAATAATCAAAGTATACAATAAATATACAATGTAAACGACGGCTATTCACATATATTGTTTAGATAAAGTTGTGGATAATTTTCTACATAAAATTGGTGAATAAAATCAAATAATTAAGAGACACGTTAGTTTTCCTTTTCAAATTTCCGTTTATGTTGCTGACAGTAGGTCATCGCCAATCAGATCTCCTCATACCATAAAAGGAGTTTAATTCATTTCATGGTAATAATGTATTACTGAAGAGTGTGGCTACCCCCATGGGATTTTTAAAAGAAATCATCGGTAACCTAATGATTTATTAGTGATTTTACTGAATTTTTGTCGATAATTTTCGTGACAACGGATGACTTTCATCATATCCTCACCTGTGGCATAATGTCAATGCACCGTTTTATGTGCAACCTTTTACAACGGTACTCTAAGACAACATAATGTGTTCCTGCCCGTGTTTTTGCCAAACATACATGTACGTCCACATACAGATAATGAATACCCTCAATATCTCAATTGAAAGCAGTGCTAGGGCTGTAACGATTAATAGAAAAATCGGTTAACCGCGGTTCAAAATCTCACGGTTCGATTCGAGTCGGAATTTCCAGATTTCGATTCGGTTTTTTTCTTTTTTTATATCCCTTGATTTTCTCTGAAATAACGAACGTTTTGATTGGTCACCTTTGACGGCACGACCAATCATAGGCCGCCTTCTTCGGTAGACTTTTGAAATCTTAGTAATGGCGACCCAGACATCAAAACAGAGGTCCCAAGCGATCATTTTGATTGTTTTAAAGTCGAAGGGTAGTCTATTACCGTTTGCAGGATTTGCAAAACTAAATTAAAGTATTCGACTTGTTCTTCTTCGGCAATGTCGGCACAAATTAACAGAAAAGGTGCATGGCATCGTCCTGAAGAGAAGCAGGCCGAGTATGACCTGATCTACTGGCATTCAGAAACTTCGCAAAATTGAACAAGTTAGCCAACAGGAGACTCAGATTACTATTAAAAATTTGGTTATGCTATATGATTCATGAAATCTTACCAGTACTTGTATATGACTAAACAGTTTTAAACTTGCCTCATATTTTGAGTGTATCTAAATTCAAAGAGCAATAAATGTAATTTGAAAGCAATTCCAGTGCACTTTATTTGATCACGAAAATTCTAATTGAGTTAGAATATGATTTTGTATCATTTTGATATCAAGATTACTTTGTCACATTAGCACAATAGTGGAAAACTCCTAACAAACTGGTAATACTACCTTGAAAATGTACTCTTCTTTAAACCGAATCGAAAACCGAAGAACCGAGGTTCACAATTCAAACCGAACCGAACCGAAAAATTTCTGAACCGTTACAGCCCTAGAAAGCACGCAAATGTGTGTAAATTTGAATGTACATTGTATAAACCCACGAAAATTTTGAAATAAAATGTATTCAAATCTGTGATTTCTGAACTTTAACCGACAGTTGTTTGCTTTAAGAACATGTCATAATAGCCAATAGTAGTTTTTTTAGCACTGCCGGGGAGGACACTTCCTCTTTCTGCGAAAACGATGAAGACGGTTTTGCGTATAAACGTATGCCTGGCTATACCCCTGTCGCTAGATTTATTCATCTTATTTATTTTATACAATGAATGATTCCTTTCCAAACAAGATTTCCAATTGCTAATTCTACATTTCAGTATTTTCTTACCTTACAACTGCCGACTCTTTCACATAAAAATGATTCTTCCGTCGAGGGGCGCCCCCTCCCCTCCCCTCGGACTTCGCCCTGCTCGTTAGGCGAAGCCTGATTTTAATAAGGCATTATACATGCACAGAAACCGGAAAAATCAGCTTTTTTTGGACATGCACAGAAACCGCAAAAATCAGCTTTTTTGGACAAATTCTCTATTCTAACTATAGACCCAACCGACCTTGCCTCCTTAAGATCCGCTTCTGATAGAACTTTAAAAGCACGTTCAGAGTATGGGTATTGGCATTTTATATTATGCAGGGATCGACTGAGTTTCATCTGTTTTGGAGGGAATGATTATCTAAAAAATTAGGGGGTGGGGCTGCCAACATGTTATGTCCGAACAGATAGAACCTGAACCATTTTAAACTTGAAGTATTGAAAAGACTGCATTTATTCTATCATTTTGTCTGATAGCCCCTGGAAAAGGATACATGTAATGATCGAATTGACTACTTTTACTTCCTCTTTTCGTGGTCCATTTTGTACTCATTTAATGCGAAAACACTCTAGAAAAGTTATAGAGACAAACATATGTATTGGTGATTTAATAAAAGTGGGAACCTAATAAAGTATAAATTATCATATTACAAAAGATGAAGTGGTACATAATGTCTCATATTCATAATATACTTCATCAAAACATAGTACAGATTTAACATATTTTATCATTGTATATTATATGACTGATTGATTATACTTTGTACATGTACATGTGAACCAAATATTACCATTTGTTCATTTAATGCATATCATGTAGAGCTGCAACGAGTCGGGAACTTCTCGATTCGGTTCGATTTCGATTTTTATGTCTCGATTCGATTTTTTTCGGTTCGATTTATTTACGATATAATTTTCCATGGATACGTTATTTTTTTCCATTTATTTGAAAATTTAATTGAAAACCTCATCTGAATCTAAAAGCAAAGCATAAAAACCCAGTTCAAGTGAATGCTTTGAATGATGTACATATTTATTATTATTCAAAGACACCCCTCCCCCCCTCCACAGAACAGCCTCCTTTGATATAAAGTCAGTACTGTACACAAAGGATACATGATAATTAAACAGTTTGCACAAAAAAGTGCATAGGTCAACTTCTTTAAAAGAGGCATTTCAATATTTGGGGCAGCACTCGTCGATCTTCGGCAAAAGTCGCTGTTCGAATTTCCTCTGACCCTGTATTTTCTTACGAATTTCTAGGTGAAATGCACTTGAAGGGTTCACCTTTTATTCTAAATCACCACCTTAAACCATTCTTATTGGGAATCCTGCGATTAGTGAATCTTTACAGTTGAAATTAGAACGTTTTTCTGCATTATTTAGACTATTCGACTCGAATCGTTTCTGACCACAACGACTCGCGATTCGAGTCAGAGCTAAGAATCGCGATTCTCGGTGCACCGCGGTGAATCGTTGCAGCTCTAATATCATGTGTTGTGTCGATATATGCCAATATGGTGAAAGTCAATAAAGAATTTGAATTTGAATATAAATATCTTGGCCTTAATTTTACACTCTCTGGACCTTTGAAAAATAATCCACCGCACATGCGTAAAATGAAACGAAGTTACGATATCGATTACGATGGCGATGACACGATTCTACGATGGCGATGACATGATGTTACGATGGCGCTGACACGATGCTACGATGGCGATGTAATGATGGCGATGACAAGATGTTACGATGGCGATGATACGATGTTACGATGGCGATGACATTATGTTATGATGGCGATGTTGCGATGACACGATATTACGATGGCAATGATACGATGGCGGTGCCACGCAGTGAACATCGTATCATCGCCATCGTAACATCGTATCTTCGCCATCGTTGTATAGAGATTCGCCATTGTAACATTGTAACATTGCCATCGTAACATCGCTGGCGATGGCACGAAAGTAGTCATGTTCATGGCCGAGATCTGATTAATATACATGTTGTGGTTGTCTACAGCTTTTGTCACAATGTTTGAAAAAAAATATGTTTTTACTAACCATCTAGTGCATCATTTTAAAAGTATCCGTATTAGTTGAATAAAATAGCGTTTTCATTGGAAAATCGTGATCGTCTTGAATAGATACTCAAACTTCATATTTTTCAATTTACAGAAGTCCTTTAAACAGCATCATTGTATATTTCTACCCCCGCCCTTTCCAATTCAGTGATAAAAATTCCTCATAAGTTGGCGGACGATAGATGACATTCCCCACAAGTTTCAATGATAGAGAGATATCTTTCCTAATTTTCGAAATCAGTTCTATTAACCAGGTAAATTGTGATCGTCTCAAACTTCACATTTTTCAATTTTCAGAAGCCCTTTAAACAGCATCGTTGTATCACTTTGTCTTACCCCCCCCCCCCTCCCCCTTTCGAATATTCAGTGATAAGTTTCCTCGTAAGTTGGCGGAAGTTACGTCAAATGGTGAGTGGCGGCATTCGAAGACATTCCCCACAAATTTCAATGATAGAGGTATGTCATTCCTAATTTTGAAAATCAGTTCTTTTTAACAGATATCGTCTCAATCAAAATAGCAAATGAATAAAAACTAATAATGAATGGGCGTATGTCTACAAATCACGATATTTAGACCCCCTTTTCCCTCCAGTGATACATTTTCCTCATTAGTCGGCGGAAGTAGCATACGTCAACATTAGAGGTGTTCCGAAATATTCCCCGCAACTAAAAGAGATAAATTTCTTTCCCCACAATATTGAGATGCCTTTCTTTCAAATATTAAGCCTCAATTCAAAAAAATAAGTGAGTGACATTCAAAATCACCATAATTTCTACCAGAAAAAATCGAAAAATTACTGTTTTTATTGCTAGAAAGCACTTTCCCCACAATGTGATAAAAACACCCGATTCCCCACAAGTGAGTTTCAACGCGTAAGAGAGAGTGAGTGAGAGAGAGAGAGAGATGGCCTCGTGGTTTTGTTCCCCTGTATATAAAGCGGGAGGCGTGTCACATTACGCAACATGATGTAACTGTATATTAGCTCGGGGTGTCACCCGTCGCGAATCAGGTCCGTTCTATCAGAGGAGAAAAAGGGGACATTGAAGGGATGTCGTAGGGCAGGGAAAAATACATCGAGTTGGGGGAGGGGTTTCAATATTTATGAAACAAATTCTAGACAATAAACCTAGAACGATACAATTTCGGATAAAATGTTTGATTCTGAACTATCGATGTGTTATTTCATATAGATTCTATCACGGATTGGTTTGTTCTTTTTTCATAACTTTGGTGAAAGTTATTTTCCTCTCCTCAAGGGCGATCAGGGGAAAAGAACCTCAACTGCGGGGGACGGGGGACATATACTTTTCTTTTGAGAATGGCTGGAGGATATGGGAGGATGACACCCCCCCCCCCTTCCTATCGATGGGAGCCCGGGCCTTCCGTGGAAATTAAAAAAATAAAATGAATCAAATAGATTCAGTTTTAGCAAACGATGTACGATATATTTATCAAGGATCAAGGAGCAGAATATATAACTATATCCTTACTTTGCATATGATGAATACTATTGTTGAAATTAATATAATGAATAAATATTGTTCAAACTAATACAATTATTTGACATTCTCTACACTTACTTTCGCGGCTCTAGAGGGAGTTACCGGCGCCAGGACTTTGCCCCCCCCCCCCCTCTCTCCTGATTTTATACAAGTTTTATTTTCTTATCTACATGTACATATACTTACTATGGATTCCCTGATGGGTTGCATCCTCCTTGAAACAAAACCTAGATCCGCCCAGAGACGTATATACGTCTATGATCCGCCCTTCTATAAAATCAACAATTTATCATTCCAAAAAAAAAAATCTAAAATAGATAGATACGTGTAATTAATTAATACTCCAAAAAACGCAATATGATACATTCTCTATTTTTCACCTTTTTTACAAATATAATGATACTATTCATGCCGTGAAAGATTAAACGGTTGATGTGACCTTGAAGATACCGACAAGCCGAAAGAATTCGTACGGAATACCTTTAGAATATACAACAGGGTAAGTAAAAGAGATCGATACCATTAATCGAATTCAAGCGCGGATCTAGAGGGGGTATGTTGGACACCTCGACTCGAAGCTTTTTTGCGTTTTTACACAAAATTCATTTTAAAATCATATGCTGGACCCCTCTCCCACGCCAAACTGGACTACATGTATATATAGTCCAAGGACTAACTTTGTTTATCGTAAGTCCTTGTATAATTTTATTCGCTTCGCATCTAATTAAGTCACCTCTCTCTCTCTCTCTCTCTCTCTCTTACGCGTTGAAACTCACTTGTGGGGAATCGGGTGTTTTTATCACATTGTGGGGAAAGTGCTTTCTAGTAATAAAAACAGTGATTTTTCGATTTTTTCTGGTGGAAATTAGGGTGATTATGAATGTCACTCACTTACTTTTTTGAGTTGAGGCTTAATATTTGAAAGAAAGGCATCTCAATATTGTGGGGAAAGAAAATTATCTCTTTTAGTTGCGGGGAATATTTCGGAACCCCTCTAATGTTGACGTATGCTACTTCCGCCAACTTATGAGGAAAATTTATCACTGAAGGGAAAAGGGGGTCTAGATATCGTGATTTGTAGACATACGCTCATTTATTATTAGTTTTTATTCATTTGTTATTTTGATTGAGACGATATCTGTTAAATAGAACTGAATTTCAAAATTAGGAATGACATATCTCTATCATTGACATTTGTGGGGAATGTCTTCGAATGCCGCCACTCACCATTTGACGTAACTTCCGCCGACTTACGAGGAAACTTTATCACTGAATATTCGTAAGGGGGAAAGGGGGGGGGGGAAGACAAAGTGCTACAACGTTGCTGTTCAAAGGACTTCTGAAAATTGAAAAATGTGAAGTTTGAGTATTTATTCAAGACGATCACAATTTTCCTGGTTAACAAAATTGATTTTGAAAATTAGGAAAGATATATCTCTATCATTGAACTTTGTCGGGAATGTTATCTATCATCCGCCAACTTGTGAGGAATTTTTATCACTGAATTGGAAACGGGGGGGGGGGGGGTAGAAATAAACAATGATGCTGTTTAAAGGACTTCTGTAAATTGAAAAATGTGAAGTTTGAGTATTTGTTCAAGACGATCACAATTTCCCTGGTTAACAGAACTGATTTTAAAAATTAGGAAATATATATCTCTATCATTGAAATTTGTGGGGAATGTCATCTATCATCCGCCAACTTATGAGGAATTTTTATCACTGAATTGGAAAGGGGGGGGGGGGGGTAGAAATATACAATGATGCTGTTTAAGGGACTTCTGTAAATTGAAAAAAAGAAGTTTAAGTATCTGTTCAAGACTATCACGAGTTTCGAATGAAAACGCTATTTTATTCAACTAATACTGATACTTTTACAATAATGCACTGGATGGTCAGTAAACGCTTTTCTTTCAAACATTGTGACAAAAGCTGTTGACAACCACAACATGTATATCAATCAGATCTCGGCCATGAACATGACTACTTTCGTACCATCGTGCCATCGCCAGCGATGTCACGATGGCGATGTTACGATGACATTATTACGACGCTACGATGTTACGATGGCGAAGTTTCTGTGCAACGATGACGAAGACACGATGTTACGATGGCGTAGATACGATGTTCACTTCGTGACATCGCCACCGTGACACCGTATTATCGCCATTGTAACATCATTGCCATCGTATCATCGACATCGTATCATCGACATCGTATCATCGACATCGTAACATCTTGTCATCACCAATGTAATCGCTATCGTAACTTCGTTTCATTTTACGCATGCGCGGTGGATTATTTTTCAAAGGTCAAGATAGTGTAAAATTAAGGCCAAGATATTTATATCGTGAGACATTATGTATCACTTCATTTTTTTTATATGATAATTTATCATTTATTAGGTTTCCACTTTTATTAGAATATCAATACGTATACATGTAATTGTCTTAATTTATAACTTTCCTAGCGTGTTTTCTCATGAAATGAGTACAAAATGGACCATGAAAAGAGGAAGTAAAAGTAGTCAAAATGAATCCCAATTTTCGATCATTACATGAATCCGTTTCCAGGGGTTATCAGACAAAATAATTTCAATACTTCAAGTTTAAAATGGTTCAGGTTCTATCTGTTCGGACATAACATGTTGGTAGCCCCACCCCCTAGTTTCTAAGATAATCATCCCCTCCACAACAGATGAAAATCGGTCGATCCCCGCATATTAATATATACCCATATTCTGAACGTGCTTTTCAAGTTCTATCAGAAGCGGATCGAGGCAAGGTCGGTTGGGTCTATAGTTAGAATAGAGAATGTATCAAAAATGCTGATTTTTCCGGTTTCTTTGCATGTATTATTACGTCTTATTAAAATCAGACTTCGCCAAACGAGCAGGGCGAAGTTCGACGGGAGGGGAGGGGGCGCTCCTTGATGGAAAAATCATTTAATGTGAAAGAGCCGATGTTATGTAGTATTCTCCCCCCCCCCGGAAAAATGGCTATATATTAGTGGTTTTTCCCCCGGAAAATCTACTATATAGTAGTTTTCCCCGGGGGGGAATTCTGCTATATAGTAGACTTTCCCCATGTTTTAGTAGTTTTTCCCCGGGGAAAATCTGCTATATAGCCATTTTACCCCCCTCAAATGAATTCCGGAATTTGATTTAATTCATGTTATAAAAAAGCACGACAATAATCCTCCAAATCCAAACACAGCCTAACTAGAGAGAAGATTTGAAATAAGATATTGACTTTGACATTGAAAAATGTTCGGAAGCCAGTTCGTGCCATGTTATATTTTTTTACTATCTCGTAGTTACGAGAAACTTTTCTCTTAGTTACGAGAAAATTTTCTCGTTGTTACGAGAAAAAAATCTCGTAGTTACGAGATACGTTTCTCGTAGTTACGAGAAACTTTTCTCGTAGTTACGAGAAACATTTCTCGTAATTATGAGAAACTTTTCTCGTAGTTACGGGAAAGAAATCTCGTAGTTACGAGAAATAGTGCGTTCGAATTTTTTTCCTCGTAATTACAAGATTTATTTCTCGTAACTACGAGAAAAGTTTCTCGTAACTACGAGAAAGATTGTAGGGTTATCTTTATCGTCTATAAATTCGAATAAACCTATCTTTAACATTACACCCCAAGGAAAAATCCATAAATCCATATTTCTTACATTGTTATTAAACATTTTTTTAACCAAAAATATGTATTTGAAACCTATATTAGCTTAACCCAATGTGCAATAATATGAAAAGAAAATATGGGGTGTCAATGCATAATTTTCTCCGATTTTGGACCTGAGGTACAATCTACCTTGAACTTAGCGATATTTCTAAGCAGGTAGACCTGATTTCAGATATTACCCTTGACCTTGAGATTTGACCTTGACCTATTGTATTACACTTCATTGTACCAAAACTTTATGAAATATCACATTGACATAAAAACTGTACAAAAAAACTTGATTAATTTCAAGTATACTGACCCTGACCAAGAGGATTGGCTTTAAGAAATTTAATTTAGAGGTTTAAACTGTACTGACCCATACATTTGACCTTGAGCTATTTTTTATTAAGAAGTATCTTAAAAAGGCAGACAGTTGGACTGACAGAAAGGCAAACAGATATACAGAAAACAGACAGATAGATAGACATATGCATAGATACACAGACAGACACTAGTAAAGTCACAGACAGTCACATATAGACACAAAGATAGGCCCATAAATAAAGTACACTTAGACAGACATATGAAGAAAGGGAAATAAAGACAGACATATGAAGAAAGGGAAATAAAGACAGACAAACTCAAAGACAAACAGGTAAGCACATAAAGATAAATAGTCTGACAGACACACAGCGACAGACAGACAGAAAACCACACAGATAGACAAACACAAAGGCGGAAAAAGACAAAGACAGACAGATAAATAGACAGTCACAAAGACTGACACAGAGATAGAAACATACACACATACACAGAATCTCACAGACAGACAGAGAGACAGACGTACTCACTCGTAGACATATATTGACAGATAGACATAAGAAAGAGAAATACACATGACTATAATTTTTTAAATCACATCCATTTCCACAGCATTTCAGAACAATTTCCATTGACATAAGGAGTGTTAAACGACATATAAAAAGAAACAAATACAGACTGAATCAAACATACGTCCTTTCAAAAATACAGACACGCAAAAAGATAAATATATGCAGAAAGATCCAGGTAGAAAAACTTACATATACACGCACAGACAGACACACACAGAACGAGATCCAGACAGAAAGTCAAACAGACACAAAGAAAGATATACAGAGACACTCATCATCAGGAAGATAGGAAAGGACAGCCATAAAGACAGACACGAACAGATCGTCAAACAAACAGATACACAGACAGATAATATAAGACAAACGGAGTGAGCATTTAGAAATTGAAAATCTCTATTGAAAGCAAGATAATAAAGAGATAAAATCCAAGCCAGTAACGGTAGGGGGACCTCTGCTATGGGGGAAAGACTACTTTATAGTAGTTTTTTTCCGGGGGGAAGCTGCTATGGGGGAAGAACTACTATATAACACCGGCATTTGTAAGATAAGAAAATACTGAAATGTAGTATTAGCAATTGGAAATCTTGTTTGGAAAGGAATCATTCATTGTATAAAATAAATAAAATGAATAAATTTGGCGACAGGGGTATAGCCAGGCATACGTTTGTACGTAAAACCGTCCTCATCGTTTTCGCAAATAGAGGAAGTGTCCTCCTCGGCAATACTAAAAGAAGTACTATTGGCCATTATGACATGTTTCTAAAGCAAACTACTGTCGGTTAAAGTTCAGAAAGCACCGATTTGAATACATTTTATTTCAAAATTTTCGTAGGTTTATACAATGCACATTCAAATTTGCACACACTGATCGCTATCAAACTGCGTGCTTTCAGTTGAGACATTGAGGGTATTCAATACCTGGATGTGGACATACATGTATGCATATCGATTTTTTCCTCATCTTAATCTAAATATTAGGTTCACCATACGCTTGATCGTTTTGAAAAGTCTAATTTCAGTAGATATTGTGCCTAAGAAGCCACCATTTCCTTCATTTTAAAAAATGTTTCTCTGGGAACTTTCTTGTCTAACAAATCATCCCCTTCTTTGTTGACCCCTCTATAGATGTCCACGTCGAAAACACCCTAGCTATACGCCCCTCGGCGAGTGAAGGGGGAGTGGATTTAATTATTACATACCAAAAATCCAATCCCCTTTGCTGTTAGGGTACCCTTTCTGAAGTTTATTGTTACAATTATCAGAAAAAGACCAATCAAAAAGCAAATTTTAGGTGTAGAAGGGTTTATACATAACTTCATGAATTTGATACACAAACAATTGTTTGGTTTGAAATTTTATTGCAAAGTTAACCAAATAAGGTTAGGTGGCTGCAAAAATAATATATAATTTGATGATTTTTTTTAGCTCCGAGCTTATGCGATCGCCCTGTGTCCGGCGTCCGGTGTCCGTCTGTTTGTCCGTCCGTTAAACTTTTCTCGTGAACGCGAATCCTCTGAATCTGTGAATGGTATTTTTGCATTATAATGGGTCTATGGTGTAGTTTTGTTTGAGCCCCTGAAGTCATGGTCTTGAAAAATGGATGTAGTCATTTTCTCCTGTAAATTCTATGTAATTTTGTGAAGACCAATTCTCAAAAAGTATGAATGATAGAGAATTAATTATTTTTGCATTATAATCAGTTTGTTGTGCATATGATATTTTGATAGAGCGCCGGACCCCTAGGGTCTTGGAAAAGGGGAGTGGTCATTTTCCTCTATTTAACTCTATGTAATCTTGTGAAATTTCATTTTCAGAAAGAAAGTATAAATTGATAGAGAGGTAATCCATTTTGTATAATCCTAGGTCTGTTATCTAGTTAATCATCTGATATTTTATTTGAGCCCCATGCTCCTTGGGGTATTAGAAAAGGGGTGTGGTAAATTTCTGTTATGTTAATCTTATCTTTGGAGCACACATTCTTAGAAAGTATAATTGATAGAGAATATTATATAATATTATACAGGCCTAGTATTATACAAAATGGATTACCTCAAATTCTTTTTGTAGTATAGTTACATGTAGTCTGTGGTTTAGTTGTTAATCTGATATTTTTTTGAGCACCTGACCCCCAGGGTCTTGGAAAAAGAGTTAGCCACTACGATAAATCTTACCAAACAACCGGTAGAGCTTAAGTCTCGTCAGAGACCTAGTTTTCTTTCAATTACGCTACTTTTCTGGAAAAAATCTTTTCTGGACAATATTTCTCTTTTCGGAGTATATTTTTCAGTTTTGGGGTTGCACTAATGGACTTTCATAGTAAAATACACGTGGGGTAAAATTACCGTTATGCTATGTTACGATGGCGTTGACAAGATGTTACGATGGCAATGACACAATGTTACGATTGTGATGACACGATGCTACGATGGCGATAACACGTTGTTACGATGGCGATGACATGATGCTACGATGGCGATGACACGATGGCACGATGCTACGGTGACAAGATGTTACATTGGCAATGACACGATGTTACGATGGCGATGACAAGATGTTACGATGACGATGACATGATGTTATGATGACAATGACATTATGGCGATGACATGATGCTACGATGGCGATGTTTCGATGGCGATGACACGATGCTACGGTGGCGATGATATAATCATATCTTCGCCATCGTGGCATCGTAAATTCGCCATCGTAGCATCGTTATCGTGACATCGCCGGCGATGGCATAATGACACTTAGCGGTCCAAACAGGATTCCATAATGTCCTCTACAAAGTTTGTGTTTTTCGTCCCGATCGGAAATCAAAGATCGCTGCTCTTGTCATGTGAGCGACATGGCTCCTTTGGGCCTCTTGTTGTAGTGTTGGGGCGGTTGAGAAGAGAATAGAGAGAAGTTAAATGATTTTAAAATAACGTGACACTTTTGTTTCGCTTGATTACTTCTCCCAAAATGCATACAAAAGCATAATGTGTCTCCCAAACTATATATGTTTATACCATATTTATCATCTATTTCAACACCAAACGAACCCAACATTTGGGTATCTGACCGTTGAATGTATGTTCTTAACATAACCGAAATGATCAGGGTGGACTATTACAGTATTGCGTATATTCGGAATAACATTGCGTATATTCGCAAAAGTACTGCGAATATACGCGATCCTATTACGAGTATATATATATATGCAAAATTACTGAGAAGATACGCAATACTATAGCGAATATCTGCCATTCTAGTGCGAATAGACAATGTACGCAATGTTTCTGCGAATATATGGAATACTATTGCGAATATACGTTAAACTATCGCGAATATATGCAATGTTATTGTGAATACACACATCGACTTGTAAACGACATCTTTTCGACAAACGAAGACTCTAGTACGTGAAGATAGATCAGTACGAGTTTAAATTTTTACGAATTTATACGAGATGTAACAACATACATACGAGTTAAGCACGAGCTAAGAACGAGAAATGTACGAGCTGAAACATTTTAACAGGGATTGAATTTGTCATTATGATAGCATTCGACCGTCGACTAGATTTGTCTTCCTTTTGCACGTTTTGCATGTATTGAATCTTCATTTTCTTCCTCAGAGCTGCTGCACAATTTGAACGAATTAGTCTGTACACGGTAGAAACAAGATACACAGATTTTTACAAGATTTCTTCATTTTATACTTATCTTTAAGCTTCTTTCGAGGATAGATTCTGGATTGTGCAAATTATGTTGAAAAGTATCTTCTTATGATATCTAAGTATCCAAGAAGCGTGCATATTCAAGATTTCAAGATTGTTCAACATCTAAGAACCCTTTTGACTTTTGGATTATATATGTACATGGTAAAATCATGGATTTTTATTACTTTTAAACATTTTTATGGCTGAAAATTACACGTAAATTACGTACAAAATGTTCCAAAAAGTATTGAAGGTCCTGCATGTAATACCAAAAGTAATTAATCTGCCAGGGGGGGGGGGGGGGGGTACATTTCTTTTCAATAAAACCAGACACGAAGTGTGTTATAAGTATCTTTAACGATCTGATTTTGATACTTTCAAGCTTAAAAACGTTTATAATTGATGTTTTTGAATTTCTTGCATGAAATGTCACCAGATCTTAGAAGGAGTATGTACTCACTGTCTTTTACGAATAAATATTCCATTATAGATGAAAGACGGACCTTTTTCTTTCTTTTTTAATTTATTCATTATGACAAAATGATCTAAGTTATTTGGACAAACTTAATATGATTGCTTGATTTTTTTTCCATTTTATCTATCTATCTATCTATGTATGTATTTTATTATTTTTTTTGGGGGGGGGGGGGCGGAGTTCGCATGGCCTGGACCCTTGAATATGTCAACCCATTAGGGCCTCTTTTTCTTTTTTTGCTTTTTTTTTCGTTGATTCATGTATACTATGAAAATGAAAACATTAATGTAAGAGGAAGTGAGGGAATCATGGGAATGGCTTTAAATACTCAAATCGGCAGAGCTCGCTAAAATGTCGCGAAAGTGTCGAGCAGATGTCGAAGAGGAGTCGTAACAACTCGCATGATGTAGTGTATACATCGTACTCATGTACAAACTCGTCGCCTCTCGCAAGAGTTTGATTAATACTGTTACTTCCCGTCCCGTTACCGACCAATTTCAAGTTCTCTTACGGTCTGTTACGTCCTGTCACGTTTTGTTGCGAAAGTAGGTATCTGCGCCTCGGCTGCTGTGGCAGATGTTTTGACAGTTTAAACATTTGCCCCGACAATCACGGCTAGTGACTTTTGTCGATCCCATTCCCCTACGTTGTCCATCACGGTCACCACGTTTCGTCCACGGTGGCTTGAAACGTGGCTACCGTGACCGCCGGAAACACAGTGTGATTCAATGTAATTGTAATACATGTAGCATCAAATTGTATGGAATCGGCGCAAAATTCAGGGAAAACTAGAACTACCCTACAGTGGACGAATTACACCCCCGCGGGACATTTTATTATAAATGGGACCATTCATGATGCAAGGTGAAAAGCCAACCATTTATAGTATGCAACAAATCTGCGTTCACTCTTCTTAACTTAAACTGCAACATAAGTAAAAAGTCAAGGTCATAAGGTCACAAGTCATGATACCAAACTGTAGTACTCTTCGTGGTGAATGTTTCTATGAAAAGTGAAAGACTTTAGGCTATCATTCATAGTATGAAAGAAATCTGCTTTCAAAATTTCTAAACACGTCCTAATTTTAACATAAGCCCAAAGTCAAGGTTAAGGTCACAAGGTCAAAAGTCATGATACCAAACTGTAGTACTCTTTGTGGTGAATATGTGTATGATATATGAAAGGCCTACCATTTATAGTTTAAAAAGAAATCTGCTTTCAAAACATCTTAACATGAAATGTTGTACAGGTTGAAGGTCAAGGCCATAGGGTAAAAAAAAAACATGGTACCGAAATGTAGTACTCTTTATGGTGAATGTGTGTATATGAAATATGAAAGGCCTACCATTAATATTATAAAAGAAATCCGCTTTCAAAACATCTTAGCATAAAATGTTGTATAGGGTGAAGGTCAAGGTCCACAGGGTCAAAATTCGTGGTACTAAAATGTAGTTCTCTTTATGGTGAATGTATGTATGAAATATGAAAGGCCTACCATTTCATGTATTAAAGAAATCTGCTTTCAAAACATCTTAACATAAAATGTTGTATAGTTGAAGGTCAATGTCACAGAGTCAAAATTCATGGTACTTTAATGTAGTACTCTATTTTGCGCTCTATTGTGAGTGCTGTTGAGATTATCGTCAGGATCTTCTTTAACTCTTAATGGTGAATATGTGTATGAAATATGAACTGTCTACCATTAATAGTATAAAAGAAAACTGCTTTCAAAACTTTTTAACCTGACGGACGGACAGACAAACAGACAGGGTGATTCCTATATACATTTGTACCTCCCTTATGCTATGTTTACTTTTAGCCACGATGTCCTACGATGTCTACGATTGAGCAAAATCGTGGAGCTCCACGATTCTATAAATAAAATTGGTCTTCACACGCTCTCCGACGCTCCATCACGCTCTGGTACGCGCTGTAGCGATTTGTTACGATTGTAGATAAGATCTGTTACGATTGCATCCTGTTCTCTCAAGCTTCGTTACGTTCCCACACGATTACCACGAAGAGCTTTGCCACGCTCTATCACGGTTCCCTATATATACACTTATCAAGTTTTGTTGCGATCTCTTACGATGCAGGACTACGATTTGCCGCGCTCTAACACGATTTGATATGAAATAGACAACCAGTTTCAATACTACTTGCAATATCCGAACAAGATTAAACTTAACATCCAGGAGGTGAAGATTTTATATCGCAAAACGCTGGAAATGGCATTGATGAACCTTATTTGATCTTTCTTTTTTCGATTATTAAAGGTAACATTTTTTATTGAGCAATTCAAATCTTTGATTGCGTGTATATGTTACAGGGAATAAGTGTAATCAGGGATTTCATGTAATTCCTGAAATTTAGGGATTTCGTGTAATCCCCGTTTCGATTAGTTATTACATGTAATTCCTGAAATTGGCCAGGTATTTCATGTAATTCCTGAATTTTTCATGCATTTTTACACTTATTTCCTAACCTTAAGTTCTCCTTATTTTCAGTTTTGAAATTTATTATTTTTGGCTCAGTTGCTGCTGAATATCCTCTCTGTCAAGTACCCAGAACTAGTTATGCCAAATAACATGAATAATTGAAAATATTCAAACTAGAGTAGGTAATTTTTATCAAAATATTCCCCAAATTTCGATGTTAATTTATCATGTTTATCATTATCCATGCAAAATGGACATAAAACAAACCCATGAGCGCAAAGAAAAAGAATTTATCAAACAAAATTGATGGTCAAAGTACTCTAAAACATATATCGAAAGTTTCAATCGGAAACATTAGTATGAATAACCCTCATTAACGTACCTTGATAATGGGCAAAAAAAAAAAAAAAAAAAAAGAAATGACAAAAATGGTCTAATTTTCAATTTACAATTTATTATGTTATGTCTAAATAAGTTTAAGATATATTCAAAATTACTTTTTTGGCGAGGCAACGGATGTCCCCGTCCGACGACAAGCATTATAATACGGAAGTGTTTCAACTCTATACCTTCATGAAGAATTTTTCTGCACAAGACACGTGTTTCGAATATTAAATTCTCATCAGTGATGCTTCCAGCGGAGCCACCAAAATTCATTTCAGTAGCGCCCTCTTTAATGTTTTGAATTTAGACTTGTATACTTACTTTACAGAATGTGCGCGGCTCCAAATTTCCTGTAGGGTCGATTCAGTAGCATATCCAAATAAAATATATGTTAAAAATAGCATAGGAGACAAGACTGAGTATGAAGGTCCATAAAACAAATCTATATGTGAATAATTATTCCTATTTCCCGGTAAAAAAAAGGATATCCCCTTCCTTCGTGTACATCTAAATACTAAGATATTTTAATTGCAACAAGTTCCATTGAAATAGAATAGATGCAAAGAAAAGATTATGGGATGAAGCGATCACCATGGCACGTTGGTACAATGGCTGTATTGAGTTACATAGTCCAATCAAGATTCCATGCATACAATTTTACCGAGTACACGTATTACAGTCATATCAGTGGGTCAAAATCAATCAGTGCAACCGAATTGTCCGCTCAAGAGTTTTTCTAACATATCATTTTCTATCAATCTTAAATTAACATAATCAGCCTTAAAAGCATCTCTGATTATATGGGTAACCATTTTGTCTCTTTCGGTAATAGGATTTTTATTATGAACATATAAAATGTCTATCATATAGCAATTTCATCATTTTTATATGATTTTGGCGGTCAGGAAATAAGTGTAAAAATGCTCAAATATTCTAGGAATTACATGTAATCCCTAAAAATTTGGGGATTTCATGTAATCCCTAAAATGACCAGGGATTACACGTAATCGCTGAACCTTTCAGGAATTACATGAAATCCCTGATTACACTTATTCCCTGTAACATATACATTTAACTCGTTCGAAGACAATTAATACAGCACCGCACTGGTTAACAAGACTTCTTTTCTTAGTCTTCTTCGTGTGTTAGAAATTGTTGCGAATGTGGAAAACTCGTAATCCATTATAATTTTCATGATAGGAATCGCAACGAATATTGTACATCGTGGACTGAATCGTGGAAATCGTAACAAATCGTCAAAGAGCGTGAGTGAAATCGTAGTGGATCGTAGAAGAACGTGTTTCACCAAGATCTCCTACGATTGCATATTGCGATCTGTTGCGCTTTGTCAAGATCTGTTACGCTATACTACGCTCCATCACGTTCACTATGCTCCACTACGCTCTCTCACGATGTAAGGATCAATCGGGACAATCGTAGTAAATTTTTTGAGAATCAAAAATTTTGCCACGATCTCTACGATCTCCTACGATCATCACGATTCCACTACGCTCTCTTACGATCGTCACGATTCAACCCCACGCTCTCTTACGATCTCTACGATTCGCCTCAATCGGGGCGATCGTGTAAACCTAGCATTAACTTCGTTTGCAGGAGGGGGGGGGGGGGGTTATAATAATTGCCTTAAATTTAAAGTGATGATTTTTGAAAGGAATTTCTGAACGTAGTAATTCTGTATGTAGCACAAATTGAATAGTGTTGTGGTATGTCATCATCATGTCCTTCTGTCTTTGTTTTCTCCTTATATTTTGATGAATCCAAATGGCATTTTGTATTAAAGAGGTTCTCTAGAGTGTCAACAAGGTTTTTTTTCTCTATTACATGTATTGCCAATTGTGACCTTGGTCTTGTCTTGCCTTCTTACGATGGGCAACTAATACTAGTACGCGAAGTTTGATGAAGATTGGAAGTAATTCACTATGATGTCCTCAAGTTTTTCGATGATTACCAATAGTGACATGACATTGACCTTTAAAATCAATAGATGTTGTCTTCTTACCATGGGCAACATACACAAGGTTTGATGAATACTGGAAGTAACTGGTGACCTCTACTTGAGTATCCACAATGATTTCATATTATCACCAATTGTGACCTTGACCTTTGATCTCTAACCCTGAAATTCAAAAGGTCTTGTCCTCTTACCACGGACACCTTGTATGCAACTTTTGATAAAGATCTGAGGTAAACTGTGACCTCTAGAGTCCAAAAGGCTTTTGTATAATTATGAATAGTGACATTGACCCTGAAAATCAATGGTGTTGTCTTCCCATCATGGACATCTTACATGCAATTTTTGATGAAGATAGGAAGTAAACTGCGATATCTAGAGTGTCTAAATTTTTTTCTACTATCATCAATTGTGACCTTGACCTTGAAAATCAATAGGTATTGTCTTCTCGCTATGGACAACTTACATGCAAAGATTGATGAATATTAGAGGTAAACTGTGACAGGTCCGACCCTTAAAAACAGTAGGTTTTGTCCTTTTGCTGTGGACAACTTCTATGCAAAGTTTGATGGAGATTTTATGAAAACTGTGACATCCAAGAGTGTCCACAAGGTTTTTCAATAATTACAAATAGTGACCCTGACTTTTGACCATGAAATTTAATAAGTGTTGTTTTCTCACCATGGACAAATAACACTTAAATGCCTGAAGAAGACTGGAAGCAGAATGTGACCTCTAGAGTGTCCACAAACTTTTTCTATTATCACCATTTGACCTTTAATATCATTAGGTATTGTCTCAACACGGACAAATTGCATGCAAAGTTTGATGAAGATTGAAAAAAATAGTTGCCAGAGTCACCTAATGCTCGACTGCATAGCATAATATCTCTCATGACAGCCAATTTATTGAAACTCCCTTTCTCAGGCAACAACATATATCTCATCATAAATCACTGAAGCAGAAAAAGTAGGTCAAGGTCAGATTTCAATAGTCAAACCCAAGATGCATCCAATATGCAAGTCTGGTGCATGTAGCACTTATAGTTAGCTCAATATTGCCAATTTAAAGCAAAATCACTGAAGCAGAAAAAGTAGGTCAAGGTCATATTTCAATAGTCTAACCCAAGATGCATCCAATATGCAAGTCTGGTGCATGTAGCACTTATACTTTTCTCAATATTGGCTTTTAAAGGTAAAATAATTCAAGCGGAAAAAGTAGGTCAAGGTCATTTTATGAAAGTTTGATCAAAGATACATCCAATATGCAAGTTTGGTACATGTAGCACTTATACTTTGCTCAATATTGGCTTTTAAAGGCAAAATCATTCAAGCGGAAAAAAGTAGGTCAAGGTCATTTTTTGAAAGTTTGATCAAAGATACATCAAATATGTAAGTTTGGTTCATGTAGCACTTATACTTTGCTCAATATTGGCTTTTAAAGGTAAAATAATTCAAGCGGAAAAAAGTAGGTCAAGGTCATTTTATGAAAGTTTGATCAAAGATACATCCAATATGCAAGTTTGGTACATCTAGCACTTATACTTTGCTCAATATTGGCTGTTAAAGGCAAAATCATTCAAGCGGAAAAAAGTAGGTCAAGGTCATTTTTTGAAAGTTTGATCAAAGATACATCCAATATGCAAGTTTGGTACATGTAGCACTTATACTTTGCTCAATATTGGCTGTTAAAGGCAAAATCATTCAAGCGGAAAAAAGTAGGTCAAGGTCATTTTTTGAAAGTTTGATCAAAGATACATCAAATATGTAAGTTTGGTACATGTAGCACTTATACTTTGCTCAATATTGGCTGTTAAAGGCAAAATCATTCAAGCGGAAAAAAGTAGGTCAAGGTCATTTTTTGAAAGTTTGATCAAAGATACATCAAATATGTAAGTTTGGTACATGTAGCACTTATACTTTGCTCAATATTGGCTTTTAAAGGCAAAATCATTCAAGCGGAAAAAAGTAGGTCAAGGTCATTTTTTGAAAGTTTGATCAAAGATACATCAAATATGTAAGTTTGGTACATGTAGCACTTATACTTTGCTCAATATTGGCTTTTAAAGACTTTATTGCTATCTTAACATTTACCTTATCATCTCAACATTTGCCTTATCATTTGAAATAATTTTAAAAATCCCAACCCCTGGGGCTATATCCTCATCTGGATTTATTAAATGATGTATAATTAAACATTTGCAACAAAAAAACCCAACAGAATATGAATATAGGAAAGGTAAATGTGTAATCTTTACATTTACCTTATCATCTAGTTCGGACGACGCCGATGCCGGGGGTATTGCAATAGCTCTTTTGCACTAAAGTGCAGTCGAGCTAAAATTTGTGAGTGTCCACAAGCATTTGTAGACCTACATACTCACTAACACACACACTAACACAAGGTGGAGTATATATATCCCATTGTACAACAGAAAAAAGATCTGAATTGGGATAAAAGATGACAATTTTCACAGACAAAAATTCTGGAGGCCAAATTCAACTTGTAATCTGTGATAAAGTTTTCCATTTGAAGTGGTTAAAAAATAGTCTACAAATATTAAGCAGAACACAAAGATCTAATTTCACATTTTATCTTTTAAATATAGCCTACATATATAGTATGTAATACTAGATAATCAATATAAGGTTGAACAATATGTTTGTGTAACCACCAAAGAAATGGAGGTATTGGGACAAACTGAATTTGTGATACAGTACCTACATATAGTTATATAGACTTACATAGGAGAAATGACCACACCCCTTTCCATGACTCGGGGGGGGGGGGGGGGCTGTCAGAAGTTCACAATATCCGAAACATAAAAAGACCAGAGGGTGATTATAATGCAAAAAGAATTATCTCTCTATTGATTATACTTTTTGAGAATTGGTGTTCACAAGATTACCTAGACTTATATAGGAGAAAATGACCACACCCATTTTCCTAGACCAGAGACTGATTATGTATATGAAAGAATTATATCACTATCAATGAACTGGCATTCACAAGATTACATAGACTTGTATAGGAGAAAATGACCACACCAATTTTCGAAGACCCTGGGGGTCAAAGGCTCAAACAAAAGATAAGGTTCACAACAAGATCAGCGACTGATAATATTGCAAGGAGAATTAACTCTCTGTCAATTACACTCTCTGAGAACTAGTGTTAACAAGATTACATGGAGTTGAATAGGAGAAAATGACCACATCCATTTTTTAAGACCCTGGGGGTTAGAGGCTCATTTAAAATAGCAGATTCACAACTAGACCAAAGGTGGATTATATCACAAAAAGAATTAACTCTCTATGAATTATACTTTATGAGAATGTGTTCACAAGTTACAGAGTTATATAGGAGAAAATGACCACACCCATTTTTGAAGACCCTGGGGGTCAGAGGATCAAACAAAATATCAGGTGCACGACTAGACCATGGATCAATCTAAATGCAAAAGGAATTAGGTTTCTATCATTTGCGATTCCAGAGGAGTTGCGATCACAAAAAAATTGTTAACAGAAAGATGGACGGACAGACGCCGGACAACATGGTATCACATAAGCTCGACTGGTCTTCGACCAATAGAGCTAAAAAATCATACCTTCAAATTCTAGATGTCAACTCCATTTTAAAAATCATGACACTTTTAAGTCAAGGTCCATTTCTTTACACATTTTGTATAATACCGTGAAAAAATCACATAAATTTCTAAGGATAAGTAGAAGAAATAAAAGCATACAATTCAACTGCATATAATAATGTTTAAAAAAAAACCTTGCATATAGATTTCTCAACCAATCATACTACACAGTATATTATTATCACTTAAAACACTTAACTCCAACCATTTTGGCAACGGACAATAAAAAGTATGTGACATGTCCTATTTGTTTGCCCCTGGATATTTGACCTAGACCCTATTTGGGTGTTGAATCTAATCATAATTGACCGTCCCTGCACATTTTCCCAGAATTTTTCTGCTCATTACAATAAACACGTTGTCAGCAATTCATAATTTTTTGTTAAATACACTCAAGAAATAGTTTTCTGTTTCATTACGCTAGCACTGCTTGGAGAAGAATTGAACTTTTCATCAGCCATCAAATCATGATCAACCTTTCTTTTACCAGGATGCTGCAATTTTATATTGTCTACGATGACGCAAGCTGTCAATATTGTCACCATTCAGTAACATGGGAGATTTTGTTTGCATTTCTATACTGTCTAGTTTTCCTGATTCTCTCCCCTCAGATTTTTCGCCTTTGCTCTGAATGGTTTTAAACGGATTGAATTTTGAGGATTTTGTTGCAGATTTAGGATAAGCTGAATCGACTGGATTCCCATGTTTGTGGATCAAAGGCAGTTCATTGGAGGCTTCAGGATAAGGAATAACCTCTATATCATCTGAAATTATACATCCATTGTTCATTAATAATTGTAAATAAATAGTTGGCAAGATAAATATACCTTAATAAATTATACACGATAAATGATATATGATTTATAAGATATAAAACTTATTCTGCAGGTGACCTTGAGCCTAATAGGGTATTGAGTCTTATCATGCTTGATCAACCCTGCAAGTGTGATTTAAGTATAACATACATTCTAATTCATTCTGTTTGTTACACGCATTCTGATTGGTTCACAGGATTTCTACAAGCATGTATAACGACGATATACATGCCACAAACCGACTCACTTGACTTACTTTAAAATGTTTTCCTACGTAAATGTACCTACAAGCTTTAGCGCACTTTTTGCGTATGACGTCATGCTTCCCTTTGTTCTTCGCTCCTGTGACGTCATACTGTGACGTAAAACTACAATGTATGAGCTTGTTAATGGCATTCTCTGCCTGTAAACAGCAGAGCAAGTAAGTTTATTATTGATAACACTTTGATTTTTCGCCATTATAATAAATACGAAGCAGTTGTATTTCGTATTTTGCAGCGCAATAATTTCTATTGGTCGTTATTAGTACTCCATAGCAAGGTCACGTCTAAAGCGATACGTGAGACCCTCTGAGGGGTATAAAAAGTTAAATTATATCGCATGAATTAGAATAGGGATAAACGTACTGTGTTTTGTGGTTCCGACAGGTATATGTTGGATATACTGTTGGAAACAGGCCCCGACAGTATAACTGCATTTCCAACAGTATATCCAACATATACCTGTCGGAACCACAAAACACAGTACGTTTATCCCCTAATTAATCAAGTTATAGCCATAATGTGAATGTGTGACTACAATACCCAACAAGCAGACAGACTGACAAACAGTTTAACAAACAGATTGGCAGATGGATTTTCATGGGACAAAGTGATCCCTATAAACTGCTCATGCATTTGAATTGTCAGATAGGCTGTATGAAACAGATAGACAGTTGAACTAATAAATGGAGGTCCCATATATATCACAGCCATAAGAAAACTTAAAATATGTCAATTGCACAGTGAAAGAGCGCAAAACAGAAAAAAATGAAAAATTTTTATTGGTCAAAAATGAAATTAAAGGTATTGAGATGATTTAAAAGTGCATAAAAAGGTGACAAAATTGAAAAAAATGAAAAGGGAAGAAAAAATTTGGGGTGCCAGTGCCGGGACTTGAACCCACAACCCTTGGGTCCATGTGCTCAGTCAACATACCTATTCATATTTTTTAAAAATCTATAAAAATTCCAAAAAAAGAAGATTTTAGCATGTAATGTATATAGAAGCGAATAGTAACCTAAATATGACAAACATATGCTAAATGAGGGCACAAAACCACACATTTCAAACCACAAACAGTTCAAAAATGAGCATTTTTGACAAAGTCCAATGTCAAAAACATGTCAAAAATTTGACTTCCGACAGGAATCAGAAGCAGCAACACTTGTTAAGACATCCTTCTAGATCATCCAGATGCTTTTGTTTTGTCATATGTGCTTCGGTTCTGAAAAGGAGTTTGTCAAAGGAGGGTACCCCCTGTGACCTAGTACCTACTTTGCATTTGGTTGCGGCACCTTTTGACGGATCCGGAAGAAAAACAACAGCACTTTTAGGGGACCATGAGTACTTAATTCCTACCAAGTTTCATCAAAATTCCTTTGGTGGTTCTTGAGAAGAAGTCAAAAATGTAAAAAGTTTACGACGGATGGACGCCACGCCATGACAATAGCTCACGTGAGCTTCGCTGAGAAGAGCTAAAAAAATAGTGATATCAAAGATAGCAAGTTTTTATTGTAAATCAGCAAACTTCTAAAATCTATAAAAAAAACCCTGTGTTTGTGAAACACAAATGCCCCCGTTGGCATTTTTGTCAGTAAAACAGATCAAAAGTAGTATCACATTTGAGGTCAAGGTCAAAAGGTCAAATTTAGTGTCCATGGAAAAGTCTTGCCACATGGACTTCATATGTGAAATATGAAAGCCCTATCACTTACCATTCAAAAGTTATGGCTAAAGTTTAAATTTTTGAAACTAGGTCAAACTCCAAGGTCAAGGTCACAAGGTCAAAAATTTTGGTATCCATGGAAAGGTCTTGTCAAAAGGAATACACATGTGAAATATGACAGCCCTATCACTTACCATTCAAAAGTTATGGCCAAGGTTAAAGTTTTTGTGGACAAACAGACCAACAGACAAACAAACAGATTGACGGACAGACCAAAAACTAAAGGCCCCGAATCTTCGATTACGGGGGCATAAAAAAGTTTTATCAAGAGCAGACTATGCATCTAATATTAGCAATATCCCTTAGAGAGCTAAAGATATTGCTGAAGTATGAATAATTGAAATTATAGGTTAAGGTCAAGGTCACTACATTAATACCTTATAGTAGAAGAGGTACATGTATAGCCCAGATTACAGTTTTTTTTAAAGGAAGGTCAAAAGGTCAAACGACATAGTCTCAAATGAAAGGTCTCATCAGAATTAAAGTATCTACATGTGAAATATCAAAGCTCTACCCTTTATAGTTCAAAAGATAGTGTCTGAAAAGTAGGTCAAAGTCTACGATCACAGTCACTAGGTCAATAGACATGGTCTCATCACAAGGAAACTATATGTGATGTCAAAGCCCTATCCCCCTATAGTTCAAGAGATATAGCCCAAGCTTAAGTTTTGAAAAGTAAGTCAAACTTTAAGGTAAAGGTCACTAGGTCAAAGGTCATGATCTCAAATGAAAGGTCTCATCACAAGGAATCTGCATGTGAGATATGAAAGCCTTTACCCTTATGGTTGTATAAGATATAGACCAGGTTAAAGTTTTTCAAAAGTAGGTCAAAGTCTAAGGTTCAAGGTCACTAGGTTATGGTCTCAAACCAAAGGTCCCGTCATAAGGTATCTACATGTGAAATATGAAAGCCCTACCCTTTATTAGATTAGGTCTAGATTTGGTCTAGATCCTATCCATGGGTAAAGAAGGAAATATGTACAGACAGACCTACCCCTTATAGTTCAAGAGATAAAGCCCAGGTTTAAGATTTGTCTACGGACGACGACAACAACGACGCCAATGACGACAACGACGACGCCGAGGGTATGGCATTAGCTCTCCGGACTTTTTCGTCCCGGCGAGCTAAAAATTACATAGCTCTCAGTAGCAGGTTTTTGTCAAAAATCAAATAACTTCCAAAATACAAGAAGTATTGTCATGAGGATTCTATTCATCTGATGTTAGTCTTATCTCTTAGAGAGCTGAAGATATTGCCAAAGTACGAGTAATTAAAAATTAGGTAAATGGTTAAGGTCACAAGGTCAAAGGTCATGGTCTAAAATGATAGGTACCATCACAAGGAATCTACATCATGGCGTACATGTGAAATATCAAAGCCCTACACTTATAGTTCAAGAGATATAGCCCAGGTTAATTTTTTTTAAAGTAGGTCAAAGTCGAAGGCCACAGTCACTAGGTCAAAGGATATGGTCTCAAATTTAAGGTCGTACACAAGGTATCCACATGTAAAATATCAAGGCCCTGCCCCTTACAGTTCAACTTCAAGAGATATAGCCTAGGTTAATTTTTTTTGAAAAGTAGGTCAAAGTCAAAGGCCACAGTCACTAGGTCATGGTCTCAAAGTAAAATATCAAAGCCATGTCCCTTACAGTTTAAGAGATATAGCCCAGGTAAAAGTTTTTCAAAAGTAGGTCAAAGTCCAAGGTCAAGAGGTCAAAGGTCATGGTCTCAAATGAAAGGCCTTGTAAGAGGGTATCTCCATGTGAAATATCAACGCCCTACCCCTTATAGTTCAAGAGATATAGCCCAGGTTAAAGTTTTGACTACAGACAATGACGACAACGACGCCAAGGTTAGCTCTTCGGACTTTTTCATCCCGGCAAGCTAAAAAGGTACAATATCCAGATTGTCATGCAGTATTCACAAAAAAAAAAACACAACTCTGAAATCTAACAACTTTCTTACCTGGTAATTTTTTGATTTGGAGATAGCATGGCCTGAGGAGGAGTGTGTTGTACTGTAGTCATGCTCCGTACTCGATCGTCGGAATCTGATGGAACAGACTGCAGGGTGTTTGTCATAGCATATGTAACCTGAAGTATCATAGTGTTATTATTTAAAATACAAAATCATAACGGAAGTCTAGGAGTGAGATTCTGTTAAAAAAAACAGATAAAAAAATTGCAAAAATATATATCATTCTGTCCCTTATTGTATCTGAGGACTTATCTATCTGCACTTTTACCCTGGGGGTCAGTGGCTCAATACGTAAATTATAGATATCAAAATATTTTAACTGTACTGTACCTCCATGAATAAATATGTGCTTGTGAATGCAATATAGCAGGATAATTAACCCAAAAGATACCTTTGTTCAATGTTTTCCTGGAGTTGTTCTAGGCATTTGGTTTTAGCACTTTTGATTTCTTCTCTCGAATCCTGAGATCTTGTGTTCATTGTAGAAATTGGACTGTAGAGAGCCCCTTTGTGTCAATCAGGGCTTCAAGACTGTTCTGGCACTCCTCAACTTTAACTAGTGTTGTATAATCTGAAAAATTTCATAATTGATTATCGGTTTATAATCGGAGAGGATTTTAATTGATTATTTCGTTTTAATCGGAAATAATTCTTTCCTGTTTTTACAGAAAGGAATATTACAAGCAATGAATAAAATTCACTAAATCTTATGCTAATATACATAGCAAAATGTCTAGAAAGAACTCCAACCATAGAATGATAAAATCCTGTCTAGTAGTCAAGATCACAGCAGTAATGGAGTCAAAACAAATATGAGATTGTAATAGTGGACATCGTTATACGGCAGATGCAGGGATGGGAGGAGGGGGGGGGGGATTTCCATACAACCTAATTGAACCGAAAGATTTTTCTCATTCAAGGAGTCAAGCAATATCTTCGTGGAGTTTAGGCTAACAGTACTGTGAAATTCACTTAGCTTGTCTTTCTTACAAAGCTCAGGAGTTCGGCGTAAAAACTAAAAAAAAATTTTTTTCTAGACGAGTAGGTATATTGACGTATCGAAGGACCGTATCACATCTGACGATGGAGTTTTCTATAAGAGTACTTTTTATTACTATTAAATTCAATGAGAATCCTAATTCTATCCATTGTATGCATTAGAGAGTGTATCCTTTTCAAATTATTTACACTACGCCCGGAACTTTTACTCCTAGAAACAATCGTTGATCTACTTTCGTTTTATTCGTACTTGTCATACGCAAATTCAACGGAAAACTATGTCATTCTTTTCCACGTTGAATATTTCCGATTATAATCGATTCTTAAAAACATAATCAATTTATCGAAATCGAAGGGTATTAGCGATGATGTCGCCGATGTCGGCGATAATCGTTACAACACTAACTTTAACCTAAATGTATATGTTAATGTCATCATAAAGGGAAAAATACTGAAATGCACAGCAACCTTTTCCTAGTGAGGTAGAGTTATGACGGGGATGATACACAGGTTTTTTTTTTTTAATTTGGGGAAGGTGCCTGTCCCTTTTGGGAAAATTTGCGACATTTTGCTAAAATTGGGAAAATTTTGGAACAAATTCTCACCAAAGTATAACTCTAAAGTATCATTTATTAACACTGATAATCTATTGATTTGCTTGAACTGAACAAGGGATGAATAAAAAACTTTTAAAAATGCACTTCGAAATAGGACATTTTGTGCTGACTTCCAGGTTTTGAGTCTTATTTTCTCAGGTGATTTTTTGATAATTCCTTTTTGGGAATTTCAGGGTGATTTTTTGGGAAAAATAGAGGAAATTTGGCGTTGGGAAGGGGCCGAAATTCGGCCCCAAAACAAGGAAAAAAACCCCTGATACACTATATCAAACAAAGACCAAACAATTGGGAATGTTTAGAGTCTAACATTTTGTCTAAATTGGAAAAAAAAGATACTTTTTTTGCATTGGCAATGGGGCAGAATATCGGCCCTAAATCAGCCCTAGCGACGGCCCTGGCATGCCGTACAAAAACAATACAGCATCAGATATTGTCGAAAATTTTTAAAACATAATAATTATCTGTTTATAAGTCCTTCCACTGACTGAATCGTGCAGCCTAATCCCTTCTAAATTCAGTTCAAATATGCTTCAGATTCCACCAAATTGCTTAATTATTTCAAAATTTTCTCGGACCCCCACTCTGCCCTTCGGGCCTTGAAAGTGATTCCCATCAAAAATTGTATGTGCCCCCCCCCCTGGCAGTTGAGGTTCTGAATCCGCCCCTGATTACATGTACATATAAGTTATAGTCACTATAATTGTTCTAGTATTAAAGAATCGTCAGGGCTTTTCTATTTCCCAAGTCATAAATGAGCCATACAGTCACTGGTCCAGGGGTTAAATTTAGGGCTGTCACGATACGCTAAGCTTATGATATGATAATGTTTCATGATATTTACTCACAATGCGATTTGTATCATGAAACATCATTTTAGTGGCAGATCCAGCTTTTCAGTTGGGGGCCCAAAGAATTGGCATGGGGTCTTGGGACCACCTAGGTCCCCAGCGGGTCCAGGGCAGAGCCCTTGTACTGGTAGGGGAACCAGAAAGGCCAACCCCCCCCCCCCCCCCGGATATTGGTTTTATCACTCCATAAAGCATCATATCGACCTCATCACTGTGCAATAATTGTATAATATTTACTTTTTTACTTTAAATGATCGTTTCACCCATGATTGGAAAATTTTAGGGGGGGGGGGTGGAGTACGCAGGCACCTGTTGATCAGTTTACATAAAATATGAATTACTTACTGTATCGTTGTTTTCCAGTGCAGGTTCTGTAGGATCCTCTATGCTGGGCTCATCTGATAACGTAAACTTGTATGTATAGTGCGGTATGAAGAAATAGTTTTTGACCATCGGACAGAATTTCCTCTGATACATCAGCGGCAGCCCCTACTTCTGCATTTTTCGCGCTAGGCGATCGATTATTTTACTTCCAAATCGATTACCGAAATCGGATGACTACAACACCCCGTTAATCGATAATTATCGACCCATCATGAATGAAATATCGATAAATCAATCTACATCACAAGAACAAAAAAAAAGAAGGCTCCGAACAGAAAAATTACCCAGCATGCCCAGACACCAATTTTACGGTGAAGAGATAATTTTGATCGTACGAAAGAGAGAGAAATTCCCCACAAAGAAAAATCCCTCCTACCATTGGTGTATACGCTTCTGCGATGCCTAAACTCTTTACTGACAAAAATAATACAACAAAACTATCAAAAAATATCTTTTTTATTGCCTGTGGATACCTCGAACCATTTCGAAATACCGATTAGGTTTATGGGGAATGGCGATTTTCCCCACAATTTCCAACATTCCTCACAAGAAAGGTCATTTCACAGGTGTGAGTTCCCCACAAGTGGGGTTTTGCCAGTGCTCTCTCTCTCTCTCTCTCTCTCTCTCTCTCTCTCTCTCTCCTCTCTCTTACGCGTTGAAACTCACTTGTGGGGAATCGGGTGTTTTTATCACATTGTGGGGAAAGTGCTTTCTAGTAATAAAAACAGTGATTTTTCGATTTTTTCTGGTGGAAATTAGGGTGATTATGAATGTCACTCACTTACTTTTTTGAGTTGAGGCTTAATATTTGAAAGAAAGGCATCTCAATATTGTGGGGAAAGAAAATTATCTCTTTTAGTTGCGGGGAATATTTCGGAACCCCTCTAATGTTGACGTATGCTACTTCCGCCAACTTATGAGGAAAATTTTTCACTGAAGAGAAAAGGGGGTCTAGATATCGTGATTTGTAGACATACGCTCATTTATTCTTAGTTTTTATTCATTTGTTATTTTGATTGAGACGATATCTGTTAAATAGAACTGATTTTCAAAATTAGGAATGACATATCTCTATCATTGACATTTGTGGGGAATGTCTTCGAATGCCGCCACTCAACATTTGACGTAACTTCCGCCGACTTACGAGGAAACTTCGTAAGGGGGAAAGGGGGGGGGAAGACAAAGTGATACAACGTTGCTGTTCAAAGGACTTCTGAAAATTGAAAAATGTGAAGTTTGAGTATTTATTCAAGACGATCACAATTTTCCTGGTTAACAAAATTGATTTTGAAAATTAGGAAAGATATATCTCTATCATTGAAATTTGTGGGGAATGTTATCTATCATCCGCCAACTTGTGAGGAATTTTTATCACTGAATTGGAAAGGGGGGGGTAGAAATAAACAATGATGCTGTTTAAAGGACTTCTGTAAATTGAAAAATGTGAAGTTTGAGTATTTGTTCAAGACGATCACAGTTTCCCTGGTTAACAGAACTGATTTTAAAAATTAGGAAATATATATCTCTATCATTGAAATTTGTGGGGAATGTCATCTATCATCCGCCAACTTATGAAGAATTTTTATCACTGAATTGGAAAGGGGGGGGGGTTAGAAATATACAATGATGCTGTTTAAGGGACTTCTGTAAATTGAAAAAAAGAAGTTTGAGTATCTGTTCAAGACTATCACGAGTTTCGAATGAAAACGCTATTTTATTCAACTAATATTGATACTTTTACAATAATGCACTGGATGGTCAGTAAACGCTTTTCTTTCAATCATTGTGACAAAAGCTGTTGACAACCACAACATGTATATCAATCAGATGTCGGCCATGAACATGACTACTTTCGTACCATCGTGCCATCGCCAGCGATGTCACGATGGCGATGTTACGATGTTACGATGACAATGTTACGACGCTACGATGTTACGATGGCGAAGTTTTTGTGCAACGATGACGAAGACACGATGTTACGATGGCGTAGATACGATGTTCACTTCGTGACATCGCCATCGTGACACCGTATTATCGCCATTGTAACATCATTGCCATCGTATCATCGACATCGTAACATCTTGTCATCGCCATCGTAATCGCTATCGTAACTTCGTTTCATTTTACGCATGCGCGGTGGATTATTTTTCAAAGGTCCAGATAGTGTAAAATTAAGGCCAAGATATTTATATCGTGAGACATTATGTATCACTTCATTTTTTTTATATGATAATTTATCATTTATTAGGTTTCCACTTTTATTAGAATATCAATACGTAAACATGTAATTGTCTTAATTTTTGACTTTCCTAGCGTGTTTTCTCATGAAATGAGTACAAAATGGACCATGAAAAGAGGAAGTAAAAGTAGTCAAAATGAATCCCAATTTTCGATCATTACATGAATCCGTTTCCAGGGGTTATCAGACAAAATAATTTCAATACTTCAAGTTTAAAATGGTTCAGGTTCTATCTCTTCGGACATAACATGATGGTAGCCCCACCCCCTAGTTTCTAAGATAATCATCCCCTCCACAACAGATGAAAATCGGTCGATCCCCGCATATTAATCATATTAATATATACCCATATTCTGAACGTGCTTTTCAAGTTCTATCAGAAGCGGATCTAATGGAGGCAAGGTCGGTTGGGTCTATAGTTAGAATAGAGAATGTATCAAAAATGCTGATTTTTCCGGTTTCTTTGCATGTATTAAATAATTACGTCTTATTAAAATCAGACTTCGCCAAACGAGCAGGGCGCAGTTCGAGGGGAGGGGAGGGGGCGCTCCTTGATGGAAAAATCATTTAATGTGAAAGAGCCGATGTTATGTAGTAGTTCCCCCCCCCCCCCGGAAAAATGGCTATATATAAGTGGTTTTTCCCCCGGAAAATCTACTATATAGTAGTTTTCCCCGGGGGGGAATTCTGCTATATAGTAGACTTTCCCCATGTTATAGTAGTTTTTCCCCGGGGAAAATCTGCTATATAGCCATTTTACCCCCTCGAATGAATTCCGGAATTTTATTTAATTCATGTTATAAAAAAGCACGACAATAATCCTCCAAATCCAAACACAGCCTAACTAGAGAAAAGGTTTGAAATAAGATATTGACTTTGACATTGAAAAATGTACGGAAGCCAGTTCGTGCCATGTTATATTTTTTTACTATCTCGTAGTTACGAGAATCTTTTCTCGTAGTTACGAGAAAACATTCTCGTAGTTACGAGAAAACATTCTCGTAGTTACGAGAAAAAAATCTCGTAGTTACAAGAAACTTTTCTCGTAGTTACGAGAAACTTTTCTCGTAGTTACGAGAAAATTTTCTCGTTGTTACGAGAAAAAAATCTCGTAGTCACAAGAAACGTTTCTCGTAGTTACGAGAAACTTTTCTCGTAGTTACGAGAAACATTTCTTGTAATTACGAGAAACTTTTCTCGTAGTTACGGGAAAGAAATCTCGTAGTTACGAGAAATAGTGCGTTCGAATTTTTTTCTCGTAATTACGAGATTTATTTCTCGTAACTACGAGAAAAGTTTCTCGTAACTACGAGAAAACGTTTCTCGTAACTACGAGAAAAGTTTCTCGTAACTACGAGATATGTTTCTCGTAACTACGAGATTTTTTTCTCGTAACTACGAGAATTTTTTCCCGTAACTACGAGAAAAGTTTCTCGTAACTACGAGAAAAGTTTCTCGTAGCTATGAGAAACGTTTCTCGTAACTACGAGATAGTAAAAAATATAACATGGCACGAACTGGCTTCCGTAATAATGTAATTATAGTGGAATATTGCTTGGATAAAGAAAATTATGAGTTGACTTCAAGATTTCAATTATTTCAAGTATTGACCTCGACATAGACATTTGACCTTGAAGGTACAATATATCGTAATGTACATATAATATATCAAATATTCCGCTTAAGGTAGCTCGTACCTCAGCTTATATTCTCCCTATGATATTTTTTACGTGCTAATCATCCTTGAACCTTTTCAAATAAACCCTAGATTGTAGGGTTATCTTTATCGTCTATAAATTCGAATAAACCTATCTTTAACATTACACCCCAAGGAAAAATCCATAAATCCATATTTCTTACATTGTTATTCAACATTTTTTAACCAAAAATATGTATTTGAAACCTATATTAGCTTAACCCAATGTGCAATAATATGAAAAGAAAATATGGGGTGTCAATGCATAATTTTCTCCGATTTTGGACCTGAGGTACAATCTACCTTGAACTAAGCGATATTTCTAAGCAGGTAGACCTGATTTCAGATATTACCCTTGACCTTGAGATTTGACCTTGACCTATTGTATTACACTTCATTGTACCAAAACTTTATGAAATATCACATTGACATAGAAACTGTACAAAAAAACTTGATTAATTTCAAGTATACTGACCCTGACCAAGAGGATTGGCTTTAAGAAATTTAATTTAGAGGTTTAAACTGTACTGACCCATACATTTGACCTTGAGCTAATTTTTATTAAGAAGTATCTTAAAAAGGCAGACAGTTGGACTGACAGAAAGGCAAACAGATATACCGAAATCAGACAGATAGATAGACATATGCATAGATACACAGACAGACACTTGTAAAGTCACAGACAGTCACATATAGACACAAAGATATAGGCCCATAGATAAAGTACACTTAGACAGACATATGAAGAAAGGGAAATAAAGACAGACATATGAAGAAAGGGAAATAAAGACAGACAAACCCAAAGACAAACAGGTAAGCACATATAGATAAATAGTCTGACAGACACACAGCGACAGACAGACAGAAAACCACACAGATAGACAAACACAAAGGCGGAAAAAGACAAAGACAAACAGATAAATAGACAGTCACAAAGACAGACACAGAGATAGAAACATACACATATACATAGAATCTCACAGCCAGACAGACAGACGTACTCACTCGTAGACATATATTGACAGATAGGCATAAGAAAGATAAATACACATGGTTATAATTTTTTAAATCACATCCATTTCCACAGCATTTCAGAACAATTTCCATTGACATAAGGAGTGTTAAACGACATATAAAAAGAAACAAATACAGACTGAATCAAACATACGTCCTTTCAAAAATACAGACACGCAAAAAGATAAATATATGCAGAAAGATCCAGGTAGAAAAACTTACATATACACGCACAGACAGACACACACAGAACGAGATCCAGACAGAAAGTCAAACAGACACAAAGAAAGATATACAGAGACACTCATCATCAGGAAGATAGGAAAGGACATACATAAAGACAGGACAGACACGAACAGATCGTCAAACAAACAGATACACAGACAGATAATATAAGACAAACGGAGTGAGCATTTAGAAATTGAAAATCTCTATTGAACACAAGATAATAAAGAGATAAAATTCAAGCCAGTAACGGTAGGGGGACCTCTGCTATGGAGGAAAGACTACTTTATAGCAGTTTTTTTTCCGGGGGGAAGCTGCTATGGGGGAAGAACTACTATATAACACCGGCATTTGTAAGATAAGAAAATACTGAAATGTAGTATTAGCAATTGGAAATCTTGTTTGGAAAGGAATCATTCATTGTATAAAATAAATAAAATGAATAAATTTGGCGACATGGGTATAGCCAGGCATACGTTTGTACGTAAAACCGTCCTAATCGTTTTCGCAAATAGAGGAAGTGTCCTCCTCGGCAGTGCTAAAACATTATGACATGTTTTTAAAGCAAACTACTGTCGGTTAAAGTTCAGAAAGCACCGATTTGAATACATTTTATTTCAAAATTTTCGTAGGTTTATACAATGCACATTCAAATTTGCACACACTGATCGCTATCAAACTGCGTGCTTTCAGTTGAGACATTGAGGGTATTCAATATCTGGATGTGGACGTACATGTATGCATATCGATTTTTTTCTCATCTTTATCTAAATATTAGGTTCACCATACGCTTGATCGTTTTGAAAAGTCTAATTTCAGTAGATATTGTGCCTAAGAAGCCACCATTTCCTTCATTTTAAAAAATGTTTCTCTGGGAACTTTCTTGTCTAACAAATCATCCCCTTCTGTGTTGACCCTTCTATAGATGTCCACGTCGAAAACACCCTAGCTATACGCCCCTCGGCGAGTGAAGGGGGAGTGGATTTAATTCTTACATACCAAAAAACTATCCCCTTTGCTGTTAGAGTACCCTGTCTGAAGTTTATTGTTACAATTATCAGAAAAAGACCAATCAAAAAGCAAATTTTAGGTGTAGAAGGGTTTATACATAACTTCATGAATTTGATACACAAACAATTGTTTGGTTTGAAATTTTATCGCAAAGTTAACCAAATAAGGTAAGGTGGCTGCAAAAATAATATATAATTTGATGATTTTTTTTAGCTCCGAGCTTATGCGATCGCCGGCGTCCGATGTCCGTCTGTTTGTCCGTCCGTTAAACTTTTCTCGTGAACACGAATCCTCTGAATAAGTGAATGGTATTTTTGCATTATAATGGGTCTATGGTGTAGTTTTGTTTGAGCCCCTGAAGTCAGGGTCTTGAAAAATTTTCTCCTGTAAATTCTATGTAATTTTGTGAAGACCAATTCTCAAAAAGTATGAATGATAGAGAATTGATTATTTTTGCATTATAATCAGTTTGTTGTGCATATGATATTTTGATAGAGCGCCGGACCCCTAGGGTCTTGGAAAAGGGGAGTGGTCATTTTCCTCTATTTAACTCTATGTAATCTTATGAAATTTCATTTTCAGAAAGAAAGTATAAATTGATAGAGAGGTAATCCATTTTGTATAATCCTAGGTCTGTTATCTAGTTAATCATCTGATATTTTATTTGAGCCCCATGCTCCTTGGGGTATTAGAAAAGGGGTGTGGTAAATTTCTGTTATGTTAATCTTATCTTTGGAGTACACATTCTCAGAAAGTATAATTGATAGAGAATATTATATAATATTATACAGGCCTTGTATTATACAAAATGGATTACCTCAAATTCTTATTGTAGTATAGTTACATGTAGTCTGTGGTCTAGTTGTTAATCTGACATTTTTGAGCACCTGACCCCCAGGGTCTTGGAAAAAGAGTTAGCCAATACGATAAATCTTACCAAACAACCGGTAGAGCTTAAGTCTCGTCAGAGACCTAGTTTCCTTTCAATTACGCTACTTTTCTGGAAAAAATCTTTTCTGGACAATCTTTCTCTTTTCGGAGTATATTTTTCAGTTTTGGGGTTGCCCTAATGGACTTTCATAGTAAAATACTCGTGGGGTAAAATCACCGTTATGCTATGTTACGATGGCGTTGACAAGATGTTACGATGGCAATGACACAATGTTACGATTGTGATGACACGATGCTACGATGGCGATAACACGTTGTTACGATGGCGATGATATGATGCTACGATGGCGATGACACGATGGCACGATGCTACGGTGACAAGATGTTACATTGGCAATGACACGATGTTACGATGGCGATGACACGATGGCGATGACAAGATGTTACGATGACGATGACATGATGTTATGATCACAATGACGTTATGGCGATGACACGATGCTACGATGGCGATGTTTCGATGGCGATGACACGATGCTACGATGGCGATGATATAATCATATCTTCGCCATCGTGGCATCGTAACTTCGCCATCGTAGCATCGTCATCGTGACATCGCCGGCGATGGCACTATGACACTTAGCGGTCCAAACAGGATTCCATAATGTCTTCTACAAAGTTTGAGTTTTTCGTCCCGATCGGAAATCAAAGATCGCTGCTCTTGTCATGTGAGCGACATGGCTCCTTTGGGCCTCTTGTTGTAGTGTTGGGGCGGTTGAGAAGAGAATAGAGAGAAGTTAACTGATTTTAAAATAACGTGACACTTTGGTTTCGCTTGATTACTTCTCCCAAAATGCATACAAAAGCATAATGTATCTCCCAAACTATATATGTTTATACCATATTTATCATCTATTTCAACACCAAACGAACCCAACATTTGGGTATCTGACCGTTGAATGTATGTTCTTAACATAACCGAAATGATCAGGGTGGATGTAAAAATTACAGTATTGCGTATATTCGGAATAACATTGCGTATATTCGCAAAAGTACTGCGAATATATGCGATCCTATTACGAGTATATATATGCAAAATTACTGAGAAGATACGCAATACTATAGCGAATATCTGCCATTCTAGTGCGAAAAGACAATGTACGCAATGTTTCTGCGAATATATGGAATACTATTGCGAATATACGTAAAACTATCGCGAATATATGCAATGTTATTGTGAATACACACATCGACTTGTAAACGACATCTTTTCGACAAACGAAGACTCTAGTACGAGAAGATAAGAGATCAGTACGAGTTTAAATTTTTACGAATTTATACGAGATGTAACAACATACATACGAGTTAAGCACGAGCTAAGAACGAGAAATGTACGAGCTGAAACATTTTAACAGGGATTGAATTTGTCATTATGTTAGCATTCGACCGTCGACTAGATTTGTCTTCCTTTTGCACGTTTTGCATGTATTGAATCTTCATTTTCTTCCTCAGAGCTGCTGCACAATTTGAACGAATTAGTTTGTACAAGGTACAAACAAGATACACAGATTTATACAAGATTTCTTCATTTTATACTTATCTTAAGCTTCTTTCGAGGATAGATTCTGGATTGTGCAAATTATGTTGAAAAGTATCTTCTTATGATATCTAAGTATCCAAGAAGCGTGCATATTCAAGATTTCAAGATTGTTCAACATCTAAGAACCCTTTTGACTTTTGGATTATATATGTACATGGTAAAATCATGGATTTTTATTACTTTTAAACATTTTTATGGCTGAAAATTACACGTAAATTACGTACAAAATGTTCCAAAAAGTATTGAAGGTCCTGCATGTAACACCAATAGGAATTAATCTGCCAGTGGGGGGGGGGTGTTACATTTCTTTTCAATAAAACCAGACACGAAGTGTGTTATAAGTATCTTTAACGATCTGATGTTGATACTTTCAAGCTTAAAAACGTTTATAATTGATGTTTTTGAATTTCTTGCATGAAATGTCACCAGATCTTAGAAGGAGTATGTACTCACTGTCTTTTACGAATAAATATTCCATTATAGATGAAAGACGGACCTTTTTCTTTCTTTTTTAATTTATTCATTATGACAAAATGATCTAAGTTATTTGGACAAACTTAATATGATTGATTGATTTTTTTCCATTTTATCTATCTATGTATCTATGTATTTTTTTTTGGGGGGGGGGGGAGTTCGCATGGCCTGGACCCTTGAATATGTCAGCCCATTAGGGCCTCTTTTTCTTTTTTTGCCTTTTTTTTTCGTTGATTCATGTATGAAATATGTGTGTATATGAAATATGAAAGGCCTACCATTAATATTATAAAAGAAATCCGCTTTCAAAACATCTTAGCATAAAATGTTGTATAGGGTGAAGGTCAAGGTCACAGGGTCAAAATTCGTGGTACTAAAATGTAGTTCTCTTTATGGTGAATGTATGTATGAAATATGAAAGGCCTACCATTTCATGTATTAAAGAAATCTGCTTTCAAAACATCTTAACATAAAATGTTGTATAGTTGAAGGTCAATGTCACAGGGTCAAAATTCATGGTACTTTAATGTAGTACTCTTAATGGTGAATATGTGTATGAAATATGAACTGTCTACCATTAATAGTATAAAAGAAAACTGCTTTAAAAACTTTTTAACCTGACGGACGGACAGACAAACAGACAGGGTGATTCCTATATACATTTGTACCTCCCTTATGCTAGGTTTACACTTAGCCACGATGTCCTACGATGTCTACGATTGAGCAAAATCGTGGAGCTCCACGATTCTATAAATAAAATTGGTCTTCACACGCTCTCCGACGCTCCATCACGCTCTGATACGCGCTGTAGCGATTTGTTACGATTGTAGATAAGATCTGTTACGATTGCATCCCGTTCTCTCAAGCTTCGTTACGTTCCCGCACGATTACCACGAAGAGCTTTGCCACGCTCTATCACGGTTCCCTACACTTATCAAGTTTTGTTGCGATCCGTTACGATGCAGGACTACGATTTGCCGCGCTCTAACACGATGTGATATGAAATAGACAACCAGTTTCAATACTACTTGCAATATCCGAACAAGATTAAACTTAACATCCAGGAGGTGAAGATTTTATATCGCAAAACGCTGGAAATGGCATTGATGAACCTTATTTGATCTTTCTTTTTTCGATTATTAAAGGTAACATTTTTATTGAGCAATTCAAATCTTTGATTGCGTGTATACATTTAACTCGTTCGAAGACAATTAATGCAGCACCGCACTGGTTAACAAGACTTCTTTTCTTAGTCTTCTTCGTGTGTTAGAAATTGTTGCGAATGTGGAAAACTCGTAATCCATTATAATTTTCATGATAGGAATCGCAACGAATATTGTACATCATGGACTGAATCGTGGAAATCGTAACAAATCGTCAAAGAGCGTGAGTGAAATCGTAGTGGATCGTAGAAGAACGTGTTTCACCAAGATCTCCTACGATTGCATATTGCGATCTGTTGCGCTTTGTCAAGATCTGTTACGCTATACTACGCTCCATCACGTTCACTATGCTCCACTACGCTCTCTCACGATGTAAGGATCAATCGGGACAATCGTAGTAAATTTTTTGAGAATCAAACATTTTGCCACGATCTCTACGATCTCCTACGATCATCACGATTCCACCACGCTCTCTTACGATCGTCATGATTCAACCCCACGCTCTCTTACGATCTCGACGATTCGCCTCAATCGGGGCGATCGTGTAAACCTAGCATTAACTTCGTTTGCAGGAGGGGGGGGTTATAATAATTGCCTTAAATTTAAAGTGATGATTTTTGAAAGGAATTTCTGAACGTAGTAATTCTGTATGTAGCACAAATTGAATAGTGTTGTGGTATGTCATCATCATGTCCTTCTGTCTTTGTTTTCTCCTTATATTTTGATGAATCCATATGGCATTTTGTATTAAAGAGGTTCTCTAGAGTGTCAACAAGGTTTTTTTTCTATTACATGTATTGCCAATTGTGACCTTGGTCTTGTCTTGCCTTCTTACGATGGGCAACTAATACTAGTACGCGAAGTGTGATGAAGATTGGAAGTAATTCACTATGATGTCCTCAAGTTTTTCGGTGATTACCAATAGTGACATGACATTGACTTTTGACCTTTAAAATCAATAGATGTTGTCTTCTTACCATGGGCAACATACACAAGGTTTGATGAGTACTGGAAGTAACTGGTGACCTCTACTTGAGTATCCACAATGATTTCATATTAGAGAGGTTAAGTTACAAGTTCTTTCAACGTGTACGTATGACGTACATGTACACGTCACAGTTTGACGTCACAATCCAAAGACGTCGTTTAGTTACACGTACGAATCGGAGTAGGTATAGGTATAGCTATGAAGTAAGGTGTACGTGTAGCTTGCTTCTTTTAAATCAGTTTAGTCTGCGAGAAAAATACATCAAGATTCGTGAAACCTCGACGCAAGGAAAGTTAGAATCCTAAACATGCTTTATAACACGGAAAATTGGAAGTTCGATCAATTATAAGTCTGGAATTTTTCAAAGAAGTTACCCGTTCTGTCGTTACGTGTAGAGCGTCGTTTACACGTCCATAGCGTGTAGCTATACGTCACATCGTGACGTCATTTGAACAAAGATCGCAGGAAGTGATGACGTCATACGTACACGTCGCGCTAAAACTTGTAACTAAACCTCTCTATTATCACCAATTGTGACCTTGACCTTTGATCTCTAACCCTGAAATTCAAAAGGTCTTGTCCTCTTACCACGGACACCTTGTATGCAACTTTTAATAAAGATCTGAGGTAAACTGTGACCTCTAGAGAGTCTAAAAGGCTTTTGTATAATTATGAATAGTGACATTGACCCTGAATGGTGTTGTCTTCCCATCATGGACATCTTACATGCAATTTTTGATGAAGATAGGAAGTAAACTGCGATATCTAGAGTGTCTTAATTTTTTTCTATTATCATCAATTGTGACCTTGACCTTGAAAATCAATAGGTATTGTCTTCTCGCTATGGACAACTTACATGCAAAGATTGATGACTATTAGAGGTAAACTGTGACAGGTCCGACCCTTAAAACAGTAGGTTTTGTCCTTTTGCTGTGATCGACTTCTATGCAAAGTTTGATGGAGATTTTATGAAAACTGTGACATCCAAGAGTGTCCACAAGGTTTTTCAATAATTACAAATAGTGACCCTGACTTTTGACCATGAAATTTAATAAGTGTTGTTTTCTCACCATGGACAAATAACACTTACATGCCTGAAGAAGACTGGAAGCAGAATGTGACCTCTACAGTGTACACAAACTTTTTCTATTATCACCATTTGACCTTTAATATCAATAGGTATTGTCTCAACATGGACAATTTGCATGCAAAGTTTGATGAGTATTGAAAAAAATTGTGAGTGTCCACAAGCATTTGTAGACCTACATACTCACTAACACACACACTAACACAAGGTGGAGTATATATATCCCATTGTACAACAGAAAAAAGATCTGAATTGGGATGAAAGATGACAATTTTCACAGACAAAAATTCTGGAGGCCAAATTCAACTTGTAATCTGTGATAAAGTTTTCCATTTGAAGTGGATAAAAAATAGTCTACAAATATTAAGCAGAACACAAAGATCTAATTCCACATTTTATCTTTTAAATATAGCCTACATATATAGTATGTAATACTAGATAATCAATATAAGGTTGAACAATATGTTTGTGTAACCACCAAAGAAATGGAGGTATTGGGACAAACTGAATTTGTGATACAGTATCTACATATAGAGCTGATATCAGTCAACAAAATGGGTAAAAACCGAACTAAAATCAACGCTTTCATACCAATTTCATGACGCCAGATACTCTCTCAATTGGGAATGAGTCGTATTTCCAAAAAGACCTTGAATTGTACAAATTCTTTTATTAATCATCTTGGTTCTTCAGTGATGTCAATGATTCTTTAAACCAGAAGTCTCTAATGAGACTGAAGCTCTACTGGCTGTTTTCTTAAATTCACTCAACTTAAAGTGACACCCATTTCAAGACCCTGGGGTCAGGAGCTCACACAAAATATCAGGTGCACATTTACACCACAGACACTTGTAAAATGATGCAAAAAGAATTTACACTTTTGAGAATTGGTGTTCACAAGATAACATTATTATAAGGCTTATGTATGAGAAAATGGCCACACCCATTTTCAAATACCCTAGGGGCCATGGGCTCAAACAAAATATCAGGTAAACAACTAGTCCACAGACTCATGGTAATGCAAAAAGAAGTATCTCTCTATCAAGTATACTTCATGAGAATTGGTGGTCACAAAGTTATATAGACTTACATAGGAGAAATGACCACACCCCTTTCCAAGACTCGGGGGGGGGGGGCTGTCAGAAGTTCACAATATCCGAAACATAAAAAGACCAGAGGGTGATTATAATGCAAAAAGAATTATCTCTCTATTGATTATTTCTTTTTGAGAATTCGTGTTCACAAGATTACCTAGACTTATATAGGAGAAAATGACCACACCCATTTTCCTAGACCAGAGACTGATTATGAATATGATGCCAAAAGAATTATATCACTATCAATGAACTGGCATTCACAAGATTACATAGACTTGTATAGGAGAAAATGACCACACCAATTTTCGAAGACCCTGGGGGTCAAAGGCTCAAACAAAACATAAGGTTCACAACAAGATCAGCGACTGATAATATTGCAAGGAGAATTAACTCTCTGTCAATTACACTATCTGAGAACTAGTGTTAACAAGATTACATGGAGTTGATGAGGAGAAAATGACCACATCCATTTTTTAAGACCCTGGGGGTTAGAGGCTCATTTAAAATAGCAGATTCACAACTAGACCAGAGGTGGATTATATCACAAAAAGAATTAACTCTCTATGAATTCTACTTTATGAGAATGTGTTCACAAGTTACAGAGTTATATAGGAGAAAATGACCACACCCATTTTTGAAGACCCTGGGGGTCAGAGGCTCAAACAAAATATCAGGTGCACGACTAGACCATGGATCAATCTAAATGCAAAAGGAAATAGGTTTCTATCATTTGCGGTTCCAGAGGAGTTGCGATCACAAAAAAATTGTTAACAGACAGATGGACGGACAGACGCCGGACAACATGGTATCACATAAGCTCGACTGGTCTTCGACCAATAGAGCTAAAAACTCATACCTTCAAATTCTAGATGTCAACTCCATTTTAAAAATCATGACACTTTTAAGTCAAGGTCCATTTCTTTACACATTTTGTATAATACCGTGAAAAAATCACATAAATTTCTAAGGATAAGTAGAAGAAATAAAAGCATACAATTCAACTGCATATAATAATGTTTAAAAAAAACCTTGCATATAGATTTCTCAACCAATCATACTACACAGTATATTATTATCACTAAACACACTTAACTCCAACCATTTTGGCAACGGACATTAAAAAGTATGTGACATGTCCTATTTGTTTGCCCCTGGATATTTGACCTAGACCCTATTTGGGTGTTGAATCTAATCATAATTGACCATCCCTGCACATTTTCCCAGAATTTTTCTGCTCATTACATTAAACACGTTGTCAGCAATTCATAATTTTTTGTTAAATACACTCAAGAAATATTTAAACATCGCAGATAGTTTTCTGTTTCACTACGCTAGCACTGCTTGGAGAAGAATTGAACTTTTCATCAGCCATCAAATCATGATCAACGTTTCTTTTACCAGGATGCTGCAATTTTATATTGTCTATGATGACGTAAGCTGTCAATTTTGTCACCATTCAGTAACATGGGAGTTTTTGTTTGCATTTCTATACTGTCTACTTTTCCTGATTCTCTCCCCTCGGATTTTTCGCCTTTGCTCTGAATGGTTTTAAACGGATTGAATTTTGAGGATTTTGTTGCAGATTTAGGATAAGCTGAATCGACTGGATTCCCATGTTTGTGGATCAAAGGCAGTTTATTGGAGGCTTCAGGATAAGGAATAACCTCTATATCATCTGAAATTATGCATCCATTGTTCATTAATAATTGTAAATAAATAGTTGGCAAAATAAATATACCTTAATAAATTATACACGATAAATGATAAAAGATTTATAAGATATAAAACTTAATGTGCAGGTGACCTTGAGCCTAATAGGGTATTGAGTCTTATCATGCTTGACCAACCCTGCAAGTATGATTTAAGTATAACATACATTCTAATTCATTCTGTTTGTTACACGCATTCTGATTGGTTCACAGGATTTCTACAAGCATGTATAATGACGATATACATGCCACAAACCGACTCACTTGACTAGTGATGAACCAGTTGTCGCCGACAATCGATTGTCGATCGCTAAAACTCTTTCGATTCCGATTATCGATTCCATTTTCTTACAATCGATTGTCACTGAAAGAAAGGTATTTTGTGTGTAGGTATTTATTTTCCTATTTTCACATGTAACATAAACCGTTACTTGTTGTCTTGCATGTAAACAGACAGACATTTTGAAATTCAATGCTTTAATATATTTTGTTTTCAGCAAAGTTTTCTGAATTTTTTTCAGAAAAATTCAATTTTTCTACCTTTTATGTTCCATTTTTCATGGACTTTTGTTTTCCGATTTAAATCGATAATCGATCGGTTCACTCTTTCCGATTATTTTCCGATAATCGATTCTTAAAAGTCTTCCGATGCACAACACTACACTTGACATACTTTAAAATGTTTTCCTACGTAAATGTACCTACAAGCTTTAGCACACTTTTTGCGTATGACGTCATGCTTCCCTTTGTTCTTCGCTCCTGTGACGTCATACTGTGACGTGAAACTACAATGTATGGCGTCCCTGCCTGTAAACAACAGAGCAAGTAAGTTTATTATTGATAACACTTTGATTTTTCGCCATTATAATAAATACGAAGCAGTTGTATTTCGTATTTTGCAGCGCAATAATTTCTGTTGGTCGTTATTAGTACTCCATAGCAACGTCACGTCTAAAGTGATACGTGAGACCCTCTGAGGGGTATAAAAAGTTAAATTATATCACATGAATTAGAAATGGGATAAACGTACTGTGTTTTGTGGTTCCGACAGGTATATGTTGGATATACTGTTGGAAACATACGTTATACCGTCAGGGGCAAGCCCCGACGGTATAACTGCATTTCCAACAGTATATCCAACATATACCTGTCGGAACCACAAAACACAGTACGTTTATCCCCTAATTAATCAAGTTATAGCCATAATGTGAATGTGTGACTACAATACCCAACAAGCAGACAGACTGACAAACAGTTAAACAAACAGATTGGCAGATGGATTTTCATGGGACAAAGTGATCCCTATAAACTGCTCATGCATTTGAATTGTCAGATAGGCTGTATGAAACAGATAGACAGTTGAACTAATAAATGGAGGTCCCATATATATCACAGCCATAAGAAAACTTAAAATATGTCAAATGCACATTGAAAGAGTGCAAAACAGAAAAAAAAAACGAAAATGGAAGAAAACCATTTTTTGGTCAAAAATGAAATTAAAGATATTGAGATGATTTAAAAGTGCATAAAAAGGTGACAAAATTGAAAAAAAAATGAAAAGGGAAGAAAAAATTGGGGGTGCCAGTGCCGGGACTTGAACCCACAACCCTTGGGTCCATGTGCTCAGTAAACATACCTATTCATATTTTTAAAAATCTATAAAAATTCCAAAAAAAAAGAAGATTATAGCATGTAATGTATATAGAAGCAAATAGTAACTTAAATATGACAAACATATGCTAAATGAGGGCACAAAACCACACATTTCAAACCACAAACAGTTCAAACATAGGTAATCACAGATTACGAAGCTCACCTCGTGACAGCAAAATTCAATTCAAACATATTTCTTAGTACATGTATATTGGCTTTTAAAGGCAAAACCACTCAAGCAGAAAAAGTAGGTCAAGGTCATTTTATGAAAGTTTGATCAAAGATACATCCAATATGCAAGTTTGGTACATGTATCACTTATACTTTGCTCAATATTGGCTTTTAAAGGCAAAATCACTCAAGCGGAAAAAGTAGGTCGAGGTCATTTTATGAAAGTTTGATCAAAGATACATCCAATATACAAGTTTGGTACATGTAGCTGTTATATTTTCTCAATATTGGCTTTAAAGAGCAAAATCACTCAAGCGGAAAAAGTAGGTCAAGGTCATTTTATGAAAGATTGATCAAAGATACATCCAATATGCAAGTTTGGTACATGTATCACTTATACTTTGCTCAATATTGGCTTTTAAAGGCAAAATCACTCAAGCAGAAAAGTAGGTCGAGGTCATTTTTTGAAAGTTTGATCGAAGATACATCTAATATGCAAGTTTGGAACATCTAGCACTTATACTTTGCTCAATAATGGCTTTTAAAGGCAAAATCACTCAAGCGGAAAAAGTAGGTCAAGGTCATTTTATGAAAGTTTGATCAAAGATACATCCAATATGTAAGTTTGGTACATGTAGCACTTATACTTTGCTCAATATTGGCTTTTAAAAGCGAAATCACTCAAGTGGAAAAAGTAGGTCAGATGCTGCATCCGATGCATGGGTCCATCTCGGCATCCAAAGATGAATCACTTGTGCAAGTTTGGTTACTGTAGCATCAGTACTTTGTCAGTTACTGAGCTACCCCAAACTTCTTAACCATGTCACTCAAGCGGAAAATGTAGGTCAGATGCTGCGTCCGATGCATGGGTTCACCTCAGCATCCAAAGATGAATCACTTGTGCAAGTTTGGTTACTGTAGCATGAGTACTTTGTCAGATACTGAGCTACCCCAAACTTCTTAACCAAGTCACTCAAGCGGAAAATGTAGGTCAGATGCTGCATCCGATGCATGGGTTCACCTCAGCATCCAAAGATGAATCACTTGTGCCAGTTTGGTTACTGTAGCATTAGTACTTTGTCAGATACTGAGCTACCCCAAACTTCTTAACCAAGTCATTCAAGTGGAAAATGTAGGTCAGATGCTGCATACGATGCATGGGTTCACCTCAGCATCCAAAGATGAATCACTTGTGCAAGTTTGGTTACTGTAGCTAAAAATGAGCATTTTTGACAAAGTCCAATGTCAAAAACATGTCAAAAATTTGACTTCCCACAGGAATCAGAAGCAACAACACTTGTTAAGACATCCTTCTAGATCATCCAGATGCTTTTGTTTTGTCATAGGTGCTTCGGTTCTGAAAAGAAGTTTGTCAAAGGAGGGTACTCCCTGTGACCTAGTACCTACTTTGCATTTGGTTGCGGCACCTTTTGACGGATCCGGACGAAAAACAACAACACTTTTAGGGGACCATGAGTACTTAATTCCTACCAAGTTTCATCAAAATTCCTTTGGTGGTTCTTGAGAAGAATTCAAAAATGTAAAAAGTTTACGACGGATGGACGCCACGCCATGACAATAGCTCACGTGAGCTTCGCTGAGGTGAGCTAAGAAAATAGTGATATCAAAGATAGCAAGTTTTTATTGTAAATCAGCAAACTTCTAAAATCTATAAAAAAAAAACCCGTGTTTGTGAAACACAAATGCCCCCTTTGGCATTTTTGTCAGTAAAACAGATCAAAAGTAGTATCACATTTGAGGTCAAGGTCAAAAGGTCAAATTTAGTGTCCATGGAAAAGTCTTGCCACATGGACTTCATATGTGAAATATGAAAGCCCTATCACTTACCATTCAAAAGTTATGGCTAAAGTTTAAATTTTTGAAATTAGGTCAAACTCCAAGGTCAAGGTCACAAGGTCAAAAATTTTGGTATCCATGGAAAGGTCTTGTCAAAAGGAATACACATGTGAAATATGACAGCCCTATCCCTTACCATTCAAAAGTTATGGCCAAGGTTAAAGTTTTTGTGGACAAACAGACCAACAGACAAACAAACAGATTGACGGACAGACCAAAAACTAAAGGCCCCGAATCTTCGATTACGGGGGCATAAAAAAGTTTTATCAAGATATTAGCAATATCCCTTAGAGAGCTAAAGATATTGCTGAAGTATGAATAATTGAAATTATAGGTTTAGGTCAAGGTCACTACATTAATACCTTATAGTAGAAGAGGTACATGTATAGCCCAGATTACAGTTTTTTATAAAGGAAGGTCAAAAGGTCAAACGACATAGTCTCAAATGAAAGGTCTCATCAGAAGGTATCTACATGTGAAATATCAAAGCTCTACCCTTTATAGTTCAAAAGATAGTGTCTGAAAAGTAGGTCAAAGTCTACGATCACAGTCACTAGGTCAATAGACATGGTCTCATCACAAGGAAACTATATGTAATGTCAAAGCCCTATCCCCCTATAGTTCAAGAGATATAGCCCAAGCTAAAGTTTTGAAAAGTAAGTCAGACTTTAAGGTAAAGGTCACTAGGTCAAAGGTCATGATCTCAAATGAAAGGTCTCATCACAAGGAATCTGCATGTGAGATATGAAAGCCTTTACCCTTATGGTTGTATAGATATAGCCCAGGTTAAAGTTTTTCAAAAGTAGGTCAAAGTCTAAGGTTCAAGGTCACTAGGTTATGGTCTCAAACCAAAGGTCCCGTCATAAGGTATCTACATGTGAAATATGAAAGCCTTACCCTTTATTAGATTAGGTCTAGATTTGGTCTAGATCCTATCCATGGGTAAAGAAGGAAATATGTACAGACAGACCTACCCCTTATAGTTCAAGAGATAAAGCCCAGGTTTAAGATTTGTCTACGGACGACGACAACAACGACGCCAATGACGACAACGACGACGCCGAGGGTATGGCATTAGCTCTCCGGACTTTTTCGTCCCGGTGAGCTAAAAATTACATAGCTCTCAGTGGCAGGTTTTTGTCAAAAATCAAATAACCTCCAAAATACAAGAAGTATTGTCATGAGGATTCTATTCATCTGATGTTAGTCTTATCTCTTAGAGAGCTGAAGATATTGCCAAAGTACGAGTAATTAGAAATTAGGTAAATGGTTAAGGTCACAAGGTCAAAGGTCAAGGTCTAAAATGATAGGTACCATCACAAGGAATCTACATCATGGCGTACATGTGAAATATCAAAGCGCTACACTTATAGTTCAAGAGATATACATTTTTTTTTGTAGCCCAGGTTAATTTTTTTTAAAGTAGGTCAAAGTCGAAGGCCACAGTCACTAGGTCAAAGGATATGGTCTCAAATTTAAGGTCGTACACAAGGTATCCACATGTAAAATATCAAGGCCCTGCCCCTAACAGTTCAATTTCAAGAGATATAGCCTAGGTTAATTTTTTTTGAAAAGTAGGTCAAAGTCAAAGGCCACAGTCACTAGGTCATGGTCTCAAAGTAAAATATCAAAGCCCTGTCCCTTACAGTTTAAGAGATATAGCCCAGGTAAAAGTTTTTCAAAAGTAGGTCAAAGTCCAAGGTCAAGAGGTCAAAGGTCATGGTCTCAAATGAAAGGCCTTGTAAGAGGGTATCTCCATGTGAAATATCAACGCCCTACCCCTTATAGTTCAAGAGATATAGCCCAGGTTAAAGTTTTGACTACAGACATTGACAACAACGACGCCAAGGTTAGCTCTTCGGACTTTTTCATCCCAGCAAGCTAAAAAGGTACAATATCCAGATTGTCATGCAGTATTCACAAAAAAACAACACAACTCTGAAATCTAACAACTTTTTTACCTGGTAATTTTTTGATTTGGAGATAGCATGGCCTGAGGAGGAGGGTGTTGTACTGTAGTCATGCTCCGTACTCGATCGTCGGAATCTGATGGAACAGACTGCAGGGTGTTTGTCATAGCATATGTAACCTGAAGTATCATAGTGTTATTATTTAAAATACAAAATTATAACGGAAGTCCTAGGAGTGAGATTCTGTTAAAAAAAAAACAGATAAAAAAATTGCAAAATTATATATCATTCTGTCCCTTATTGTATTTGAGGACTTATCTATCTGCACTTTTACCCTGGGGGTCAGTGGCTCAATACGTAAATTATAGATATCAAAATATTTTAACTGTACTGTACCTCCATGAATAAATGTGTGCTTGTGAATGCAATATAGCAGGATAATTAACCCAAAAGATACCTTTGTTCAATGTTTTCCTGGAGTTGTTCTAGGAATTTGGTCTTAGCACTTTTGATTTCTTCTCTCGAATCCTGATATCTTGTGTTCATTGTAGAAATTGGACTGTATAGAGCCCCTTTGTGTCAATCAGGGCTTCAAGACTGTTCTGGCACTCCTCAACTTTAACTAGTGTTGTATAATCTGAAAAATTTCATAATCGATTATCGGTTTATAACCGGAGAGGATTTTAATCGATTATTTCGATTTAATCGGAAATAATTCTTTCCTGTTTTTACAGAAAGGAATATTACAAGCAATGAATAAAATTCACTAAATCTTATGCTAATAAACATAGCAAAATGTCTAGGAAGAACTCCAACCATAGAATGATAAAATCCTGTCTAGTAGTCAAGATCACAGCAGTAATGGAGTCAAAACAAATATGAGATTGTAATAGTGGACATCTTTATACGGCAGATGCAGGGATGGGAGGAGGGGGGGGGGTTTCCATACGACCTAATTGAACCGAAAGATTTTTTTCATTCAAGGAATCAAGCAATATCTTCGTGGAGTTTAGGCTAACAGTACTGTGAAATTCACTGACCTTGTCTTTCTTACAAAGCTCAGGAGTTTGGCGTAAAAACTAAAAAAAAAATTTTTCTAGACGAGTAGGTATATTGACGTATCGAAGGACCATACCACATCTGACGATGGAGTTTTCTATAAGAGTACTTTTTATTACTATTAAATTCAATGAGAATCCTAATTCTATCCATTGTATGCATTAGAGAGTGTAATAATATATAATCGATTCTTAAAAACATAATCGATTAATCGATATCGAAGGGTATTAGCGATGATGTCGCCGATGTCTGCGATAATCGTTAAAACACTAACTTTAACCTAAATGTATATGTTAATGTCATCATAAAGGGAAAAACACTGAAATGCACAGCAACCTTTTCCTAGTGAGGTAGAGTTATGACGGGGATGATACACAGGGTTTTTTTTTATTTTGGGGAAATTGCCTGTGCCTGTCCCTTTTGGGAAAATTTGCGACATTTTGCTCAAATTGGGAAAAATTTGGAACAAATTCTCACCAAAGTATAACTCTAAAGTATCATTTATTAACACTGACAATCTATTGATTTGCTTGAACTGAACAAGGGATGAATAAAAATCTTTTAAAAATGCACTTCGAAATAGGACATTTTGTGCTGACTTCCAGGTTTTGAGTCTTATTTTCTCAGGTGATTTTTTGATAATTCCTTTTTGGGAATTTCAGGGTGATTTTTTGGGAAAAATAGAGGAAATTTGGCATTGGGAAGGGGCCGAAATTCAGCCCCAAAGCAAGGAAAAAAAACCCTGATACACTATATCAAACAAAGACCAAACGATTGGGAATTTTTAGAGTCTAACATTTTGTCTAAATTGGGAAAAAAAGATACTTTTTTGCATTGGGAATGGGGCAGAATATCGGCCCTAAATCAGCCCTAGCGACGGCCCTGGCATGCCGTACAAAAACAATACAGCATCAGATATAGTCGAAAATTTTTAAAACATAATAATTATCTGTTTATAAGTCCTTCCACTGACTGAATCGTGCAGCCTAATCCCTTCTAAATTCAGCTCAAATATGCTTCAGATTCCACCAAATTGCTTCATTATTTCAAAATTTTCTCTGACCCCCACTCTGCCCTTCGGGCCTTGAAAGTGATTCCCATCAAAAATTGTATGTGCCCCCCCCCCCCCTCCCCCCCTGGCAGTTGAGGTTCTGAATCCGCCCCTGATTACATGTACATATAAGTTATAGTCACTATAATTGTTCTAGTATTAAAAAATCGTCAGGGCTTTTCTATTTCCCAAGTCATAAATGAGCCATACAGTCACTGGTCCAGGGGTTAAATTTAAGGCTGTCACGATACGCTAAGCTTATGATATGATAATGTTTCATGATATTTACTCACAATACGATTTGTATCATGAAACATCATTTTAGTGGCAGATCCAGCTTTTCAGTTGGGGGCCCAAAGAATTGGCATGGGGTCTTGGGACCACCTAGGTCCCCAGCGGGTCCAGGGCAGAGCCCTTGTACTGGTAGGGGAACCAGGAAGGCCACCCCCCCCCCCGGGATATTGGTTTTATCACTCCATAAAGCATCATATCGACCTCATCACTGTGCAATAATAGTATAATATTTACTTTTTTACTTTAAATGATCGTTTCACCCATGATTGGAAAATTTTAGGGGGGGGGGGGGGGGCGTACGCAGGCACTTGTTGATCAGTTTACATAAAAAATGAATTACTTACTGCATCGTTGTTTTCCAGTGCAGGTTCTGTAGGATCCTCTATGCTGGGCTCATCTGATAACGTAAACTTGTATGTATAGTGCGGTATGAAGAAATAGTTTTTGACCATCGGACAGAATTTCCTCTGATACATCAGCGGCAGCCCCTACTTCTGCATTTTTCGCGCTAGGCGATCGATTGTTTTACTTCCAAATCGATTACCGAAATCGGATGACTACAACACCCCGTTGATCGATAATTATCGACCCATCATGAATGAAATATCGATAAATCAATCAGCGCTACATCACAAGAAAAACAAAGAAGGCTCCGAACAGAAAAATTACCCAGCATGCCAAGACACCAATTTTACGGTGAAGAGATAATTTTGATCGTACGAAAGAGAGAGAAATTCCCCACAAAGAAAAATCCCTCCTACCATTGGTGTATACGCTTCTGCGATGCCTAAACTCTTTACTGACAAAAATAATACAACAAAACTATCAAAAAATATCTTTTTTATTGCCTGTGGATACCTCGAACCATTTCGAAATACCGATTAGGTTTATGGGGAATGGCGATTTTCCCCACAATTTCCAACATTCCTCACAAGAAAGGTCATTTGACAGGTGTGAGTTCCCCACAAGTGGGGTTTTGCCAGTGCTCTCTCTCTCTCTCTCTCTCTCTCTCTCTCTCTCTCTCTCTGTGTTTAACTTAAAACTTTTTATTTAGTTTCTATTACTTAGCGAGGAGCTTAGATTAATAAATCGTATTTTCTTCATGTCCTATAAATATGTATTTTATTGTTACATGTAAGTTTCTCATTTTGTTTTGTTGTTTGTTTGTTCTTTTTAACTATTTTTTTTTTTATCCCCCACTCGCCTTTGAATTCTCACATCTTGATAAAAAAGAAAAGAAAAGATAAGAAACGAAACGAAACGAAAGTTACAAAATCAGTGGAAAAATTCCTCAGTACAACCTCTTCTATGCAGTATCGGCAAAAGCATAATTTAGTTTGAAAATTAGAATTAGTCTACACGAACACAGTGGCGGATCCAGAACCTCAACCGCCGGGGTCATTTGGCCCCATTCCCAATGAAATATAGTATCTTTTTTCTCAACTGTGGCTCTAAAATTTCCCAATCACATGTAGGTGGAATTATCACCACAATTAGTTAATTTTACTGGTTCAAAAGTAGCAAATTTACTGTTAATTTGCCATAATTTATGTAATCAAATACTAATCATTATCGTAATTAAATCCAATTCAAAAGAAAATCATTTGATATAACATTCATTTCTGATCTTTTGATTGTCTAAGCAGTCATTAACTTTCTAAGCTAGTACTACCAAAAATATTCCCGAACGTCGTAATTTTTCCAAATTGCACGGACCCTGGCCCCAAATTACTGGGGAAAAAAAAACCTTAGCCCTTTGCGAAATAACTTCGTTATTAAAAGCTTGAGGTTTAATTATGCATTGCGTGTGACTTTTTTCCAGATCCAGCTCTATATATGTTATGCATCTATAGATTTTTCGTCGTGGGTACATGTAGCCTACATTCCACACCGGCAACCCCCCCCCCCCGTCCTCGAGAAAATTTTGAGAAATCTACTAAAATCGGCGTTTTCTGTAGTGTCTTTGGGATCTTTCTGACAAATTACGTATATACTTTAATTTATGCCGTAAAAGATATGATTTTTTGTATTCGCTGCCGGGGTGGGGGTGGGGCGCTCCAGCCCCTAAAGCCCCCCCCCCCTTAAATCCGCCACTGGTATAATTTGAAAATTATTAATGGTACACATGTTTTTCTTATTTTAAATCGGACATCATATATATGATGATCTGAACTACTTTTCTGAGAAGAAGGACCCCGAATCCCTACCCACAGGACTTGGCGTTATCCCCTCCCCCGCTCGGTACTCGGCCCTTTTCCAAATTGGTTCATATGATTATGAAGGCTCTTTGGGTACACAAAACACCCCCTCCCTCCTATATGCTTCCAATCCTGGATCCGCCCTTTCCTCGCTTTCGATATACGTTAAGGTTCCTCGCTGCACCCCCTCTTCACTAGGGCTCAAATATGCTCTTGTCAAGCCCAGCCCTACTGTAGTATCACGTCCCTGCAAGTGCTCCTATCATAGATTGGAATGTCCTTTTGACTGGTGCTATATTTAGACCATGGAGATCCCGAACGAGAAGGACATCGAGTCGACGAGGAGTTTGATGAAAATTAGAAAAAAGGTATACTGAGTGCTCACAATCATATTTTACAAGAAATTGATATGGAATATGATTGATGGGAGATAACTTCGTTTCAGATATTCTTAGTTAACGTAATGTTACAGTAACGTTTTGAAACTCGAGTTGCCTCTGACTACTACCAAATGTATGCCACTTACTGAATTGATTTTCAATCTAAGAAATTTTAGCATGTTAAGTAAGTCCAGGCTTTCTACTGTTCCTACTTTTTCCTACTATTTCCTACTTTTTTGTTTTGATCCTATTTTTTCCTACTTTTTCTCCAAAACCTCCTACTATTCCTACTTTTTTCATTTCAAAAATGAAAAAATATTATTGATAATGTGATGTCAGAGGAAAATGACAAATTCAAAGTTTTTAAAATTTTCGGGCTCGCTTCGCTCGCCCATTCACTTCAGATGAATACAAAATTATATACCAAAGCTGCAGCATAGCAATTTAGCTCTTCAGCTTTCCAGTCTGAGATTCCTTCAAAGATGAACATCACTGGTCTACAACATTGCTGAAATGGCTTGTTGTTGATTTTGTGTGTCATAAGTCATGAAAATTGTCATATAAGTAATGGAAAATTTCCTTCTTTTTCTCTGTTAATTCCTACTTTTTCCTACTTTTTTTCATTGACTACTCCTACCTTTTCATCAAGGTAGAGTAGAAAGCCTGTTAGTCACATATTTAATTGAAAGTATTTTTTCTCAGAAACAGAATTCAAATATGTGTATCTTAGAAGGGGGGGGGGGTGCGGTGGGGGGGCATCGGTGCAATGATACAACTGCCATTGATTTAAATTTGCCGTGCGTATTGTGTAATATGAATCAAGGCAAAGCCTTATGTACGAGCGGAGAAAAAAGACACCATAAATCTTATAAAACCTTAATCTCAAAATCAAAACTTTTCAAAACCTTGGTATTCCTGGCCACCCGCCGGTCAAGCTGGACCTCCGATTCCCACTGTAAAAATAAAAAAAAATCTGGATCCGTACCATCAACTTTACACAAACGTAGATCATTTAGCGAGGGAGTCTAAAATCCCTCCCATTTCCTCTCTAGACAGTGACCTTGAAATCCATTTAAAAATTCAAATCTTTCTTCTTTACAATAAAGTTTACTGCATGATTATTTCGATTATATTTATCTTGTTTGTTTGAAACACTGAAAAGTGTTAGAAAATCACAGCAGTTTTGTTTTACTTTTCCATCTTGCATTACTACAACTATTTACCATTCTTGCACGTGAAAATGGACGCACTGCCACAATGACGTCACATATAGAGGAATAATGATGTCAAGTATACTACAGAGTTATGTACCTAGTGTTGTATAATTGGAAAAATTTCATAATCGATTATCGGTTTATAATCGGAGAGGATTTTAATCGATTATTTCGATTTAATCAGAAACAATTCTTTCTTGTTTTTACAGAAAATAATATGACAAGTAATGAATTAAACTTCACTAAATCTTATGCTAATACACATAGCAAAATGTCTAGAAAGAACTCCAACCACAGAATGAAAAAAAAAACTGTCTAGTAAATGAAATATTTTGTAAAGATCACAGCAGTAATGAAGTCAAAACAAATATTTATTTGTAAAATTCGACAACTTTATACGGCAGATACAGGGATGGGGGGGAGGGTTTGCATACTACCCAAGGGTTCATTCAATGAATGAAGCAATATATTCGTGGAGTTTAGGCTAACAATACTGTGAAATTCACTTCTATAAGAGTACTTGTCACTACCATTAAATTCAATGAGAATCCTAATTACATCCATTGTGTGCCTTAGAAAGTGTTTCCTTATCAAATTATTTACGCTACATCCGGAGCTTGAACTCATAGAAACGATCGTTGATCCACTTTCGTTTTATTCGTACTTGTCATACGCGAATTCAGCAGAAAACTATGTCATTCTTTTCCACGTTGAATATTTCCAATTATAATCGATTCTTAGAAACATAATCGATTAATTGAAATCGAAGGGTATTAGCAATGATGTCGCCGATGTTGGTGATAATCGTTACAACACTATATGTACCGTTGTATCATTAGTGATAAAGATGGCGGATTAGTTGCTGCTGAATTTCTGATTTTTAGACGAACAATTCGGCGAGTTTCACATAATTTTAATATGCCTTAGAATAGAAGAATTTTATCCATTGAAACTTTGTCTAAGTATGTTCTCCCGCTCTGTCGATTAAGGGAATCGAGTCACTTTTACCCGTATCCTCAGTCCTGTTACCATACTTTTTCAGCTCCAAGTATGTATATCTTTTGCTCGTGCATTTTCCCATACTTACGTATACACGTTACCACTCGCAGAGCTCGCTATTATACGCATTAGATTCCTTTAATACCCATTGATATCTATAGAATGTGTCACAAGTACGCATATTAAAATAGAATCTATTTTCAGTTTCTATTTCTTTCGCTCTAGTTCTAAGACATACAGAGATTTTATCTTAAAAAGACTGGAAATCTAAACAAGCTAAACGTAAAACCAATCTCATTCTACATTGCTCTCACAGAATTTTGCCAGCTGTGCGTACGTCTTAATCAATGTATAATAATATCTAATAATCTTTATTTAACGTTGGATATATTTTTAACGATGAATATTAAAGCTATAAGTAGAGCTTTTGATCGACGAACATTTTTTAAGAACGGGGTTAAGAACATATCTACATTATTTATAAGGCTTGGGAGAAGGTGTTCAGCCCACAAACATCATTCTGTGTCAATAGTCGATGAGGATCGAACTTGCACTCGACCCTCCTGTCACTAGTCTGCTCCCTTTACCGCTCGTGAATTCCTTTTGAATATTTTCAATGAAATAAATTGTAATTTCATAAAGAAAAATCAATTTAAAGGATTGAAAAATTTCTCTTCGGGTCATGCACTATGTGCCAGAATCCTGACTACTATTTCGGCATAGTGAACACTAAATCTAACACTATTATATAAATCATAATTTCTTTAATATTAATATTGTAACTCATTATGTTGGATTGTCAGAATCTTCTGAATTTTCTCTAAATCAGTATGATGATAGGCATGTTTAAAAGTTGTTCCGGACATTTCGATAGTTTCTATTATTTATCAATAGTTAGTCTCGGATCCCATCATACTTCATAGTGCACAGACAATCGATATTAAAATTTTACCGATTGCTAATCTATGTACATTAAAGTTCTATGCAGTTCGACTGCTTTCAATAACTAATCAACAAATAGATTTAGACATATTTTTTTTCAATAAAATTTTATGAAAAATGAAAAAAAAGCATTGTGAAGGTCCATGCATTTAACTTTTATACGCCTATCATTTGACGGGACGTATTATGGTATGATGATGTCCGTCTGTCCATCTGTCCGTCTCCGTCCTCTTATGGAACGCAATAACTTCAGTATGCGTCAACAGATTTTCATGATATTTAAAATTAATAATATGCACTTTGATCAGACTGTGAAGAGGAATTAAGCTGCCTTTCGATTTTCAGGTTCACCTCATTTGTCGTTACAGAGTAATGGGACTTAGATTCTTTTTGTTTATATATGAAAATATAGAAAATTAGTTAAAAATTCATTAAAAATCCATTTTTGGTCAAAATGTTTTGAAAAATTATATACTTCAAGGAGGAAGGATGTTCTTTCATATATATAACGGGTTTTTAATTTTTTTGTCTCATTATTGAGAAATCGCGTGTAATGGGCATGATTGGGTGGGGGGGGGGGTGGGGGGGGGGGTGGGGGTTATATGCACATGCATGTACATGTTTTAAGCTAAGCCTAAGGGCAAATTATAGGCACATGGAATGCAATAAATTAAATTTGAAGCAATGGATTTTCATGATATTTTAAGATTTAGATCATAATTTAGAGAGGAAGCTGCTTTTAGATTTTCAGGTTCATCCTATTTGTCATTACGGAGTTATGGGACTTTGATTTTTTAAAAATATTGTGAAAATATACTAATATAGTTAAAAATTCATTAAAAATCTATTTTTGACTTCAAGAAGAAAGGATGTTCTTTTGTATATGTTACGGGTTTGATTTCTTTTTTGGTCGCATAATTGAAAAATTATGTGTAATGGGAGGGGGTACAAATTATAGTAAAAGCAATATGCATCACCAGATTTACATGATATTTCTATATTGTAATTAGACTGTGGAGAGGAAACCACCTTTCAATTGTCAGGTTCATCTGTTTTGTTGTTACAGAGTTATGGGACTTATATTTCTTTTTAAATACTGTGAAAATATACTGAAATAGTTAAAAAATTCTTTAAAACTCTATTTTTGGGTGAAATGTTTTGAAAATTTGTATACTTCAAGAAGAAAGGATGCTCTTTAATATATCTTTTGGGTCTTTATTTTTGTTGTCGTATAATTTAGAAATAATGTGTAATGACGGCTTCCTCTCAACATTCTTATCGCACTATGTATAAATATAATGAAAATCCGTTGGCGCATATTCAAAATGCCCTTAGCTTAACATGTATACATCTCTCCCATTACACATTATTTCTCAGAATTAGTGAAGTTTCGTGAAGTTCCGAGTAGTATAGTAAAGTTTCATAAAGTTTCGTGTAGTATAGTAAAGTTTCATAAAGTTTTGTGTAGTAAAGTTTTATAAAGTTTTGTGTAGTAAAGTTTTGTGTAGTATAGTAAAGTTTTGTGTAGTATAGTAAAGTTTCGTGTAGTATAGTAAAGTTTCGTGTAGTATAGTGTAGTATAGTAAAGTTTCGTGTAGTATAGTAAAGTTTTGTGTAGTATAGTAAAGTTTTGTGTAGTATAGTGTAGTAAAGTAAAGTTTTGTGTAGTATAGTAAAGTTTTGTGTAGTATAGTGTAGTAAAGTAAAGTTTCGTGTAGTATAGTAAAGTTTTGTGTAGTATAGTGTAGTATAGTAAAGTTTCGTGTAGTATAGTAAAGTTTTGTGTAGTATAGTATAGTAAAGTTTTGTGTAGTAAAGTATACTATAGTATACTATAGTATACTATAGTACTTTTTCGTTAGGGTTCGTTTGGCTCACTATCATCGCTTGCAAGTCATCTATGAAAAGTCATAATTTTAATTACTTGCCCGTCAATGTCGTTTCTGTACCATAAATCGGGTGATTCTTGCATAAAAAGATAAAACTTCTATAATAATTGACTTTGAAGTATGGACTTATGAGGGTCAATGTTCAAGGTCAATCATTGCAAGCATCAAACGCTTGGATTTCAATCTTAACCTTGATCTTGGGTCGAAGAACAGTAGCAGATTTAGGGGATGCTCCTGCAAAGTCCCAATATTTTCCCGGCAAGAACAGGTACATCAGTAAGATCGGCAAAATTCGCCCCTTGACCCCCGGCAAAGAGGGCTCTGGATCCGCCACTGAACAAGAAGAATCTGACAAGTTTGCCATAGTGCAATCTAATTAAAATTATACCTTCCTTGCGCTCCTAACACGGAGTATAGGAACACAATAGAGGTCTAAATTTTGGCCAAAAGGCTGTGAATGACACTGAACTGTTTTGTGCCACGTTCCTGAGCAGGCGTAGTCCTGGAACAACGGCGTAGCTCTGCCTGAAAAAGTGGAGGGGCACAACATCCCAAAATTTCTAACAAAAAAAAAATTAATGAAAAAAATTAATTACAAAAAAGGGGAGGAGGGAAGAGATTAAAAAATATATCGGGGTTTCATGTTCTGTATGCACAGATTTAAACATTTCTGGTTCAATTCTAAATTCTAAGTACATGAATAAATATATGGCGAGCGGTAGCGAGCCAGGAATTATTTTTACAAAATATTGACTTATCGGGAAATACTTTCTAGTATACCCTCTACCATTACATGTAATAATATTCTATATAGATTGAGTTAGATGTCTTCATGTTCATTGATAAAGTTATATGTATCAAGGATGGATCGGAATAGCTAAATTATTCAGAAAGTCTATAAGGAACTGGCGAGCGGTAGCGCTGCCCCCCCCCCCCCCCCCTTTCTTCTACGCTCCGCTTGCCCTGGACAACAGCTTGGAGTAATTTTGGCATACAGAGATGTCAAAAGGTAAATTTTCAAGGTCAAAATTATGAAAGGAGACTAGAAAAACTGCATTATTGACTGAATCAATGGGGCCGGGGAATGTTGATCTCTAGGTTCGATCAGTGTAGGGCGCGCGGCAGTTTCAATTTATCTAGAATTTTTCGATATGAAATGCCGCCTTTCCCACGATATCTCAGAAAAAAAAACTGATTTCTATATAATTTCCCACTCACAATTCAGAAAAAAAAAAATTATGTAGTCGATGGGATTCGAACCCATGCGGGGAAAAAGTACACTTTCAGTCCGGCTCCCTTACCCCTGTGCCACGAAGTTATAACTGACACAGAGCAAAACTTTCTAGAGCTTTCAAATCCCCAAATGGCTATTACTGTAAAAATAAAAAAAAAACAATCAAACAATCAAACAAACAGAAAAGGTCCAAATATTTATCATTTAATGATTTCTTTTTTTGTTCAAATATTTCAATCAGCTTTTGATTTTTTCCGCTATTTATAACTCATTTTTCCAAGTACTGCAACAGGGGACGTCTCAAAGTTAATTTCAAGGAACGGAAACAAACCGAGCGCCATCTGGTTTCAAAATTGAGGTTAGCATTGACGAAGCAATAATGGCATTAGGACGAAAGAATGATGGCACAATGAAAGATGTCATAACGCATGGTAGAACGACAATTATGCATTGACGAAGGACAAATGTAAAATGCATGGAAGCTACATTGCATAAAGAAGAAAGACGAATGCAATAAAGTCAATTTGAAATGGAAGGAAGACAAATGAACACTTAATAATCAAACATTGAATGAAGCAACATAGCATGAAGCATGTAAGCAAGTCAAATAGCATTGTGACCCTAAATCTCCTCCATAGATGTAATCTTCTCGTAGAACTGTGATCGTGGTGACTCCAACAAATGATTTATACGGTTAATGACAATGGTAATCAATTTCTTCTGCACGTGTTAAAATTTCTTCACATTTCATTGATGTAACAATCGAAGAATTATAGATTTAGTTATTTCGCCGACCACGATGACCATAATAAAGTACCTAACATTTGTTGTTCCCTTATAATCATGCAAATCAGAAACTTTTGAAGGATTTTGGTGATCCCACCAAAGTCTGCGTAAATAATTGATTTCGAAATGTTTTAGTGGATCCACCAAATTCTACATCATCATAATTATACTCTGAAGAGTTTCCGTGATTTCTCCAACCTACTTATTCCTTGATCTTAAATTTGGTGGTTTCACCTACATATATATATTCATGATTTGATCTTAGATTTGGTGGTTTCACCAACGTATATATATTCACAATTTGATCTTAGATTTGGTGGTTTCACCAACGTATATATATTCACAATTTGATCTAAAATTTGGTGGTTTCATCAACTTATATATATTCATAATTTGATCTAAAATGTGGTCGTTTCACCAACTTATATGCATTCATAATGGTGGTTTCACCAACTTACGTGTATTCATAATTTGATCTTACATTTGGCGATTTTACCGAGTTTTATTTTCATTATTTGATCGTATAGATCTGGTGGTATTACCGACTTGGTTATTCATAATTTGATCATGTTGATCTAAGATTTAGTGAAGCCACCAAAACTTATTTTCATAATTTCATCTAAAATTTGGTGGTTTCACCGAATAGTTCTCTCATAGCGTGATCTTAGATTTGGCGCCGCACTCACAATTCGATCGTAGATTTGGTGATGTTACCAAATTATATTTTTATAATTTGACTGTAGATTTGGTGGTTCCACCAACTTGTTTATTCACAATTTGACCGTAGATTTGGTGGTTCCACAAAGTTATATTTTAATACTTTAATCGTAGTCTTGGTGGTTCCACCAATTTATATTTTCACATTTTGATCTTGGATTTGGTGCCTTCACCAAGTTATATTCTCATGATTTTATCTTAGATTTGGTGGTGTCACCAAATCATATTTTCGCAATTTAATCGTAGATTTTGTGGTTTCACCAAATAGTATGTCTATTTAGTATTTTAAAGATTTGGTGTTTCTATTTCAGCTTAACATGATCAATATTTATTTATCATAAATCGTGTACACTTAATTGGTGGTTCCACCAACAGTAGAGCATATGGAGAAAGAAATCATGTAGAATGGATTTGTTTGGTGGTCCCACCAAATTGTAAAGCGTCTTATTTCACCAAACAGTGGTGAATAATATAAACTTAATTACATCCTTATTTCTCGTAATTTATAAAAAGTCTTTAAAATTTTGGTGAATCCACCAAACAAGCTGAATATATTGACTTTTGTTTATAAACAAACAGATTTTGCACAAATGGCTGTTCGTTTGCTTTCTTTTGTGTCGTATTTTCTAGTCAGATTCCAAGGAAAAAAGAGGATTAAAATGGAAAATCCTGATTAAAAATGGAAAGAGTTCTAGGTAACGAAAAAGACCATTTTACCATTAAATATTATTTGATGTACTAGTAACTAGGTCAGTAGAACTCGAAGAATGCGGTCAGGCATTTTAATTGATGATATTGAATTCGTCCAACTATGATCGTAAGAGGTCGCTCGGAATGTATGACTTTGAAATGGGCTTTTCATAGTCAGTCAGGTATCACAGATAATACCTGGTTTTCTTTTTTGCATTCCTCTGTCATTTTAAGTCAAGAGATCGATATGGATGGTTGTAAGGAGTACAGAAAGTAAATATGAATTTCCGAAAAACACATTCTGGGACTTCATAGGAGACACAACTAAGATGACTTCTCAACAAGTTGCTGATATTGATTTAACGAACTTTGAATTTCAATGGCCAAACGGCAATGTACAGCAGCCTGCAGACAACAGAATGGACGACATCCATAGCAATTGTCAGCGCATGACTGCCATGATGGAAGATGTACAGACATCCATTTCCAAGATGCAAGCCGACATCCATACATTGATGGACAACAAGAGAAATACAGAAGGAGACGAACCACAAAAGAAGAAAGTCAGATACGTATGTTACAATTGCAATGAAGAGGGACATTTGTTATCGAATGTCCCTAGCCGCCCAAGAATCAGAACATTTGGTACAAGTGCCAAGGCTCGGGACACTGGGCCAGAGACTGTCCTGTACAACAGGAATACAACTATGGACCCAACTACAGACCAAATAACCCATACCCACCTACGGAGCAAATAGAGGACGCCCACCTATGGCGAGACAGAATTTTAGGCCACATCACAGTGCGTATACTTTTTTCTGAAATATATACAATGTTGAATAAAAATTGCAAACTTTTGATTTGTCTTTATTATTTCTTTCACCTACTTGAAGGAGAATTTCTCCTCCACGAATAGATGATTTTTTAGAACAACATCTAAATATAGAAATGTGACTTTCCTAAAACCTAAATAAATATTCAGGAACATTCATTACCTAAATAAAGACTTGGGAATTTCCCAGGAATTCACCATGGACTTCCCCACACATAAAAATAAACCCGAATTTCTCCAAACCTATACTTAAATCCCGGAATTCCCCCGTTCTAAAAATACTACCCGCCCAGCGGAGCGGCTTACACTATGGTAATGGTCCACGGTTTCTTCTGAACTCTGATGTGACTGACGAAACACATAACTCTCGTACTCCTTGTTGAATTTTGGTTCAAATTTTTGTTTTAAACATTCCTTCAATTGATAATAATTTTTGTCGTTTCCCGTATCTATGAGTGTCGAAAATGTCATAGACTTCTTTACAAGCGTAACGTAGCAAGAACGCTCGTCTCCTCTTGTCCGAATTTTTCATCCCGACGAAGAGGTTTTCCAGACGTTGCACAAAATTTTCTCCATCTGCGCCTTCAGCATTGACCTTAAATTCTTGAAATACTGTAACAGGTAGTGCTTCCGCCATCATAATGTTATGTTCAATTTCTAATTAAATTTGAATTCTCGTCGCCATTTAAAAAATCGGTTTTTTTCTATTTATGAAATAAGGACGCGTCTGCTTAGTTCTTATACTACATTTATTCTGTATAAAAACATATTCTCACGGTCAGATATTCCATTACATATAAAACTAGTAAAGTATAAACAGACGTTAGAAATTGGCAAGTTTAAAGATAAACAGAGTAGGGAGCATTATGACTCTTATCTTATGGAAAATCACACCATTGAAGTATTTTATGAATTAAAGATTATTTGAATACATTACAATGCCCAATGTCACAGTTATTGGAAAGTAGGTGAAAGGTCAAGGTCACGAGGTCAATTTTTTTGGTATCAGTGGAAAGGTCTTGTCACAAGAAAACCACATGCCAAATATGAAAGCCCTATCACTTACCATTTAAAATTTATGCCTAATGTTAAAGTTTTTCGGACAAACAGACGAACAGGCCAAAAACTATATTTCCCCGAAACTTTGATTCCGGGGGCATACAAATCGAACCTGATATGCCAATGATTGAATAAATCAAAGCAACCAGGAGAGCTACACTATCATCAGAGACTTTTGGTTATTTGTAATTATTTTATGACACTCAAAAACGTGTTTAACAATAATGTGGACAATTTGATGATCCGGATAATTTTTCCCTTAAATTTCGATCCGGAAGTTTTTATTTTGTTTGTAAAGTCTTCGTCCCCCCCCCTTCCCCCCGCCCCTATTAATCAAATGGTTGCTCCCTAAAATACATTGTTTACATGTTATCACCCTCAGTGCCTACACAGACCTTGATTTCATTTCTCGAGGTTCCTTAAGAATAATTTATCAATGGATCTAGATGGAAAATTTACAATAGTTGGAGATAGCACCCTCCTTTCAATGGTGAAATGTCTCCGTGTTTACAATGTGTTCACACTGACATTTTCCAAGACCTATTAACAAAGATGATACAGACATCAAGATTTTCGTAGTTTAGCTATTTGTTATTGAATTTACCTCAGTTGCCTCGCGTATCACGCTCACGTACATTAATAGCACTCACCGAAAAGGGAGGCCTCAAGTAGGAACATGGCCAAATTCAATTGGAGGCTTAGCGTTTATGCAATAGATGCAATACTTGTGATTGATGTCTTTTGTGGAGAGAAAATCCTTGATGTCTATTTGTTATTCATATTCTTCGTCAAATGGACATGTGGAATAAGTTTGTATTGAATCGTTAAATGGAATACATTTTCAAGATCTTTCTTCCCAGTGGAACCCCTTAAATAATATAATAAATGACGCATTTTGCTTACGCCTGCACATTCTTTCACAGATGCATTTTGCTTACGCCAGCACATTTCTTCACAGAGTCTTGGTGTATAGGCAGGCAATTTCGACTCCAATGTCTTGGATATAATCATGATATATAAAAGAAGAACTCTTGAAGAAAACGTACAATATCATAGATATTGATGTTTTCCTGACAAATCGGTAATTTACTTTTGCTTTATCATACTTATAGATTAATTTTATGAATCAAGTATCAAACTTGGTCAAAGGGGTACTTGGAGGTGAAACGAACGACCTTAGTACCGTTCTACTGGATGTAATGAAAGAGGTTCAGGGGTATTTGATTGATAGAGATGGAGGCCTCTTAATATAAAAGACCATATCATTTTCCGAACTTCACGGTACAGTAGCTACATATATGTGTATAGAATTTGTGTGAATAGTGTGACCAAGCAGAATAGTAAGGTATCGTATCTTCATAAAGTGACCAACAAAGTACAATATAGATATCGTTTATGCATGAAGTATATATTAATATTATGCAGAATACAAATATGAAAATACTACTATCACGATACGAAATTCATTGACATGTAAAATGATGTAAATCATATATCAAATGTAATTGATATATATTTTATCCCCCCCCCCCCCTCTGGCAAATTTCTGGCAATCTGATTGGTCGAGAAGAACCAAATATTATGTTGTATCATTTTACTGACAGGAAATTATTTTAATATCCTGCTGCTACTGCTAAGACGCTTTACGATATCTACGTCACCGAGATGCTTTAAAATATGCTGACGTTACATACACAAGCCAAAAGCCATCGATGGGATAAATTCGTTATACAGTGATTTACAGGGGGGATACGAAGATATATAGGGTCGATGAAACAAGAGCCCCAGGGGGCACAACGCTCACCTGATACCCATGCACGCTCTAATTGACATACTGACATTGAATACTGATAGTGCCAGTACCAGGATTTTAGCCCACAACCTTTCTAAAAAGATTTTTGCCGGATGCAGGGAAGTGCTTTTTTCAGACAACCTTTAAAAGTACAGAAAAGAAAAAAATAGTCACATTTCAAAACAATAACTTTTTTACTGATTTGAAAAAACATAGGTAATCACAGATTACGAAGCTCACCTCGTGACAGCAAATTCAATTCAAACATATTTCTTAGTACATGTATATTGGCTTTTAAAGGCAAAACCACTCAAGCAGAAAAAGTAGGTCAAGGTCATTTTATGAAAGTTTGATCAAAGATACATCCAATATGCAAGTTTGGTACATGTAGCAGTTATACTTTGCTCAATATTGGCTTTATAGAGCAAAATCACTCAAGCAGAAAAAGTAGGTCAAGGTCATTTTTTGAAAGATTGATCAAAGATACATCCAATATGCAAGTTTGGTACATGTATCACTTATACTTTGCTCAATATTGGCTTTTAAAGGCAAAATCACTCAAGCGGAAAAAGTAGGTCGAGGTCATTTTATGAAAGTTTGATCAAAGATAGATCTAATATGCAAGTTTGGAACATCTAGCACTTATACTTTGCTCAATATTGGCTTTTAAAGGCAAAATCACTCAAGTGGAAAAAGTAGGTCAAGGTCATTTTATGAAAGATTGATCAAAGATACATCCAATATGCAAGTTTGGTACATGTATCACTTATACTTTGCTCAATATTGGCTTTTAAAGGCAAAATCACTCAAGCGGAAGAAGTAGGTCAAGGTCATTTTATGAAAGTTTGATCAAAGATACATCTAATATGCAAGTTTGGAACACCTCACACTTATACTTTGCTCAATATTGGCTTTTAAAGGCAAAATCACTCAAGCGGAAAAAGTAGGTCAAGGTCATTTTATGAAAGTTTGATCAAAGATACATCCAATATGCAAGTTTGGTACATGTAGCACTTATACTTTGCTCAATATTGGCTTTTAAAAGCGAAATCACTCAAGTGGAAAAAGTAGGTCAGATGCTGCATCCGATGCATGGGTCCATCTCGGCATCCAAAGATGAATCACATGTGCAAGTTTGGTTACTGTAGCATCAGTACTTTGTCAGATACTGAGCTACCCCAAACTTCTTATCCAAATCACTCAAGCGGAAAATGTAGGTCAGATGCTGCATCCAATGCATGGGTTCACCTCAGCATCCAAAGATGAATCACTTGTGCAAGTTTGGTTACTGTAGCATCAGCTCTTTGTCAGATACTGAGCTACCCCAAACTTCTTATCCAAATCACTCAAGCGGAAAATGTAGGTCAGATGCTGCATCCAATGCATGGGTTCACCTCAGCATCCAAAAATGAATCACTTGTGCAAGTTTGGTTACTGTAGCATCAGCACTTTGTCAGATACTGAGCTACCCCAAACTTCTTAACCAAGTCACTCAAGCGGAAAATGTAGGTCAGATGCTGCATCTGATGCATGGGTTCACCTCAGCATCCAAAGATGAATCACTTGTGCCAGTTTGGTTACTGTAGCATTAGTACTTTGTCAGATACTGAGCTACCCCAAACTTCTTAACCAAGTCACTCAAGCGGAAAATGTAGGTCAGATGCTGCATCCGATGCATGGGTTCACCTCAGCATCCAAAGATGAATCACTTGTGCAAGTTTGGTTACTGTAGCATCAGTACTTTGTCAGATACTGAGCTACCCCAAACTTCTTAACCAAGTCACTCAAGCGGAAAATGTAGGTCAGATGCTGCATACGATGCATGGGTTCACCTCAGCATCCAAAGATGAATCACTTGTGCCAGTTTGGTTACTGTAGCATTAGTACTTTGTCAGATACTGAGCTACCCCAAACTTCTTAACCAAGTCACTCAAGCGGAAAATGTAGGTCAGATGCTACATCCGATGCATGGGTTCACCTCAGCATCCAAAGATGAATCACTTGTGCAAGTTTGGTTACTGTAGCATTAGTACTTTGTCAGATACTGAGCTACCCCAAACTTCTTAACCGGACGCGGACGCGGACGCGGATGCGGACGCGGACGCGTGGGGTTATAGCATAAGCTCACTCAACTTCGTCGAGGTGAGCTAAAAACAGATAAAGTGGTCCAACGTCATATGCCCAGCTAGTATAGTTCAATTATGCAACATCAAAAATAAAATCATATTGTAAAATTCCACATAAATGTGCAGCAGAAAAAGAATAAAACAATGAAATGATTTCACAAATTAAGTTTATTTAAAATTGAACACAAAACCTTTCATTATTGATAGCTAGCATGCCAGAAATTATAAAGCCTGTGTTTGTGAAACGAGAATGCCCCCGGCGGCATCTTTGTTAGTATAAACACCATTTTCTGTTAAGTATGTGAGAGGTCAGGGTCAGCGTAATATTGGTATCAATGGAAAGATCTTGTCACAAGGAATACACATGTACAATATGAAAGCCCTATCACTATAACCATTCAAAAGTTATGCCCAATGTTAGATTTTTTGAGAACTACGTGAAAGGTCAAGGTTATGGTCATGAGGTCAAAAATTTTGGTAAATACACATGTGAAATATGAAACCTCTATCACCAGCTTCCATTCAAAAGTAATGCCCAATGTTAAAGTTTTTCGGAAAACAGACAGACAAACAGACAGACGGACAGGCCAAAACCTTTATGCTCCCGAATCTTTTATTCCAGGGGCATAAAAAACAAAGATTTTTCGGTTTTGCCTTTATTCACTGAAATCTATGAATTATGCTTTTGAATAGTATTGATTTCATCTCAAATACATGAAACGTACAGTTAAAATCGTTTTGATCCAATATTCATCAATTCAAGTGAGTTGTGCAGAAATTGTGCCAGTTTGTTTTCCAAAAAAGCAGTGCATGTTGTATCAAACCTCATGACCCAGTGAAGCCACTTGAACAAATAATTTTCAGTAAATATGCTGAAATGCGACGCTTCTTGCCTATGCATATTTCAACAGGCGAGAAGGAGCGTCGCATTTCAGTATACGCTGTTCAACAACTCAAGTGGTTTCTCTAAGGTTTCGCAGTTTGAAACAAATTAAAAGGCCCATGAAATTGTTAAGCTTGTCCAACTAGCAGACCTACGACATCGTTATTTACTGTTAACTAATTGTTTTACCTCATCATAGGTCTGTTACACGGACAAGTTGTTAGCGGAGAGAGTTCATGAAATGTATCGGTTGCATTGGATTTGCCGACAAGAAGTTATTTGGTCCGATAAAAACTCATTATGTATCTATTATTTGAACAGATAAAAATTCCCAAATGTCTTAACACAGGATCCTGCAGTCGTTTTATGAGAGAAAATGTTTTATTATTCACAACCTCAGGCCTCTGTGTTCCTCTTAGAAATATTATACATACAAGATGACGAACACAGTGGCTTAAGGTTGTGAATAATAATTTATTTTCTCTATTAAAACAACAGCTACTGTGGTCCAACATTTCATTGGAAGATTTCAGGAACTCTGAACGGAATTATTTATTTTCAAGAATTTCAGATATTAAATGTCCTATGCATTCTCAAAATCCAGAGGAAGAGATTACTCATTAGACGTTTCTTCAAGAAATCAGTCCGTAAATTACTTCATCTAAGAGAGTCTAAGACGGAGGAAATTCGAGCAAACTTTATACATGATAACAAGTATATGCAAGTGTTCCAAGTACATGAATGATAACCATTATGAAAGTGTTCCAAGTATAAAAATATATTCCGTTTGCACTGTATCTCCTGAAATATATCGCAGTACTGCTTTGCGGTTTGTATTGCAATGAAGTGCCTAGCGGAATACGATGCGCCTTGGGGACGAAGATGAATTAATGCATATCTAGGTCATTGTCCTGTCAAATAGTTCCGATTATTTTCTTATTATTTTCAACAATTGGTGGAAAATACACACAATGTTTATCTTGAATTGTCTTCCCGTGATTGTTTACTAGATAGATGAAATAAAATTTTGAATATAGTTTTTAAAGTGTGTGAGACATCTACATGTGTGGAAGAATACATGTGAAAGGGGGCGGGGAGGTATTGAACCAATCAAATTTGTAACACAAGAAACATGGCGTCTTTGTTTACCATAGATACACAATTAAAACAGAGAAAAGTGTAATTTAGACACAAAATTGTTTTGAAACATGCATGCACGGAAAAAATAAATATTTACATTTTAAATTAAGAGCATATTTGATAACCTATATGCCCCAGCTAATCGATGTACGGAATTTATACACAGAGTGCGAAACACGCTTGTCATTCTTGTAATCATGATGTAAACATACCCCTGTGTTGTTCTGCAGAAAAGAAATCTCTTAACAGGTACATAACCTATGCTGATTTTTTTAATAAATGGGAGATGGAATATTAGTCTACAAAATGAATGGTGTCTTTCACCCCGAACTTCTTCGTAAAACAAGATATAGTGAGAAAACGTAAAATGAAATACATAGTAAAAATCAATACAAGGGTGCTACCTGAAAATGGGTCCTCAGATCATAAAATTCGAATAATTCCGGTCCGGAACCAGGTGCATGGCTTTGAAAAAATATTAAAAAAGTTGTGTACTTTTAATCTTTACGGCATTTTTTTTTTGTGATTCAAATAAAATTTCTTCATTCAAAAGTAGTATCAATGTGTATTTTTGGTAAGAAAACATACATTATACCTATGTACAATCTTAAAAAATAACTTGGTAGAGGACCTTTAGTACTTCATGCATACCAAGTTTCATCAAAATCCTCCAAGCGGTTTAAGAGGAGAAGATGAAAATGTGAAAAGTTAACGGACGGACGACGGACGGACGACGGACGCCGGACAATCCGGTATGACAATAGCTCACTTTGAGCCTTTGGCTCAGGTGAGCTAAAAAGGGAAAAAAAATTTTGTTGGGGTCCCGCCGGGGTTTGAAGCCACTCCCCATGGGTCCATTGGGCATGGAAAACATACATTATACCTATGTACAATCTTAAAAAATATTCCTTAAAAATCCAAAAGTGGATATCTTGACAAAATTCTTTCACTTGTAGGGTACCATGCATGAGTACCTCATACCTACAAATTGTCATGACAATCTGAAGAGTGGTTATAGAAAAGAAGCAGAAAATGTATGAAAATCACCCCCCCCCCTTCCTTTTTACATAAGAAAAAAATTCATAAAAAATCAAAAAAATAAAATTCAAGCATAAAATACATATCAAAGCATTAAGTAAGTTAAATATGATAAATATGTAGTAAATGAGTGTGTAAAATCATACACTTATTGAGTTATTTAAAGAAAAAGTGCAAAAATGTGCATTTCTGACTAAGTCCGAAAAGACGTCAAAAACGCGTCAAAAATTAGTTATCGGATTTTAACGAAACGAACAAACTTGAATCATACATCCTTCTAGATCACATAGATACAATTAGTTTTTCAATCCATTCAGTGGAACTGGAGAAGAAGATTTTTGAAGAGGGGTACCCTCCGGGCCTATTTGACCCCGCCCTGGATCCACCCCTGAAGGGATCGAGCCGAAATGAACAAACTTGGTAGAGGACCTTTAGTACTTCATGCATACCAAGTTTCATCAAAATCCTCCAAGCGGTTTCAGAGGAGAAGATGAAAATGTGAAAAGTTAACGGACGGACGGACGGACGCCGGACAATCCGGTATGACAATAGCTCACTTTGAGCCTTTGGCTCAGGTGAGCTAAAAAGGGAAAAAAAATTTGTTGGGGTCCCGCCGGGGTTTGAAGCCACTCCCCATGGGTCCATTGGGCATGGAAAACATACATTATACCTATGTACAATCTTAAAAAATATTCCTTAAAAATCCAAAAGTGGATATCTTGACAAAATTCTTTCACTTGTAGGGTACCATGCATGAGTACCTCATACCTACAAATTGTCATGACAATCTGAAGAGTGGTTATAGAAAAGAAGCAGAAAATGTATGAAAATCACCCCCCCCCCCTTTCCTTTTTACATAAGAAAAAAATTCATAAAAAATCAAAAAAATAAAATTCAAGCATAAAATACATATCAAAGCATTAAGTAAGTTAAATATGATAAATATGTAGTAAATGAGTGTGTAAAATCATACACTTATTGAGTTATTTAAAGAAAAAGTGCAAAAATGTGCATTTCTGACTAAGTCCGAAAAGACATCAAAAACGCGTCAAAAATTAGTTATCGGATTTTAACGAAATGAACAAACTTGAATCATACATCCTTCTAGATCACATAGATACAATTAGTTTTTCAATCCATTCAGTGGAACTGGAGAAGAAGATTTTTGAAGAGGGGTACCCTCCGGGGCCTATTTGACCCCGCCCTGGATCCATCCCTGAAGGGATCAAGCCGAAATGAACAAACTTGGTAGAGGACCTTTAGTACTTCATGCATACCAAGTTTCATCAAAATCCTCCAAGCGGTTTCAGAGGAGAAGATGAAAATGTGAAAAGTTAACGGACGGACGACGGACGGACGACGGACGTCGGACAATCCGGTATGACAATAGCTCACTTTGAGCCTTTGGCTCAGGTGAGCTAAAAAACAGCTTATTTCTCTACAATGAACACATGACCCCAGTCACATGACCGTTATAGACCGTTATCAGAAACTTGTTTGAACCTCGAGCCACAGATTTAAAGATACGAATGTTTGTATCCGGAGCCATGACTGTCCATAGAAAAATCAGCCCTCTTTTGACACAAGGTAAACCTCCCCTTTCCTTTCCTGCTCTTACAAACTACGTCATGCTGCTTTCTTAGATTGAAAATTATTATGTATTGCACAGAATTGTATGTACACAATTCAATTACCACACTGCTGCATTGAACTTAAAACTTAGAAGAGCTGTCATTAGTCATTTAGATAAAAAATTGGTCGAGGTAATTTCTGAAAAATTAGGAAAAATTAAACTTGTGGCACTTTGAAAATTATAATGAACAGCATAAATATAACTTACAAGAAGTATTTGAAGAGAAATGCCTTCTGTTTTATTTACCTGGGAGGGAAACTGAGAATTGAACTGAGAGAGCAGTGGCTGCCGTTGTTGTTCTCTTCTGTATACTGTACAAGACAATTTGACCTCGAAACTAATTCATACCAAAATCATTTCTTAAAAAAACTTTGTCACACCTATCATAAAACAGTAATCTTGTGTAAAAAAAAAACTTGAAATATGAGTAAAATTGAAAGAAAAGCATGGAGTCTTACTGTCTTTACATTTCCAAATACAGATAAAAGTATTTGAGCCCATATAGCTTGGTAAAGGCTAATATCGGTGCATGAATTATAACAGAAAAGAAAGAAAGGAAAAAAACAAGTAAAAATAAATACAGGCATGCAATTGTGATACTATTAAGACAGATGAACTTCATAAAAATGGAATGTATCAAACCAGACATGGTTTTAACTTTCAATCTATAGAATTTTCTGAAGATAATTGAAAATGTACAGATCTTCGAACTGCCTGACAAAAAGACCACACCCTTTTTCTGGGGCCCTTGAGGTCAAGGGCTCAAACAAAATATAAGGTGCATATCTAGACTATAGACCAACCATTATGTAGGAAACAATTACATTTCTATCATTTACAGTTTCAGAGGAGTTGCATACAAAAGACCCCTTAAAGGAGGAAATGACCACACCCTTTTTCTAAGACCCTGGGGGTCAAGGGCTCAATCAAAATATAACTAAAACAACTAGGCCACAGACCAATCACAATGCAAAAAGAATTACATTTCTATCATTTAAAGTTTAAGAGGAGTCGTGTCCGCAAGAATGGACAGACGGACGGACAGACAGACGAAGGGCGATCGCATAAGCTCGACTGGTCTTTGACCAGTAGAGCTAAAAATAAGATTCAAAGAGTTAAATATAGGTGAAAATGACCACACCCATTTTCTAAGACCCTGGGAGTCAGGGGCTCAAACAAAATATCAGGTACACAACTAGACCACAGACTCATCATATTGCGAAAAAAAAATAAGTCTCCATCATTTATAGTGTTAGAGGAGTTGCGAGCACAAGATAACATGGAGTTATATAGGTAAAAATGACCAAACCCATTTTCTAAGACCCTGGGAGTCAGGGGTTCAAACAAAATATCAGGTGCACAACTACACCACAGACCCATCATATTGCAAAAAGAATTAAGTCCCCATCAATTATAGTGTCTGTGGTGTTGCGAGCACAAGATTACATAGAGTTACATGTATATAGGTGAAAATGACCACACCCATTTTCTAAGACCATGGGGGTCAGGGGCTCAAACAAAATATTAGGTGCACAACTTGACCACAGACCCATCATATTGCAAAAAGAATTAAGTCTCCATCATTTATAGTGTTAGAGGAGTTGCGAGCACAAGATTACATAGATTTTCATAACCACGCCCATTTTCTAAGACCCTTGGGGTCAGGGGCTGAAACCAAATGTCAGGTGCACAACTAGACCACATACCAAGGAGGATGCAAAAAGAATTAATTTTCTATCTCCTATGGTTTCAGAGGAGTTGCAAGCACAAGAATTGTTTACGGACAGACGGACGGACAGACGGACGCCAGACGACGGGGTAACGCATAAGCTCAACTGGTCCGAGACCAGTAGAGCTAAAAATGAAAAAAGATGAAGCAAAAAAAATAAAATTAAAAATGCAATCTTTCATTTTCAACGTAGTAGAATTGTAAAACACTGCTCTCTGCCAAAGAAGGAACCAAAACAAATGAATATAAGAGGAAAATTTCCTTAATCCAACTTAGAAAGATATAATATACAACTTTACCCTCAAAATACTTACCTGTGTTGGTACCAGTATCAGTTGTCCAGACATAGGTGTACTCATTGCTACTTGGGTCTCCACTATGCACATCTTTTTGGTTACCATCTTCAGTATCATCATATTCGGAAGAACTCTCATCTTCATCTATTTCTATATCCTCAGCACTTAGATTCATACCTATTTCAACAAAGGGCATTTTCTAAGGATGATCTTGGTTTTTTTCTGGCAAGCCTCTAGAATATGAGCTACTACATATACTTTTGCAAAATGAATGATGTTTTCATTGAATAGCTATCACTCTGATAAATGGTAAGCATACCGTATTTACATGTATATGTGTAATAGATAGGAGGTCAGTTTTCTTCTAAACAATATCTCTAAAAAATGTTTCCTTATTCTTTTAAAATCACTGAAACTCAGTAAACTCTAACCTCCAGAAAATCAATAGTTCGAGCTGTTTTGGAAGTCATGACCTTATTCACCTACCATCAAACTTGTCGCTGATTTGTTCTTTCTGTGCACTTCCAAACATCTTAGGCAAAAGCAAGTCCATCTTCTGTTGCCCTGAAAATATCTCAACCAATTCAATGATATCCTTATCATGAATATATGAACCATAGAGTATCAAATGCTCTTATTCAGAAGTACAGGTACCTGTATATCAACTACATCAAAACCTAATAAAATAAGAAGTAGCAAATGAACTTAGCATATTTGTGACTTACGTGTATATCTTAGATTGCAATTCTTTCAAACTTTATGTAACGGGAAAATCCCTATAAAATAGTCTGAAGGACAGTCGAATGAACTTAGAATTAATCAGACAAATAATGTGCGCTTTTAAGTCTTACATGTAAATGGTTCTTCCTTTCTGAATAACTCAATGCTATCATCATGGATATCATCATCTTCCCACACAAAATCTCCCTTTTTTCTACATTTGATGTCATCTTTATTTGTAACTCTGTGTTTTTTACTTCCATTGTTATCGACTTCAGGCTCAGCTTGTGCCACTGAAAGCTTCCTTGTCTTACTTGATGTGGACCGCACGTCAATTTTCTAAGAAAATTCATTTCTACATTGAATGATCAATACAAATGAACTTAGTTCTAGAGACAGTGAGTACAGAATTAAATACATGTACAAATACACACATTTTAAACGTAAAGTTCTAAGATGGTTTCTTGAATGACATCCCTTCAGAGATGCAGTACATGCACTTTGAGGAAATTACATCAGCATTCAAGCATTAGATTTTGCTCCTATTTGAATATCAAATATTAATGATGTCCCTGGTCTAGCTATCAAATAAAACATCTTGGAAATTGTTTATTAGAACTATCATTTCAGAGCATGTCATCTGTTAAGACAATTTGGAATCAAAGGATTTTATTCTAAACTGACTCTACAGAGCTTTGCTCTCATGATTATAGTCGATATATTACCTTTTTACTCTGTTTGGCTTTCAGTTTAGGTTCTGAGATTTTAGATGTGGATGGCCTTTTATCTTTCCTACTTGCAAAATAAATTATCAATTTTTTTTTAAGTATTCACATATCCTGCATACATGTACTAATGAATTACCAAATACCAAACAAGTCAAAATTAAGAATGAATTCAAAGAGCAGAATTTTCGAAAACGTGTCAACATGTACCACCATAGGTCTAAGATAAAATTGCAAAAGTCCATGCAATGTCAGACTCAATGTTCCGATATGCTAAAGATACAATGAAGAAATATAAACTTGGTGAAGTGCACCTAAGATTCAGTGCTACAATAGGCATACCTTGAATTTTTCCTTGGTTTCTTCCCCCCTAATGTGGACAATTCTTTCACGTTTTCTTTATCAAAGGGTGCGGAATCTACAAAGTCTAAATTGGAAGAAAAGGATACAATGCACTAACATTTTAGATCAGTCCTTTCCTTTCATGAAAAATGTTTTAAAATTCATGAAAAATTAAAGATTTAGTATAATTTGACATATAATCATGCTAAATACATGAAGAAACACATAGCATTTATATTTTCAAATTTCGCAATGCTATGTGCATCAGATGTGACATTGCAAATTCATGTCATTTGCCTGGGACAATACAAGTGAAAGAAAATCACAAAATCTATATACATTTAAATCTTCAAGATTAAAGTTGGTACCACCATTCTTTGACCAAAATTAATTTCATTCAGAGAGAAAGATAGACTCAAACTGATAGCTACCAAATTGAGTATTTTGGTTAAAAGATATACATTTGTAGTACATGTAAGGCCAAAAAAAATTAAAGTTTCGTTTGACGGGCACCGCCGCATTGCCTAAAAACCCGCCGCATTTCCGATTTTTATCGCGTGTTTTACCATAATTTTAAAGTAGTCAATTGAGCATCGCCGTGCTAATACAAATTGTTTGTTTTCATATTCTTTACTTCACTAAATATATAAATTGTAAAGCTGTAACTCAATACTTGTTTATATAAAATAGTATTATTTACCCAAGCTACCGTATTCAATTGTTGGTTGTACGGTAATCGCGACCACGCGTATATTCCATATCATGGACGAGGTAACGTAACGTAAAATGATACTGTACTTTGTTGTGATAATATGCAAGAGCATTATATACTTCTTTATTAGTTAAATTATTCAATTTATTAGAAATTTGAAAACGTTTTTGTTTAGAACTCATAGTTTACGTCAGATTGATCAGCCGGGAACGCCGGTGACGGGATCGAGTAGAGGGGCAGAAATACTACGCGATCCAAATTTCGTTACGAATAAACTGGCCAATTAAACCCTTAGCACATCGCAGAAACTTCAAAATTTCCGCGGGATAGAAATTCAAATTTCCAGACCGACAGTGAAAAGGAATGACGTATCGATCAGGGTACCCTTGTGTAATCGTTGTTAAAATTCAAACTAAATTGTCAGACATGCAGTGATCGGGAAGGCAAACTTGCTCAATGGGACTATGGCACCTTCCACTTGGACTTCAATGGGTCATTCTCAAAAACAATGGGCCATCTTTCCTCACGAAAGGGCCATTCCAAAAATGATCAATTTTCGAAAAGCTTTGCATATGCATGTATGTATAATACATTAGACGTTAGCACAATTTTTTTTGTCGCAATATTCTCAATTTTACCGTTTCTAATGAGTAATTTACAGTACATTTTTTACTTAAATTTGTACCCATTGACTGACCACTTGATAATTTTACGGACGAACGCATACAAGTACGTAGATAAGATACGTAAGTGGACGTTGGAGATTTAAATCTCAGGCGCAGAACGGGGATAAAAAAGAATGTCGGAGAAAAATCAATATTGTATCAAAATAGCAAAGAATTATCTTTCAATTGTTAGTGGACAGAAGAATTTTGTGCTTCTGACTGACTGGCCATGCATGTACAAAAAGCTGCGATCTCTGTATTTCTGCTCCTGGTGTAGATCTACGTTACAACGTAAATACGAGAACAGAACTTTTAGATTTAAAAACCAAAAATGGACGCCGTAGAATAATGGCACCAGGGCGCAGCGAGTTGCCGATTTTACGGGCCATTTCCTATCAGAATGGGCCTTCCCTATCCCTGGACATGTTTCTTTGTATTTTTCCTACTCTTTTGCCGACGCCAAGGGTCAAATTTTCGGTCTAAGCACTGAGCAACAATTACGATTTTCACTCACTTAGTTGCACATAAAAGAAGTAGTTCACAAAATGTTAACGTCATTTGAAGTTTTAACCTTACACAGGGCAACAGTTAGAGATTGGTGTTCTTTTTTATGCATAATTTAGATGTACAACATACATGTATTAAGTCTATATCTTCATACTGGTCTGTCATAGGACATCGTCATATGATAATATAAGAAGTGTGACCAAATCACAGAATATCTAGCGTTTAACCTCAGATTTGGAAATGCAATTACTATATTACAGGAAGACGTTGGGTTATCTTGTTAATCAATGCACTAAACATCACCACTTCATACTATACCTAAGTTTTAATGTATTTTCAGCATCAAAACACTTGAATTAGAAATTTGGTTAAAAGATCAAATTTCATGTTTGTAAAAAAAAAAAAAAAAAAAAAAAAAAAAACCTGCCTCCCTCACTTTTTTTTCTCAAAAAGTGCCCGTCAAACAAAATTTTAATTTTGTATGGCCTAACTTTCCTTTAAATGCTACACCAGTGAGTACAGCCGCTTTAAATCTTAGACACATGTGCAAAAATTTGTGCGTGTATATTACCAGGCTCCGAGGAGAAAGGAGAGGGCCCTGATCTATCATCAAATAGTAAGTATCTTTCACCATTTTTGTCAATTTTATTCTTTGAATGCATTGGCTCTTCAGTCCTTCCCAACTGTCTATAGGTACTTTTCTTTCCTGATCTCTTGGTAGAATAGGTTTTCATACTTGATGTCAATGGATACAATTCTTCTTTTGATTCTTCTCAATCTACAACACATACAAGTATACATATATTTTCATCCCCAATGCATACTGTGATACATTTTTCGGATAAAAACAGTTAAAGTTCTTAAATACATTTGAGTTGTGTTGTCAAGGTAAATACCAATATAGATTTGCTTCGAGCATCACTAGTATGTGACCTATCCCAATCCTCTCAAGATCATTTCCTTTTACTTTTGAGTTATTGCCAAGAAAAAAGCATCACTATATACCCCCACCATTATATGGCAGGGGTATAATAAGCAAAAATTTGCCTTTTTATGGAATCAGCGAGGTCCCCACTGAGCAGGTCAAGGGCGGCAGCCTCATAGTGTTAACTTTTTAAGGTACAATATGTGAATCTAATGGAGAAGGAGAGGCTTGGATACATTATTCTGCCACAGTACATGTATGTCAAAAAATAAATGCACGATTATTGAAGAGCTTTAATATCATTGTATCTCAACAAGGTCAGAATATCTAATTTTTTTTAATTTAATCTATATTTCCAAGACTGTTAAAATATTTTAAAAGTATCTTAGATTTTGGGGGGGGGGTATATTTCAAGAGAAAAGGAGGAATATTTTGGGAGTTTTGTACAAAATAAGTAATTTTAGCTCCTGTACACATGTGTTTTGTACATTTTATAAAATAAAGTTTTGGCCTTTTATTATCTACAATTTTTCTTGAATCTTAAATAGTTCAAACAAAAGCAATTTTCATTTCACACAATCAGAATGGGCAATCCAAGCGAGCCCGAAAATTTGGTGTAATGGCAATAATCTGGATAGGAAAAGCTAGTGTGTAAATCAACTTTGGTAGAAATAAATAAAATCTTTCAACCAAAAGGTCAAGAGGATATTCTTCACACAAGTGCCAGCCATTTCCACCTCAGAATTAAATGGTCATCTACCGGTTTGTAAATCTGTGAGTGCACCCTTGCTCGGTACATGTTCAGTCTATTCATAAAAGAATACTGACACTGTTTGCAAATTCTATGGGTAAACTTGTACAACTAAAAAAGCATATAATTGTAGATGATATAAATAATCTTTGCATATTTCACTTTTATTTTCATTTGAAACCTTCATCTTTTTTATTTCAATTATTTCATTTATTTTTCACTTTTGAGATGAAGAAATAGGAATAGTAGGAGGTTCTTAAGAAAAAGTAGGAAAAAATAGGATCAAAATATAAAAGTAAGAAAAATAGGAAATGGTAGGAAAAAGTAGGAACAATAGAAAGCCTGTACAGCACGCTACATTTTTCTAAAAGTGGCAAGAGTACGGAAGGTCAGTGCGTTATGCACATCGCACGCACGGTCATATGGGTGATTGCATGCATCACATGTAGTGCAGAAAAGTGCATTGCACGTACCTACGACTTACGCGCAACTTGCTTACAACATACTTTCTCCTTACGTCTTCTACATTATTGTATTTAGGTTGTCAAATTTACACATACTGCTAACGAGAGGAGTCCTCCCTTCCTTGCGACAAAGGTGCATTACATGTACTTACAACTTGCGTGTTTTACGAATCTTGTTGAATTCATAGACAACACGCAGACAGGACACAGCAAAAGTTCTGTATGCACTAAAACTGCTACGTTCTATCTGCATGTTCCCAAATCTGCAATTAAGGAGCCCATACGGTAAAAGTACTGATAATGCACGGATACCCTAGGTTTGCCTACGTTTTTGCATGTAGACAGCATGTACGGCTGGTTGTGACCATCGACCACCCTCTTACCTCGAGTAATGAAATTCTAGATCACTGACTATGCAATACACAAGCCTATATGTCCGCGTGGCTCACTTCGGAAACTAGATAAACGCGATTTTGAATACTTTGTTATGCAAAAATTTTAATGAAATGGAAACCATTCAATACATCTCGCTTAGTCGTAAATTTTGGTATATGGTATACGGCCGTGCGTTTATAATGTACAGGTATTCAAAATCTAGACTAAATAATCCAGTCTCTCCGCTGCCGCTAACAGAGACTGAACCCCACTATGGTTGTTACAGAATGAAGTCGGACAAAACTGTTGCCCAACAATTTTTCCAAACTACAGACTTTTAATTTTGATTTTCTTGCAGGTGACACTTAAGTAAACATTAAACTAATTATCTATACCCAACTCGCGTTTTTTTCTTGCTTCATTGTTGCATTTGATTGGTCGGTTCTCCGAACTTTCGCTTTGCATGTTTGTTTTGGTAGGGAGTTAAAAATTGGCAAAAATGCAACAACGATGCGAGAAAAAAAAAGAGAGGTGGGTAGAGATTGTTAGTTTAATGTTTACTTAAATGTCACCTGCAAGAAAATAAATATTAAAAGTCTGTACATGGAAAAATCGTTGGGCAACAGTTTCGTCCGACTTCGTTCAGTAACAACCATAGTGGGGTTCAGTCTCTGTTAGCGGCAGCGGAGAGACTGGATTATTTAGTCTATTCAAAATCGTGTTTATCCAGTTTCCGAAGTGAGCCGCACGGACAGTAGTCATGACTGACGGTTTACTGTAATCATTCGTGACCTAATTGTATAGAATACCTCTTGGCAATATGATTGGCCGAAAATTGCAAACAATGCATTCACGTACAATATGCATATGTACATCTGTGCATATGTCAGAAAACATTCGAGCTAAAAAGTATTTCTTTGAAAATAGAAAGACGAACAACCATCACCATAGTTTTAAAATTCTTCATAAATTATCTGTTAATCTTCTACCAATAAGAGTTTTCATAGCCATAGCACTGCATAGGCGAACGGCTTATCTGTCAAATCCATTTTTTGACATTTACCGCGAAATCTCAAGCCTCGCGTGATTGGCTAAGAAAGTCTAAAAGTGCAGACGACAGCGCGAAAATTCAATTTTAAAACAAACGACGAAACAGGGAGGATTTCAAATGGACGTACATCATGTTGTTTTTCTTCTGGTCATCATTTTGTTTTTGTATACAATATCAAATTTATCTTTTGAGGAGATGGCATTTTTGTTCTTGCCGATAGGAATTTTGTATGCCGTGCTCCTTACTATGTTGCTGGTTGTCATATCTGTGGCTGGTGATATTATCTCATCATAAAGGATCAGATTTCAGCTTATTTTAATGCACACAATTTTGAAGGTAAGGAATTAATTTATTCTCTAAAATTAAAAAGCTAGATGAGAGATCTGAGTACAGTATCTATATGGAAGCCAGTCCGGACTAAAACTTTGAACTTACACAGAGCAAGGAACCATATTTCGCCGGTGACCATATTTCGCCGTTTCATAGTTAATTGCTTCTCGTTGGTTATCGGAATTGTTTTTCAAGTTTATTTTTCTATATCCTATCAAATATGACCGTAGCAGTTATGTTTTGATATATTGTGACATTCTCCTGCACTCAAATGTGACGAAAAATACCACAAAATGAGGAAAAATTATTGAAATCACTAAATTTTAGACGTAAACATCTAAATTTTTACAAAAACCAAACAAAGAAAACATTTTATTTTGCACCATCTCGTAGAAGTAGTGGCGACGAAAGATTTCCTGAATAAAAAATCACAATTATGTCCGTTTTGTGTGCAAAATGGATACTTATCAGCAAAAACGGCGAAATATGGTCACCCCCGAAAACATGGAAACGAAATATTTTGATGTTTTAGAAGGAAACAAGGAAATGAATAAAATAAATCATTTTTGTAGCATTTCGATCGAGAATGGAGTTAAATTAAACTGTAGCAAAAGCAATCATTGAATCGGTCACCAAGTATTGAAATTTCCTAGAAAATAAACGAAAAATGCGGCGAAATATGGTCACTTGCTCTATGAGTTTTTGACGAACCGAACACTTTTTAAATCTGGATAATTTTAACTTTTCATAAGTAAAACGTATATAACAGATTATTATAATACTTTTACTTTAATTTTTCGAAATTTTTGTTTAATGATCATAAATGAGGTAATTTTAAAGTTACTGACCATGTCCATGACGAATTTGACGAAAATGAATATTTTTCTTAAAGAGAACAAAACTCTGAAAAAAAAACGATGTTTTTACTTCAAAAACACATTTAAAGATACGTCCTCCATCATGATAAAACAGATAAAATGTAGATTTCATACGGCGCATGCCCAAAATATTTCAAAACGCGCTTTGCTGAAAGTTCTAGAAACAAGATTGATTTTCTTTTTTCTTCTTTTTTTTTTTTCGATTTTGAACTACTCTACTGTAGAAAGGCACTAAATGAAGCAAAACGTTTAAATAAATGCATAAGTTAAACAGGAATTCAATCAAATTATTGCAACCGGAATTGCTGGTTCTGTGAATTTTTTGTCATATCGATGACTTACAATATCAGAAATTACAAAGTAACAAAGAAACAAATTCAATTAATTTTTGAAAAACACAAGATCTTAAAGAATTCTCTTAGACCAGCAAAAATTTATTTCGATTGAATGCTAATACAAAATCATGACAATGGAGTGATTTACACTGATAACTCGGATGTTCGGTTAGAAATTTTGATGCATAAAACGCAATAAAAACGGATAAAACGTTTACTTAAATTTTAAAGATACGAGAAAAGTAGATCTATCAAATAGTGTTCATCAAAACAATTTTTTAAAGGAACATACAGTCGACAGAACTGCGATTTTTCTTTTTCTTGAGGTGTGTCATTGGTCACGATTTAGGAACATTCTTGTGCATCTCCTATTTTAGCACTCATTGAGCTTGAATATTATATAGATATTTCAATTTATTGGTGGCTAATGTATCATTTCTGACGCTATGGAAGAATTTATATAATGAGTTACATACAATGTACCTAAAAGCTGATAAGTTTGAAAATTTGATCTATCCGTAAAAAATGCTTTGCGGTAATTTTTATAAAAATTGAGCTGGAGGTACTCTTTCAAACAGTTCAGATTTCTCTTATGTAAGTAATAACCCATGAATTTCGTTTTACGTACGGAATATTATTGACTTAAGCTGTTTTATAAAAAGTAGAGCTGATGGATACCGAAAAATTATAAATTGTTTAAATTCAAACGTGCTGACATTTTTTTTCAAGAAAACCACAAAATGCCACTTCTTGAGCGTTTGTATACTCTCTTATTTCAACACGGAAATATACTTTTTATGCCCCCGTAATCGAAGATTCGGGGGCATATAGTTTTTGGTCTGTCTGTCTGTTTGTCTGTCTGTTTGTCCTCAAAAACTTTAACCTTGGGCATAACTTTTGAATGGTAAGTGATAGGGCTTTCATATTTCACATGCGCATTCCTTGTGACAAGACCTTTCCATGGATTCCAAAATTTTTGACCTTGTGACCTTGACCTTAGAGTTTGACCTACTTTTGAATAACTTTAACCTTGGGCATAACTTTTGAATGGTAGGTGATAGGGCTTTCATATTTCACATGCGCATTCCTTGTGACAAGACCTTTCCATGGATTCCAAAATTTTTGACCTTGTGACCTTGACCTTGGAGTTTGACCTACTTTTGAAAAACTTAAACCTTTTGCATAACTTTTGAATGGTAAGTGATAGGGCTTTCATATTTTACGTGTGTATTCCTTGTGAATGCCATCGGATACCAAAAATTTTGACCTTGTGACTTTAGGAGTGTAACGATATACCGCGGTTCGGTATATCGCGGTATAAAGTTCACGGTTCGGTACACGGTACAGCCAGGTCGCGTATCACGGTATTTTTCAAATCCGTTTTTCGTTTAAAATCGACTCGTTTAGTTCCGAATCTTTAGTCCGAATTTGTTTACATTAACTATGATGGCGGCGCCCGAGTCCATCGATCCTTCTTCAAACTTGAATGAAACAGATAAAGAGCTGTTGAGGCTTTCCTTTTGCACGGAGAATAACCTAGCATGAATGAAAACGGACATACTAGCACTGCTATAAATTTGAATTTTGATGACACGTCTTACGAGGCGGAAAAACATGCATCATGACCCACCAAAAGTAACGTACGATGATATTAGATCAACTTTTTTTATGCTCACGAGCTAATATATTTAAAAGTTAAGTGCTGACATTTTTAAATTGATTTCAGTGTTTTTATTCTAACTGTTTCCGGGTTTTAATTTTACTAAAAGAATAAATTTCCAGTATAGAAATATCAGTATAATTATTATGATATTCTCTCTGCATAATCACAAGTAAAATGGCATTGTCTAAATTGATTTAAGCGTTTTCTGTACATACAACACAGTACTGATAGCGCATTTGCCTATGCAATTTGTTGTTTTTATTAATTCCGAAACTCAATTGTTCACTTGTAGTCTGTATCACGATACGTATCGTATCGTGAGGCTGTATCGCGATACGTATCGTATCGTGGGGTGAGCGTATCGTTACATCCCTATGTGACTTTGACCTTGGAGTTTGACCTAATATCGAAAATTTAAACATTAGCCATAACTTTTGAATGGTAAGTGATAGGGCTTTCATATTTCACATATGAATTCCATGTGGCAAGACTTTTCCATGGATACTAAATTTGACTTTGTGACCTTAACCTCAAATATGAAACTACTTTTCATCTGTTTTACTGACAAAGATGCCAACAGGGGCATTCGTGTTTCAGAAACACAGGTTTTATTTCTTCAATATTTTGAAAAGTCTTTCTCAGAGAAAGGAGGGGATCTCCAACAATACTCGGTTGCAGCACCCACAGCAAAACTTCAAAACACCCAATGCAAAAAAAACAAAACAAAACAAAACAAACAAACAAAACCACAGAGCGGATTATGGTCACTTGAACACCTCACTCTACATGTATGACTAACGTGACGACTTCAATTTCAACATCACAAACTTTCCTTTTCTGAGTAGCAACATCCCTTCATCGCCTGCTTATGGCGTGTTCATATCTCAGTTGATACCCTATGCCAGAGCAAGTACCAAATATACAATTTTGTTCTGAGAGCTAGGCGTCTTTCAAATCAGTGCTCCGAGTAGCATTCAAGATTTGGTTCCCAAAAAGCGACGTAGCTTAAATTTTGGTCGCCATTTCCAAAGTTTGGTCGCAATAAGCAAAATTTTGGTCGCTATTTGTATATGTTTGACTTTCCTGAAACAAAAACCTGTATTTCTCATGAGTAACAATTTTTTTTAAAGTCTATATAGGGAAAGCCTCGCTAGAAAACACTTTGACGTAATCAGTTAAATATCCCTGCAAAGGCAGGACTCGCGTAAGCTATCTTTCGACAATAGCAAAAGAAGCTTTAAAACGAAGAAAGAAAATTGTACGTGACGAAAGTCTTACATGTACTTTCAAATCACAGACATCTAAAGTGTAAATGTGTATGAAGCCATTCAACAATTGCATTCATCGCTAAATAGATAACTAGATTAAAGCAATGCGCAAGGGTAGAAGTTGCCGGGGTAGACATTGTTTATTAGTGTACGTACATGTGTCAGTAGTCTGCCTTCATTAGCTAGACTTTATTGATTTTATAAAGGTACTTTAAATTTTACTTCACAGAAGCAAACCTGTAACTCATGGGCATCTGAAAGATTTTTTTTTTATTATCGTAAATTGTAATCAAAAACGGTCGAAAAAAAGAATGAACATGCATTTCTTAGAAAAAACTTTTAATTTAAAAACTAATAAACTCGGCGCCCGATTTTTATTTTATCATTTATGGTCGTGATTTTGCAAGTTCATTTAAATTGCGGTCGCAAAACCAAATTTTCAGTCGCATATGCGACCAATTTAGTCGCAACTTGGAGCACTGTCAAATACCGTAAGCTTCTCGGTCAGGGATACGTTTGTGGCCGACTAACCTCGTCACTGAGGAAGTTCTACGGTCGATATGGGGAACTTGTCATACATTATGATGTTCCACTCTCTCTTATACCATTTTCAGAACCATCCAACCACCGAATATACTTGTATCTTCCGAAATGGAAGTAACCGGATGTAACAATTCTACCGAATTGAAGTGACGGTTGTTGCATGGAAGCAGGAGATGCTAACTCTTCCTGGGCATCTGGTCTCACTCCTATATTGGGAGTTCGCTTCTTTTCATATAGTGGAGGGTTTTCTTTGTTTCGGTTCTCGTTGTGCCCTGGTTTTGTGTGCCTTCGGTTTAGGATTTTCTGAATTATAGATTTTGTACTATGTTCCACAGAAAGAGACACAAATATAGTGAACACCAACACACACCATAGAAACATGAAACATAAAAGACCACACATAAACCAACGAGACCAATGGGCAACCGATGCCGACTTAGGACGGCCATCAGCCACGTAAGACGCAGACGGTGTAGTTATCCTGGATTACGTGCGCACAACCCTCCCACTTATCCGATTACCCAGAGGTCTCGAAGAACGTATAATTATGGTGTTAAACAACATCTAACATCACTGTAAGATGACCACACGCAAACAAGACCGTAAAACGTAGAGGCCCCAGCAACACAGATGAATATGTAAATGGATATAACAAGAGCCCCAGGGGGCACAACGCTCACCTGATACCCATGCACGCTCTAACTGACATACTGACATTGAATACTGATAGTGCCAGTACCAGGATTTTAGCCCACAACCTTTCTAAAAAGATTTTTGCCGGATGCAGAGAAGTGTTTTTTTTTCAGACAACCTTTAAAGGTACAAAAAAGAAAAAAATAGTCACATTTCAAAACAATAACTTTTTTACTGATTTGAAAAAAAAAAACGGATAAAGTGGTCCAACGTCATATGCCCAGCTAGTATAGTTCAATTATGCAACATGAAAAATAAAATCATATTGTAAAATTCCACATAAATGTGCAGCAGAAAAAGAATAAAACAATGAAATGATTTCACAAATTAAGTTTATTTAAAATTGAACACAAAACCTTTCATTATTGATAGCTAGCATGCCAGAAATTATAAAGCCTGTGTTTGTGAAACGAGAATGCCCCCGGCGGCATCTTTGTTAGTATAAACACCATTTTCTGTTAAGTATGTGAGAGGTCAGGGTCAGCGTAATATTGGTATCAATGGAAAGATCTTGTCACAAGGAATACACATGTACAATATGAAAGCCCTATCACTATAACCATTCAATAGTTATGCCCAATGTTAAAGTTTTTGAGAAGTACGTGAAAGGTCAAGGTTATGGTCATGAGGTCAAAAATTTTGGTAAATACACATGTGAAATATGAAACCTCTATCACCAGCTTCCATTCAAAAGTTATGCCCAATGTTAAAGTTTTTTTGGAAAACAGACAGACAAACAGACAGACGGACAGGCCAAAAACTTTATGCTCCCGAATCTTTTATTCCAGGGGCATAAAAAACTAAGATTTTTCGGGTTTGCCTTTATTCACTGAAATCTATGAATTACGCTTTTGAATAGTATTGATTTCATCTCAAATACATGAAACGTACAGTTAAAATCGTTTTGATCCAATATTCATCAATTCAAGTGAGTTGTGTAGAAATTGTGCCAGTTTGTTTGTTTTCCAAAAAAGCAGTGTATGTTGTATCAAACCTCATGACCCAGTGAAGCCACTTGAATAAATAATTTTAAGTAAATATGCTGAAATGCGACGCTTCTTGCCTATGCATATTTCAACAGGCGAGAAGGAGCGTCGCATTTCAGCATACGCTGTTCAACAACTCAAGTGGTTTCTCTAAGGTTTCGCAGTTTGAAACAAATTAAAAGGCCCATGAAATTGTTAAGCTTGTCCAACTAGCAGACCTACGACATCGTTATTTACTGTTAACTAATTGTTTTACCTCATCATAGGTCTGTTACACGGGCAAGTTGTTAGCAGAGAGAGTTCATGAAATGTATCGGTTGCATTGGAATTGCCGACAAGAAGTTATTTGGTCTGATAAAAACTCATTATGTATCTATTATTTGAACAGATAAAAATTCCCAAATGTCTTAACACAGGATCCTGTCGTTTTATGAGAGAAAATGTTTTATTATTCACAACCTCAGGCCTCTGTGTTCCTCTTAGAAATATTATACATACAAGATGACGAACACAGTGGCTTAAGGTTGTGAATAATAATTTATTTTCTCTATTAAAACAACAGCTTCTGTGGTCCAACATTTCATTGGAAGATTTCAGGAACTCTGAACGGAATTATTTATTTTCAAGAATTTCAGATATTAAATGTCCTATGCATTCTCAAAATCCAGAGGAAGAGATTACTCATTAGACGTTTCTTCAAGAAATCAGTCCGTAAATTACTTCATCTAAGAGAGTCTAAGACAGAGGAAATTCGAGCAAACTTTATACATGATAACAAGTATATGCAAGTGTTTCAAGTACATGAATGATAACCATTATGAACGTTGTTCATAGCTCAAACCATACTCGCTGCTTTAACATACCTACATGTAATTCCGTCATCAGGAAGAACTCATTCTTCATACGTACAGTCACAGAGTGGAACGAACTGGATAACCATCAAGTGCTGTCAAGGACTGTGGAAGGCTTTAGATTCAGCCTGAAGCACGATTAAGTAAGTTAATGCGCTCTCTCATTCCGTTGATCACAAGCCAGTATTGGTAATTCAACGTACCCATACAGATACAGATACAGATTATGAAAGTGTTCCAAGTATAAAAATCTATTCCGTTTGCACTGTATCTCCTGAAATATATCGCAGTACTGCTTTGCGGTTTGTATTGCAATGAAGCGCCTAGCGGAATACGATGCGCCTTGGGGACGAAGATGAATTAATGCATATCTAGGTCATTGTCCTGTCAAATAGTTCCGATTATTTTCTTATTATTTTCAACAATTGGTGGAAAATACACACAATGTTTATCTTCAATTGTCTTCCCGTGATTGTTTACTAGATAGATGAAATAAAATTTTGAATATAGTTTTAAAGTGTGTGAGACATCTACATGTGTGGAAGAATACGTGTGAAAATGGGTCCTCAGATCATAAAATTCGAATAATTCCGGTCCGGAACCAGGTGCATGGCTTTGAAAAAATATTAAAAAAGTTGTGTACTTTTATCTTTACGGCATTTTTTTTTTGTGATTCAAATAAATTTTTTTCATTCAAAAGTAGTATCAATGTGTATAACCCGGTGCGATTTGAGAATTTCTTTTCTTTTTTGGTAAGAAAACATACATTATACCTATGTACAATCTTAAAAAATATTCCTTAAAAATCCAAAAGTGGATATCTGGACAAAATTCTTTCACTTGTAGGGTACCATGCATGAGTACCTCATACCTACAAATTGTCATGACAATCTGAAGAGTGGTTATAGAAAAGAAGCAGAAAATGTATGAAAATCACCCCCCCCCCCTTCCTTTTTACATAAGAAAAAAATTCATAAAAAATCAAAAAAATAAAATTTAAGCATAAAATACATATCAAAGCATTAAGTAAGTTAAATATGATAAATATGTAGTAAATGAGTGTGTAAAATCATACACTTATTGAGTTATTTAAAGAAAAAGTGCAAAAATGTGCATTTCTGACTAAGTCCGAAAAGACGTCAAAAACGCGTCAAAAATTAGTTGTCGGATTTTAACGAAATGAACAAACTTGAATCATACATCCTTCTAGATCACATAGATACAATTAGTTTTTCAATCCATTCAGTGGAACTGGAGAAGAAGATTTTTGAAGAGGGGTACCCTCCGGGGCCTATTTGACCCCGCCCTGGATCCACCCCTGAAGGGATCGAGCCGAAATGAACAAACTTGGTAGAGGACCTTTAGTACTTCATGCATACCAAGTTTCATCAAAATCCCTTCAGCCGTTCTTGAGAAGAAGTTGAAAATGTTAAAAGTTTACGACGGACGGACGGACGGACGACGGACGACGGACGACGGACGCCGGACGCCACACTATGACAATAGCTCACTTGAGCCTTTGGCTCAGGTGAGCTAATAAAAAGGGGAAAAAAATTTGTTGGGGTCCCGCCGGGGTTTGAAGCCACTCCCCATGGGTCCATTGGGCATGGAAAACATACATTATACCTATGTACAATCTTAAAAAATATTCCTTAAAAATCCAAAAGTGGATATCTGGACAAAATTCTTTCACTTGTAGGGTACCATGCATGAGTACCTCATACCTACAAATTGTCATGACAATCTGAAGAGTGGTTATAGAAAAGAAGCAGAAAATGTATGAAAATCACCCCCCCCCCCCCTTCCTTTTTACATAAGAAAAAAATTCATAAAAAATCAAAAAAATAAAATTTAAGCATAAAATACATATCAAAGCATTAAGTAAGTTAAATATGATAAATATGTAGTAAATGAGTGTGTAAAATCATACACTTATTGAGTTATTTAAAGAAAAAGTGCAAAAATGTGCATTTCTGACTAAGTCCGAAAAGACGTCAAAAACGCGTCAAAAATTAGTTGTCGGATTTTAACGAAATGAACAAACTTGAATCATACATCCTTCTAGATCACATAGATACAATTAGTTTTTCAATCCATTCAGTGGAACTGGAGAAGAAGATTTTTGAAGAGGGGTACCCTCCGGGGCCTATTTGACCCCGCCCTGGATCCACCCCTGAAGGGATCGAGCCGAAATGAACAAACTTGGTAGAGGACCTTTAGTACTTCATGCATACCAAGTTTCATCAAAATCCCTTCAGCCGTTCTTGAGAAGAAGTTGAAAATGTTAAAAGTTTACGACGGACGGACGGACGGACGACGGACGACGGACGACGGACGCCGGACGCCACACTATGACAATAGCTCACTTGAGCCTTTGGCTCAGGTGAGCTAATAAAAAGGGGAAAAAAATTTGTTGGGGTCCCGCCGGGGTTTGAAGCCACTCCCCATGGGTCCATTGGGCATGGAAAACATACATTATACCTATGTACAATCTTAAAAAATATTCCTTAAAAATCCAAAAGTGGATATCTGGACAAAATTCTTTCACTTGTAGGGTACCATGCATGAGTACCTCATACCTACAAATTGTCATGACAATCTGAAGAGTGGTTATAGAAAAGAAGCAGAAAATGTATGAAAATCACCCCCCCCCCCCCTTCCTTTTTACATAAGAAAAAAATTCATAAAAAATCAAAAAAATAAAATTTAAGCATAAAATACATATCAAAGCATTAAGTAAGGTAAATATGATAAATATGTAGTAAATGAGTGTGTAAAATCATACACTTATTGAGTTATTTAAAGAAAAAGTGCAAAAATGTGCATTTCTGACTAAGTCCGAAAAGACGTCAAAAACGCGTCAAAAATTAGTTGTCGGATTTTAACGAAATGAACAAACTTGAATCATACATCCTTCTAGATCACATAGATACAATTAGTTTTTCAATCCATTCAGTGGAACTGGAGAAGAAGATTTTTGAAGAGGGGTACCCTCCGGGGCCTATTTGACCCCGCCCTGGATCCACCCCTGAAGGGATCGAGCCGAAATGAACAAACTTGGTAGAGGACCTTTAGTACTTCATGCATACCAAGTTTCATCAAAATCCCTTCAGCCGTTCTTGAGAAGAAGTTGAAAATGTTAAAAGTTTACGACGGACGGACGGACGGATGGACGACGGACGACGGATGACGGACGACGGACGACGGACGACGGACGACGGACGACGGACGACGGACGACGGACGCCGGACGCCACACTATGACAATAGCTCACTTGAGCCTTTGGCTCAGATGAGCTAATAAAAAGGGGAAAAAATTTTGTTGGGGTCCCGCCGGGGTTTGAAGCCACTCCCCATGGGTCCATTGGGCATGGAAAACATACATTATACCTATGTACAATCTTAAAAAATATTCCTTAAAAATCCAAAAGTGGATATCTGGACAAAATTCTTTCACTTGTAGGGTACCATGCATGAGTACCTCATACCTACAAATTGTCATGACAATCTGAAGAGTGGTTATAGAAAAGAAGCAGAAAATGTATGAAAATCACCCCCCCCCCCTTCCTTTTTACATAAGAAAAAAATTCATAAAAAATCAAAAAAATAAAATTTAAGCATAAAATACATATCAAAGCATTAAGTAAGTTAAATATGATAAATATGTAGTAAATGAGTGTGTAAAATCATACACTTATTGAGTTATTTAAAGAAAAAGTGCAAAAATGTGCATTTCTGACTAAGTCCGAAAAGACGTCAAAAACGCGTCAAAAATTAGTTGTCGGATTTTAACGAAATGAACAAACTTGAATCATACATCCTTCTAGATCACATAGATACAATTAGTTTTTCAATCCATTCAGTGGAACTGGAGAAGAAGATTTTTGAAGAGGGGTACCCTCCGGGGCCTATTTGACCCCGCCCTGGATCCACCCCTGAAGGGATCGAGCCGAAATGAACAAACTTGGTAGAGGACCTTTAGTACTTCATGCATACCAAGTTTCATCAAAATCCCTTCAGCCGTTCTTGAGAAGAAGTTGAAAATGTTAAGAGTTTACGACGGACGGACGGACGGACGACGGACGACGGACGACGGACGACGGACGCCACACTATGACAATAGCTCACTTGAGCCTTTGGCTCAGGTGAGCTAATAAAAAGGGGAAAAAATTTTGTTGGGGTCCCGCCGGGGTTTGAAGCCACTCCCCATGGGTCCATTGGGCATGGAAAACATACATTATACCTATGTACAATCTTAAAAAATATTCCTTAAAAATCCAAAAGTGGATATCTGGACAAAATTCTTTCACTTGTAGGGTACCATGCATGAGTACCTCATACCTACAAATTGTCATGACAATCTGAAGAGTGGTTATAGAAAAGAAGCAGAAAATGTATGAAAATCACCCCCCACCTTCCTTTTTACATAAGAAAAAAATTCATAAAAAATCAAAAAAATAAAATTTAAGCATAAAATACATATCAAAGCATTAAGTAAGTTAAATATGATAAATATGTAGTAAATGAGTGTGTAAAATCATACACTTATTGAGTTATTTAAAGAAAAAGTGCAAAAATGTGCATTTCTGACTAAGTCCGAAAAGACGTCAAAAACGCGTCAAAAATTAGTTGTCGGATTTTAACGAAATGAACAAACTTGAATCATACATCCTTCTAGATCACATAGATACAATTAGTTTTTCAATCCATTCAGTGGAACTGGAGAAGAAGATTTTTGAAGAGGGGTACCCTCCGGGGCCTATTTGACCCCGCCCTGGATCCACCCCTGAAGGGATCGAGCCGAAATGAACAAACTTGGTAGAGGACCTTTAGTACTTCATGCATACCAAGTTTCATCAAAATCCCTTCAGCCGTTCTTGAGAAGAAGTTGAAAATGTTAAAAGTTTACGACGGACGGACGGACGGACGGACGACGGACGACGGACGACGGACGCCACACTATGACAATAGCTCACTTGAGCCTTTGGCTCAGGTGAGCTAATAAAAAGGGGAAAAAATTTTGTTGGGGTCCCGCCGGGGTTTGAAGCCACTCCCCATGGGTCCATTGGGCATGGAAAACATACATTATACCTATGTACAATCTTAAAAAATATTCCTTAACAAGAGGCCCAAGGGGGCCACATCGCTCACCTGAGGAGACTGTATGTATGTTTTCAATCAAAGTCAAGACCTGAAGGAAATCGCTTTTAGTGAAGCTTTGAGAAGGACAAGGTGTACAAGTTACTTCCTGTAAAGTTCAGTGACATTCTGTGCAGTAGTTTAAGAGGATAAGTCAAAAATGTGTCATTCAAATAGAGCCTATAGAGGACATCTTTGATTTCCAATCGGCTCGAAAAACACAAACTAAGTAGAGGGCAATTAGTACTTGCGTCCCGTGAAGTTTCAAGAAATTCTGTGAAGCAGTTTTAGAGGAGAAGTTGAAAATGTGTCAGCCAATCAGAGCCTGTGGCGGCCATCTTGAATTTCCGATAGGCTCCAAAAACGCAAACTTGATAGAGGGTATGAGTACTTGCATCCTGTGAAGTTTCATGAAATTCTGCGCAGCAGTTTCAGAGGAGAAGTCGAAAATTTGTCAGCCAATCAGAGCCTGTGGCGGCCATCTTGGATTTCTGATCAGCTCGAAAAACACAAACTTGGTAGAGAGCAATCAGTACTTGCTTCCTGTGAAGGTTTGTGAAATTCTATGCAGCCGTTTGAGAGGAGAAGTCGAAAATGTGTCAGTCAATCAGAGTCTGTGGCAGCCATCTTGGATTTCCGATTGGCTCGAAAAACACAAATTTAGTACAGGGCATTGAGTACTTGCTTCCTGTGAAGTTGCATGATATTCTGTGCAGTGGTTATAGAAGAGAAGTTGAAAATGTGTCAGCCAATCAGAGCCTGTGGCAGCCATCTTGGATTTCCGATTGGCTTGAAAAACACAATTTGGTAGAGGGCATTGAGTAGTTGCTTCCCGTGAAGTTTCATGAAATTCTGTGCAGCGGTTTCAGAGGAGAAGTCGAGAATGTGTCAGCCAATTAGAGCCTGTGGCGGCCATCTTGGATTTCCAATCGGCTCCAAAAACACAAACTTGGTAGAAGGCATTGAGTACTTGCTTCCTGTGAAGTTTCATGAAATTCTGTGCAGCAGTTTCGGAGGAGAAGTCAAAAATGTGTCAGCCAATCAGAGCCTGTGGCGGCCATCTTGGATTTCCGATCGGCTCAAAAAACACAAACTTGGTAGAGGGCATTGAGTACTTGCTTCCTGTGAAGTTTCATGAAATTCTGTGACACAGTTTCAGAAGAGAAGTCAAAAATGTGTCAGCCAATCAGAGCCTGTGGCGGCCATCTTGGATTTCCGATCGGCTTGAAAAACAAAAATTTGATAGAGGGCATTGAGTACTTGCTTCCTATGAAATTTCGTGAGATTCTGTGCAGCGGTTGCCGAAAAGATATCGAAAATGTTAAAAGTTTACGTCGGACGGACGGACGATGGACGGACGACGCGCTATGATAATAGCTCACTTGAGCTTCGCTCAGGTGAGCTAAAAACAACAATACTTGTAGGGGACCATGATTTCTTCTTTCCTACCAAGTTTAACGAAAATCTGTTCAGTGGTTCTGGAGAAGAAGTTGAATATGTATGAAAATCATCCCCCCTTCTTCTTGAGTAATCTAAGTAACCCGAGAGAGATAGTTATACAGAAGCTAAAGCAAAATAACAGACCCCCTCCCCATCCTTTCACTGTGTTATTGATAACATTGATCTGTTCTTACATTAATATTTTGAGCTGCTCTCAATATTGTAATTTCATAGTTGTATATCTAAGTCTTCACAAGATAAATTTGAAAATACTTATTCATCTTTTTAAAATAATTTAGTTTCTTTTTCCATACCTATTTAATAATTCAAAATATATAACATTCAAATGAATCGATAATCCAAAAATTTAAACCTCAAAAACATAAATCTATATTAAAGAAAGACAACTCTTGCATACATGAACATGTACCAACTTATACGAAACTAAAGTTACCAGGGTACCAGAACTTGAACTTACAAGCCTTGGGTCCATGTTCACAGTAAACATATCTATTCATGATTGAAAAAATACTCATAAAAATCTGTTCAGCAGTTCTGGAGAAGAAGTTGAATATGTATGAAAATCACCCCCCCCCCCCCCCTTTCCTTTTCACATAAGAAAATAATTCATAAAAAATCAAAAAATTAAAATTTCAGTATGAAATACATATCAAAGCATTAAGTAACTTAAATGTGATGAATTTGTAGTAAATGAATGTGTAAAACCATACACATATTGAGTTATTTAAAGAAATAGTGCAAAAATGTGCATTTCCGACAGAGTCCGAAAAGACGTCAAAAACGCGTCAAAAATTTGACTTCCGAGTGGAACCAAAAACAATAGCACTTCTTAAGACATCTCTCTAGATCATTCTGATGCTTTCAGTTTGTCGATACGTGCTTTCGTTCTGAAGAAGAAGTTTGTCAAAGGAGGGTACCCCCTGTGACCTACTTTTGCCTCTGGTGGCGCCACCTGTTGATGGATCTGGATGAAAAACAACATCACTTGTAGGGGACCATGAGTACTTCATTCCTACCAAGTTTCATGAAAATCTTTTCAGTGGTTCTGGAGAAGAAGTTGAATATGTATGAAAATCACCCCCCCCCCCCCCTTCCTTTTCACATAAGAAAAAAATTAATAAAAAATCAAAAAATCTAAATTTTAGAATAAAATACTTATCAAAGCATTTAGTAACTTAAATATGATAAATATGCAGTAAATGAATGTGTAAAATCATACACTTATTGAGTTATTTAAAGAAATAGTGCAAAAATGTGCATTTCTGACGAAGTCCGAAAAGACGTCAAAAACGCGTCAAAAATTTGACTTCCGAGTGGAACCAAAAATAACAACACTTCTTAAGACATCTCTCTAGTTCATCCTGATGCTTTCGGTTTGTCGATACGTGCCTCCGTTCTGAAGAAGAAGTTTGTCAAAGGAGGGTACCCCCTGTGACCTACTTTTGCCTCTGGTGGCGCCACCTGTTGATGGATCCGGACGAAAAACAACAACACTTGTAGGGGACCATGAGTACTTCATTCCTACCAAGTTTCATGAAAATCTTTTCAGTGGTTCTGGAGAAGAAGTCGAAAATGTTGAAAAGTTTACGACGGACGACGACGGACGACGACGGACGACGACGGACGACGGACGCCACGCTATGACAATAGCTCACTTTGAGCCTATGGCTCAGGTGAGCTAATAAAGGGAAGAAAAAATTTTTTAAGTAAAAAATGGAATTTAAGGTATTCAGATTATCTAAAAGTGCATAATAAGCTGACAAAATGGGAAAAAATGAAGAAAAAAATTTGAGGAGTGCTCGTGCCAGAACTTGAACTTACAAGCCTTGGGTCCATGTTCACAGTAAACATATCTATTCATGATTGAAAAAATACTCATAAAAATCTGTTCAGCAGTTCTGGAGAAGAAGTTGAATATGTATGAAAATCACCCCCCCCCCCCCCTTTCCTTTTCACATAAGAAAATAATTCATAAAAAATCAAAAAATTAAAATTTCAGTATGAAATACATATCAAAGCATTAAGTAACTTAAATGTGATGAATTTGTAGTAAATGAATGTGTAAAACCATACACATATTGAGTTATTTAAAGAAATAGTGCAAAAATGTGCATTTCCGACAGAGTCCGAAAAGACGTCAAAAACGCGTCAAAAATTTGACTTCCGAGTGGAACCAAAAACAATAGCACTTCTTAAGACATCTCTCTAGATCATTCTGATGCTTTCAGTTTGTCGATACGTGCTTTCGTTCTGAAGAAGAAGTTTGTCAAAGGAGGGTACCCCCTGTGACCTACTTTTGCCTCTGGTGGCGCCACCTGTTGATGGATCTGGATGAAAAACAACATCACTTGTAGGGGACCATGAGTACTTCATTCCTACCAAGTTTCATGAAAATCTTTTCAGTGGTTCTGGAGAAGAAGTTGAATATGTATGAAAATCACCCCCCCCCTTCCTTTTCACATAAGAAAAAAATTAATAAAAAATCAAAAAATCTAAATTTTAGAATAAAATACTTATCAAAGCATTTAGTAACTTAAATATGATAAATATGCAGTAAATGAATGTGTAAAATCATACACTTATTGAGTTATTTAAAGAAATAGTGCAAAAATGTGCATTTCTGACGAAGTCCGAAAAGACGTCAAAAACGCGTCAAAAATTTGACTTCCGAGTGGAACCAAAAATAACAACACTTCTTAAGACATCTCTCTAGTTCATCCTGATGCTTTCGGTTTGTCGATACGTGCCTCCGTTCTGAAGAAGAAGTTTGTCAAAGGAGGGTACCCCCTGTGACCTACTTTTGCCTCTGGTGGCGCCACCTGTTGATGGATCCGGACGAAAAACAACAACACTTGTAGGGGACCATGAGTACTTCATTCCTACCAAGTTTCATGAAAATCTTTTCAGTGGTTCTGGAGAAGAAGTCGAAAATGTTGAAAAGTTTACGACGGACGACGACGGACGACGACGGACGACGACGGACGACGACGGACGACGGACGCCACGCTATGACAATAGCTCACTTTGAGCCTATGGCTCAGGTGAGCTAATAAAGGGAAGAAAAAATTTTTTAAGTAAAAAATGGAATTTAAGGTATTCAGATTATCTAAAAGTGCATAATAAGCTGACAAAATGGGAAAAAATGAAGAAAAAAATTTGAGGAGTGCTCGTGCCAGAACTTGAACTTACAAGCCTTGGGTCCATGTTCACAGTAAACATATCTATTCATGATTGAAAAAATACTCATAAAAATCTGTTCAGCAGTTCTGGAGAAGAAGTTGAATATGTATGAAAATCACCCCCCCCCTTTCCTTTTCACATAAGAAAATAATTCATAAAAAATCAAAAAATTAAAATTTCAGTATGAAATACATATCAAAGCATTAAGTAACTTAAATGTGATGAATTTGTAGTAAATGAATGTGTAAAACCATACACATATTGAGTTATTTAAAGAAATAGTGCAAAAATGTGCATTTCCGACAGAGTCCGAAAAGACGTCAAAAACGCGTCAAAAATTTGACTTCCGAGTGGAACCAAAAACAATAGCACTTCTTAAGACATCTCTCTAGATCATTCTGATGCTTTCAGTTTGTCGATACGTGCTTTCGTTCTGAAGAAGAAGTTTGTCAAAGGAGGGTACCCCCTGTGACCTACTTTTGCCTCTGGTGGCGCCACCTGTTGATGGATCTGGATGAAAAACAACATCACTTGTAGGGGACCATGAGTACTTCATTCCTACCAAGTTTCATGAAAATCTTTTCAGTGGTTCTGGAGAAGAAGTTGAATATGTATGAAAATCACCCCCCCCCCCCTTCCTTTTCACATAAGAAAAAAATTAATAAAAAATCAAAAAATCTAAATTTTAGAATAAAATACTTATCAAAGCATTTAGTAACTTAAATATGATAAATATGCAGTAAATGAATGTGTAAAATCATACACTTATTGAGTTATTTAAAGAAATAGTGCAAAAATGTGCATTTCTGACGAAGTCCGAAAAGACGTCAAAAACGCGTCAAAAATTTGACTTCCGAGTGGAACCAAAAATAACAACACTTCTTAAGACATCTCTCTAGTTCATCCTGATGCTTTCGGTTTGTCGATACGTGCCTCCGTTCTGAAGAAGAAGTTTGTCAAAGGAGGGTACCCCCTGTGACCTACTTTTGCCTCTGGTGGCGCCACCTGTTGATGGATCCGGACGAAAAACAACAACACTTGTAGGGGACCATGAGTACTTCATTCCTACCAAGTTTCATGAAAATCTTTTCAGTGGTTCTGGAGAAGAAGTCGAAAATGTTGAAAAGTTTACGACGGACGACGACGGACGACGACGGACGACGACGGACGACGGACGCCACGCTATGACAATAGCTCACTTTGAGCCTATGGCTCAGGTGAGCTAATAAAGGGAAGAAAAAATTTTTTAAGTAAAAAATGGAATTTAAGGTATTCAGATTATCTAAAAGTGCATAATAAGCTGACAAAATGGGAAAAAATGAAGAAAAAAATTTGAGGAGTGCTCGTGCCAGAACTTGAACTTACAAGCCTTGGGTCCATGTTCACAGTAAACATATCTATTCATGATTGAAAAAATACTCATAAAAATCTGTTCAGCAGTTCTGGAGAAGAAGTTGAATATGTATGAAAATCACCCCCCCCCCCCCCTTTCCTTTTCACATAAGAAAATAATTCATAAAAAATCAAAAAATTAAAATTTCAGTATGAAATACATATCAAAGCATTAAGTAACTTAAATGTGATGAATTTGTAGTAAATGAATGTGTAAAACCATACACATATTGAGTTATTTAAAGAAATAGTGCAAAAATGTGCATTTCCGACAGAGTCCGAAAAGACGTCAAAAACGCGTCAAAAATTTGACTTCCGAGTGGAACCAAAAACAATAGCACTTCTTAAGACATCTCTCTAGATCATTCTGATGCTTTCAGTTTGTCGATACGTGCTTTCGTTCTGAAGAAGAAGTTTGTCAAAGGAGGGTACCCCCTGTGACCTACTTTTGCCTCTGGTGGCGCCACCTGTTGATGGATCTGGATGAAAAACAACATCACTTGTAGGGGACCATGAGTACTTCATTCCTACCAAGTTTCATGAAAATCTTTTCAGTGGTTCTGGAGAAGAAGTTGAATATGTATGAAAATCACCCCCCCCCCCCCCCTTCCTTTTCACATAAGAAAAAAATTAATAAAAAATCAAAAAATCTAAATTTTAGAATAAAATACTTATCAAAGCATTTAGTAACTTAAATATGATAAATATGCAGTAAATGAATGTGTAAAATCATACACTTATTGAGTTATTTAAAGAAATAGTGCAAAAATGTGCATTTCTGACGAAGTCCGAAAAGACGTCAAAAACGCGTCAAAAATTTGACTTCCGAGTGGAACCAAAAATAACAACACTTCTTAAGACATCTCTCTAGTTCATCCTGATGCTTTCGGTTTGTCGATACGTGCCTCCGTTCTGAAGAAGAAGTTTGTCAAAGGAGGGTACCCCCTGTGACCTACTTTTGCCTCTGGTGGCGCCACCTGTTGATGGATCCGGACGAAAAACAACAACACTTGTAGGGGACCATGAGTACTTCATTCCTACCAAGTTTCATGAAAATCTTTTCAGTGGTTCTGGAGAAGAAGTCGAAAATGTTGAAAAGTTTACGACGGACGACGACGGACGACGACGGACGACGGACGCCACGCTATGACAATAGCTCACTTTGAGCCTATGGCTCAGGTGAGCTAATAAAGGGAAGAAAAAATTTTTTAAGTAAAAAATGGAATTTAAGGTATTCAGATTATCTAAAAGTGCATAATAAGCTGACAAAATGGGAAAAAATGAAGAAAAAAATTTGAGGAGTGCTCGTGCCAGAACTTGAACTTACAAGCCTTGGGTCCATGTTCACAGTAAACATATCTATTCATGATTGAAAAAATACTCATAAAAATCTGTTCAGCAGTTCTGGAGAAGAAGTTGAATATGTATGAAAATCACCCCCCCCCCCCTTTCCTTTTCACATAAGAAAATAATTCATAAAAAATCAAAAAATTAAAATTTCAGTATGAAATACATATCAAAGCATTAAGTAACTTAAATGTGATGAATTTGTAGTAAATGAATGTGTAAAACCATACACATATTGAGTTATTTAAAGAAATAGTGCAAAAATGTGCATTTCCGACAGAGTCCGAAAAGACGTCAAAAACGCGTCAAAAATTTGACTTCCGAGTGGAACCAAAAACAATAGCACTTCTTAAGACATCTCTCTAGATCATTCTGATGCTTTCAGTTTGTCGATACGTGCTTTCGTTCTGAAGAAGAAGTTTGTCAAAGGAGGGTACCCCCTGTGACCTACTTTTGCCTCTGGTGGCGCCACCTGTTGATGGATCTGGATGAAAAACAACATCACTTGTAGGGGACCATGAGTACTTCATTCCTACCAAGTTTCATGAAAATCTTTTCAGTGGTTCTGGAGAAGAAGTTGAATATGTATGAAAATCACCCCCCCCCTTCCTTTTCACATAAGAAAAAAATTAATAAAAAATCAAAAAATCTAAATTTTAGAATAAAATACTTATCAAAGCATTTAGTAACTTAAATATGATAAATATGCAGTAAATGAATGTGTAAAATCATACACTTATTGAGTTATTTAAAGAAATAGTGCAAAAATGTGCATTTCTGACGAAGTCCGAAAAGACGTCAAAAACGCGTCAAAAATTTGACTTCCGAGTGGAACCAAAAATAACAACACTTCTTAAGACATCTCTCTAGTTCATCCTGATGCTTTCGGTTTGTCGATACGTGCCTCCGTTCTGAAGAAGAAGTTTGTCAAAGGAGGGTACCCCCTGTGACCTACTTTTGCCTCTGGTGGCGCCACCTGTTGATGGATCCGGACGAAAAACAACAACACTTGTAGGGGACCATGAGTACTTCATTCCTACCAAGTTTCATGAAAATCTTTTCAGTGGTTCTGGAGAAGAAGTCGAAAATGTTGAAAAGTTTACGACGGACGACGACGGACGACGACGGACGACGACGGACGACGACGGACGACGGACGCCACGCTATGACAATAGCTCACTTTGAGCCTATGGCTCAGGTGAGCTAATAAAGGGAAGAAAAAATTTTTTAAGTAAAAAATGGAATTTAAGGTATTCAGATTATCTAAAAGTGCATAATAAGCTGACAAAATGGGAAAAAATGAAGAAAAAAATTTGAGGAGTGCTCGTGCCAGAACTTGAACTTACAAGCCTTGGGTCCATGTTCACAGTAAACATATCTATTCATGATTGAAAAAATACTCATAAAAATCTGTTCAGCAGTTCTGGAGAAGAAGTTGAATATGTATGAAAATCACCCCCCCCCCTTTCCTTTTCACATAAGAAAATAATTCATAAAAAATCAAAAAATTAAAATTTCAGTATGAAATACATATCAAAGCATTAAGTAACTTAAATGTGATGAATTTGTAGTAAATGAATGTGTAAAACCATACACATATTGAGTTATTTAAAGAAATAGTGCAAAAATGTGCATTTCCGACAGAGTCCGAAAAGACGTCAAAAACGCGTCAAAAATTTGACTTCCGAGTGGAACCAAAAACAATAGCACTTCTTAAGACATCTCTCTAGATCATTCTGATGCTTTCAGTTTGTCGATACGTGCTTTCGTTCTGAAGAAGAAGTTTGTCAAAGGAGGGTACCCCCTGTGACCTACTTTTGCCTCTGGTGGCGCCACCTGTTGATGGATCTGGATGAAAAACAACATCACTTGTAGGGGACCATGAGTACTTCATTCCTACCAAGTTTCATGAAAATCTTTTCAGTGGTTCTGGAGAAGAAGTTGAATATGTATGAAAATCACCCCCCCCCCCCCTTCCTTTTCACATAAGAAAAAAATTAATAAAAAATCAAAAAATCTAAATTTTAGAATAAAATACTTATCAAAGCATTTAGTAACTTAAATATGATAAATATGCAGTAAATGAATGTGTAAAATCATACACTTATTGAGTTATTTAAAGAAATAGTGCAAAAATGTGCATTTCTGACGAAGTCCGAAAAGACGTCAAAAACGCGTCAAAAATTTGACTTCCGAGTGGAACCAAAAATAACAACACTTCTTAAGACATCTCTCTAGTTCATCCTGATGCTTTCGGTTTGTCGATACGTGCCTCCGTTCTGAAGAAGAAGTTTGTCAAAGGAGGGTACCCCCTGTGACCTACTTTTGCCTCTGGTGGCGCCACCTGTTGATGGATCCGGACGAAAAACAACAACACTTGTAGGGGACCATGAGTACTTCATTCCTACCAAGTTTCATGAAAATCTTTTCAGTGGTTCTGGAGAAGAAGTCGAAAATGTTGAAAAGTTTACGACGGACGACGACGGACGACGACGGACGACGACGGACGACGACGGACGACGGACGCCACGCTATGACAATAGCTCACTTTGAGCCTATGGCTCAGGTGAGCTAATAAAGGGAAGAAAAAAATTTTTAAGTAAAAAATGGAATTTAAGGTATTCAGATTATCTAAAAGTGCATAATAAGCTGACAAAATGGGAAAAAATGAAGAAAAAAATTTGAGGAGTGCTCGTGCCAGAACTTGAACTTACAAGCCTTGGGTCCATGTTCACAGTAAACATATCTATTCATGATTGAAAAAATACTCATAAAAATCTGTTCAGCAGTTCTGGAGAAGAAGTTGAATATGTATGAAAATCACCCCCCCCCTTTCCTTTTCACATAAGAAAATAATTCATAAAAAATCAAAAAATTAAAATTTCAGTATGAAATACATATCAAAGCATTAAGTAACTTAAATGTGATGAATTTGTAGTAAATGAATGTGTAAAACCATACACATATTGAGTTATTTAAAGAAATAGTGCAAAAATGTGCATTTCCGACAGAGTCCGAAAAGACGTCAAAAACGCGTCAAAAATTTGACTTCCGAGTGGAACCAAAAACAATAGCACTTCTTAAGACATCTCTCTAGATCATTCTGATGCTTTCAGTTTGTCGATACGTGCTTTCGTTCTGAAGAAGAAGTTTGTCAAAGGAGGGTACCCCCTGTGACCTACTTTTGCCTCTGGTGGCGCCACCTGTTGATGGATCTGGATGAAAAACAACATCACTTGTAGGGGACCATGAGTACTTCATTCCTACCAAGTTTCATGAAAATCTTTTCAGTGGTTCTGGAGAAGAAGTTGAATATGTATGAAAATCACCCCCCCCCCCCCCTTCCTTTTCACATAAGAAAAAAATTAATAAAAAATCAAAAAATCTAAATTTTAGAATAAAATACTTATCAAAGCATTTAGTAACTTAAATATGATAAATATGCAGTAAATGAATGTGTAAAATCATACACTTATTGAGTTATTTAAAGAAATAGTGCAAAAATGTGCATTTCTGACGAAGTCCGAAAAGACGTCAAAAACGCGTCAAAAATTTGACTTCCGAGTGGAACCAAAAATAACAACACTTCTTAAGACATCTCTCTAGTTCATCCTGATGCTTTCGGTTTGTCGATACGTGCCTCCGTTCTGAAGAAGAAGTTTGTCAAAGGAGGGTACCCCCTGTGACCTACTTTTGCCTCTGGTGGCGCCACCTGTTGATGGATCCGGACGAAAAACAACAACACTTGTAGGGGACCATGAGTACTTCATTCCTACCAAGTTTCATGAAAATCTTTTCAGTGGTTCTGGAGAAGAAGTCGAAAATGTTGAAAAGTTTACGACGGACGACGACGGACGACGGACGCCACGCTATGACAATAGCTCACTTTGAGCCTATGGCTCAGGTGAGCTAATAAAGGGAAGAAAAAAATTTTTAAGTAAAAAATGGAATTTAAGGTATTCAGATTATCTAAAAGTGCATAATAAGCTGACAAAATGGGAAAAAATGAAGAAAAAAATTTGAGGAGTGCTCGTGCCAGAACTTGAACTTACAAGCCTTGGGTCCATGTTCACAGTAAACATATCTATTCATGATTGAAAAAATACTCATAAAAATCTGTTCAGCAGTTCTGGAGAAGAAGTTGAATATGTATGAAAATCACCCCCCCCCCCCCTTTCCTTTTCACATAAGAAAATAATTCATAAAAAATCAAAAAATTAAAATTTCAGTATGAAATACATATCAAAGCATTAAGTAACTTAAATGTGATGAATTTGTAGTAAATGAATGTGTAAAACCATACACATATTGAGTTATTTAAAGAAATAGTGCAAAAATGTGCATTTCCGACAGAGTCCGAAAAGACGTCAAAAACGCGTCAAAAATTTGACTTCCGAGTGGAACCAAAAACAATAGCACTTCTTAAGACATCTCTCTAGATCATTCTGATGCTTTCAGTTTGTCGATACGTGCTTTCGTTCTGAAGAAGAAGTTTGTCAAAGGAGGGTACCCCCTGTGACCTACTTTTGCCTCTGGTGGCGCCACCTGTTGATGGATCTGGATGAAAAACAACATCACTTGTAGGGGACCATGAGTACTTCATTCCTACCAAGTTTCATGAAAATCTTTTCAGTGGTTCTGGAGAAGAAGTTGAATATGTATGAAAATCACCCCCCCCCCCTTCCTTTTCACATAAGAAAAAAATTAATAAAAAATCAAAAAATCTAAATTTTAGAATAAAATACTTATCAAAGCATTTAGTAGCTTAAATATGATAAATATGCAGTAAATGAATGTGTAAAATCATACACTTATTGAGTTATTTAAAGAAATAGTGCAAAAATGTGCATTTCTGACGAAGTCCGAAAAGACGTCAAAAACGCGTCAAAAATTTGACTTCCGAGTGGAACCAAAAATAACAACACTTCTTAAGACATCTCTCTAGTTCATCCTGATGCTTTCGGTTTGTCGATACGTGCCTCCGTTCTGAAGAAGAAGTTTGTCAAAGGAGGGTACCCCCTGTGACCTACTTTTGCCTCTGGTGGCGCCACCTGTTGATGGATCCGGACGAAAAACAACAACACTTGTAGGGGACCATGAGTACTTCATTCCTACCAAGTTTCATGAAAATCTTTTCAGTGGTTCTGGAGAAGAAGTCGAAAATGTTGAAAAGTTTACGACGGACGACGACGGACGACGACGGACGACGGACGCCACGCTATGACAATAGCTCACTTTGAGCCTATGGCTCAGGTGAGCTAATAAAGGGAAGAAAAAATTTTTTAAGTAAAAAATGGAATTTAAGGTATTCAGATTATCTAAAAGTGCATAATAAGCTGACAAAATGGGAAAAAATGAAGAAAAAAATTTGAGGAGTGCTCGTGCCAGAACTTGAACTTACAAGCCTTGGGTCCATGTTCACAGTAAACATATCTATTCATGATTGAAAAAATACTCATAAAAATCTGTTCAGCAGTTCTGGAGAAGAAGTTGAATATGTATGAAAATCACCCCCCCCCCCCCTTTCCTTTTCACATAAGAAAATAATTCATAAAAAATCAAAAAATTAAAATTTCAGTATGAAATACATATCAAAGCATTAAGTAACTTAAATGTGATGAATTTGTAGTAAATGAATGTGTAAAACCATACACATATTGAGTTATTTAAAGAAATAGTGCAAAAATGTGCATTTCCGACAGAGTCCGAAAAGACGTCAAAAACGCGTCAAAAATTTGACTTCCGAGTGGAACCAAAAACAATAGCACTTCTTAAGACATCTCTCTAGATCATTCTGATGCTTTCAGTTTGTCGATACGTGCTTTCGTTCTGAAGAAAAAGTTTGTCAAAGGAGGGTACCCCCTGTGACCTACTTTTGCCTCTGGTGGCGCCACCTGTTGATGGATCTGGATGAAAAACAACATCTCTTGTAGGGGACTATGAGTACTTCATTCCTACCAAGTTTCATGAAAATCTTTTCAGTGGTTCTGGAGAAGAAGTTGAATATGTATGAAAATCACCCCCCCCCCCTTCCTTTTCACATAAGAAAAAAATTAATAAAAAATCAAAAAATCTAAATTTTAGAATAAAATACTTATCAAAGCATTTAGTAACTTAAATATGATAAATATGCAGTAAATGAATGTGTAAAATCATACACTTATTGAGTTATTTAAAGAAATAGTGCAAAAATGTGCATTTCTGACGAAGTCCGAAAAGACGTCAAAAACGCGTCAAAAATTTGACTTCCGAGTGGAACCAAAAATAACAACACTTCTTAAGACATCTCTCTAGTTCATCCTGATGCTTTCGGTTTGTCGATACGTGCCTCCGTTCTGAAGAAGAAGTTTGTCAAAGGAGGGTACCCCCTGTGACCTACTTTTGCCTCTGGTGGCGCCACCTGTTGATGGATCCGGACGAAAAACAACAACACTTGTAGGGGACCATGAGTACTTCATTCCTACCAAGTTTCATGAAAATCTTTTCAGTGGTTCTGGAGAAGAAGTCGAAAATGTTGAAAAGTTTACGACGGACGACGACGGACGACGACGGACGACGGACGCCACGCTATGACAATAGCTCACTTTGAGCCTATGGCTCAGGTGAGCTAATAAAGGGAAGAAAAAATTTTTTAAGTAAAAAATGGAATTTAAGGTATTCAGATTATCTAAAAGTGCATAATAAGCTGACAAAATGGGAAAAAATGAAGAAAAAAATTTGAGGAGTGCTCGTGCCAGAACTTGAACTTACAAGCCTTGGGTCCATGTTCACAGTAAACATATCTATTCATGATTGAAAAAATACTCATAAAAATCTGTTCAGCAGTTCTGGAGAAGAAGTTGAATATGTATGAAAATCACCCCCCCCCCCCCCTTTCCTTTTCACATAAGAAAATAATTCATAAAAAATCAAAAAATTAAAATTTCAGTATGAAATACATATCAAAGCATTAAGTAACTTAAATGTGATGAATTTGTAGTAAATGAATGTGTAAAACCATACACATATTGAGTTATTTAAAGAAATAGTGCAAAAATGTGCATTTCCGACAGAGTCCGAAAAGACGTCAAAAACGCGTCAAAAATTTGACTTCCGAGTGGAACCAAAAACAATAGCACTTCTTAAGACATCTCTCTAGATCATTCTGATGCTTTCAGTTTGTCGATACGTGCTTTCGTTCTGAAGAAGAAGTTTGTCAAAGGAGGGTACCCCCTGTGACCTACTTTTGCCTCTGGTGGCGCCACCTGTTGATGGATCTGGATGAAAAACAACATCACTTGTAGGGGACCATGAGTACTTCATTCCTACCAAGTTTCATGAAAATCTTTTCAGTGGTTCTGGAGAAGAAGTTGAATATGTATGAAAATCACCCCCCCCCCCTTCCTTTTCACATAAGAAAAAAATTAATAAAAAATCAAAAAATCTAAATTTTAGAATAAAATACTTATCAAAGCATTTAGTAACTTAAATATGATAAATATGCAGTAAATGAATGTGTAAAATCATACACTTATTGAGTTATTTAAAGAAATAGTGCAAAAATGTGCATTTCTGACGAAGTCCGAAAAGACGTCAAAAACGCGTCAAAAATTTGACTTCCGAGTGGAACCAAAAATAACAACACTTCTTAAGACATCTCTCTAGTTCATCCTGATGCTTTCGGTTTGTCGATACGTGCCTCCGTTCTGAAGAAGAAGTTTGTCAAAGGAGGGTACCCCCTGTGACCTACTTTTGCCTCTGGTGGCGCCACCTGTTGATGGATCCGGACGAAAAACAACAACACTTGTAGGGGACCATGAGTACTTCATTCCTACCAAGTTTCATGAAAATCTTTTCAGTGGTTCTGGAGAAGAAGTCGAAAATGTTGAAAAGTTTACGACGGACGACGACGGACGACGACGGACGACGGACGCCACGCTATGACAATAGCTCACTTTGAGCCTATGGCTCAGGTGAGCTAATAAAGGGAAGAAAAAATTTTTTAAGTAAAAAATGGAATTTAAGGTATTCAGATTATCTAAAAGTGCATAATAAGCTGACAAAATGGGAAAAAATGAAGAAAAAAATTTGAGGAGTGCTCGTGCCAGAACTTGAACTTACAAGCCTTGGGTCCATGTTCACAGTAAACATATCTATTCATGATTGAAAAAATACTCATAAAAATCTGTTCAGCAGTTCTGGAGAAGAAGTTGAATATGTATGAAAATCACCCCCCCCCCCCTTTCCTTTTCACATAAGAAAATAATTCATAAAAAATCAAAAAATTAAAATTTCAGTATGAAATACATATCAAAGCATTAAGTAACTTAAATGTGATGAATTTGTAGTAAATGAATGTGTAAAACCATACACATATTGAGTTATTTAAAGAAATAGTGCAAAAATGTGCATTTCCGACAGAGTCCGAAAAGACGTCAAAAACGCGTCAAAAATTTGACTTCCGAGTGGAACCAAAAACAATAGCACTTCTTAAGACATCTCTCTAGATCATTCTGATGCTTTCAGTTTGTCGATACGTGCTTTCGTTCTGAAGAAGAAGTTTGTCAAAGGAGGGTACCCCCTGTGACCTACTTTTGCCTCTGGTGGCGCCACCTGTTGATGGATCTGGATGAAAAACAACATCACTTGTAGGGGACCATGAGTACTTCATTCCTACCAAGTTTCATGAAAATCTTTTCAGTGGTTCTGGAGAAGAAGTTGAATATGTATGAAAATCACCCCCCCCCTTCCTTTTCACATAAGAAAAAAATTAATAAAAAATCAAAAAATCTAAATTTTAGAATAAAATACTTATCAAAGCATTTAGTAACTTAAATATGATAAATATGCAGTAAATGAATGTGTAAAATCATACACTTATTGAGTTATTTAAAGAAATAGTGCAAAAATGTGCATTTCTGACGAAGTCCGAAAAGACGTCAAAAACGCGTCAAAAATTTGACTTCCGAGTGGAACCAAAAATAACAACACTTCTTAAGACATCTCTCTAGTTCATCCTGATGCTTTCGGTTTGTCGATACGTGCCTCCGTTCTGAAGAAGAAGTTTGTCAAAGGAGGGTACCCCCTGTGACCTACTTTTGCCTCTGGTGGCGCCACCTGTTGATGGATCCGGACGAAAAACAACAACACTTGTAGGGGACCATGAGTACTTCATTCCTACCAAGTTTCATGAAAATCTTTTCAGTGGTTCTGGAGAAGAAGTCGAAAATGTTGAAAAGTTTACGACGGACGACGACGGACGACGACGGACGACGGACGCCACGCTATGACAATAGCTCACTTTGAGCCTATGGCTCAGGTGAGCTAATAAAGGGAAGAAAAAATTTTTTAAGTAAAATATGGAATTTAAGGTATTCAGATTATCTAAAAGTGCATAATAAGCTGAAAAAATGGGAAAAAATGAAGAAAAAAATTTGAGGAGTGCTCGTGCCAGAACTTGAACTTACAAGCCTTGGGTCCATGTTCACAGTAAACATATCTATTCATGATTGAAAAAATACTCATAAAAATCTGTTCAGCAGTTCTGGAGAAGAAGTTGAATATGTATGAAAATCACCCCCCCCCCCCCCCCCTTTCCTTTTCACATAAGAAAATAATTCATAAAAAATCAAAAAATTAAAATTTCAGTATGAAATACATATCAAAGCATTAAGTAACTTAAATGTGATGAATTTGTAGTAAATGAATGTGTAAAACCATACACATATTGAGTTATTTAAAGAAATAGTGCAAAAATGTGCATTTCCGACAGAGTCCGAAAAGACGTCAAAAACGCGTCAAAAATTTGACTTCCGAGTGGAACCAAAAACAATAGCACTTCTTAAGACATCTCTCTAGATCATTCTGATGCTTTCAGTTTGTCGATACGTGCTTTCGTTCTGAAGAAGAAGTTTGTCAAAGGAGGGTACCCCCTGTGACCTACTTTTGCCTCTGGTGGCGCCACCTGTTGATGGATCTGGATGAAAAACAACATCACTTGTAGGGGACCATGAGTACTTCATTCCTACCAAGTTTCATGAAAATCTTTTCAGTGGTTCTGGAGAAGAAGTTGAATATGTATGAAAATCACCCCCCCCCCCCTTCCTTTTCACATAAGAAAAAAATTAATAAAAAATCAAAAGATCTAAATTTTAGAATAAAATACTTATCAAAGCATTTAGTAACTTAAATATGATAAATATGCAGTAAATGAATGTGTAAAATCATACACTTATTGAGTTATTTAAAGAAATAGTGCAAAAATGTGCATTTCTGACGAAGTCCGAAAAGACGTCAAAAACGCGTCAAAAATTTGACTTCCGAGTGGAACCAAAAATAACAACACTTCTTAAGACATCTCTCTAGTTCATCCTGATGCTTTCGGTTTGTCGATACGTGCCTCCGTTCTGAAGAAGAAGTTTGTCAAAGGAGGGTACCCCCTGTGACCTACTTTTGCCTCTGGTGGCGCCACCTGTTGATGGATCCGGACGAAAAACAACAACACTTGTAGGGGACCATGAGTACTTCATTCCTACCAAGTTTCATGAAAATCTTTTCAGTGGTTCTGGAGAAGAAGTCGAAAATGTTGAAAAGTTTACGACGGACGACGACGGACGACGACGGACGACGGACGCCACGCTATGACAATAGCTCACTTTGAGCCTATGGCTCAGGTGAGCTAATAAAGGGAAGAAAAAATTTTTTAAGTAAAAAATGGAATTTAAGGTATTCAGATTATCTAAAAGTGCATAATAAGCTGACAAAATGGGAAAAAATGAAGAAAAAAATTTGAGGAGTGCTCGTGCCAGAACTTGAACTTACAAGCCTTGGGTCCATGTTCACAGTAAACATATCTATTCATGATTGAAAAAATACTCATAAAAATCTGTTCAGCAGTTCTGGAGAAGAAGTTGAATATGTATGAAAATCACCCCCCCCCCCCTTTCCTTTTCACATAAGAAAATAATTCATAAAAAATCAAAAAATTAAAATTTCAGTATGAAATACATATCAAAGCATTAAGTAACTTAAATGTGATGAATTTGTAGTAAATGAATGTGTAAAACCATACACATATTGAGTTATTTAAAGAAATAGTGCAAAAATGTGCATTTCCGACAGAGTCCGAAAAGACGTCAAAAACGCGTCAAAAATTTGACTTCCGAGTGGAACCAAAAACAATAGCACTTCTTAAGACATCTCTCTAGATCATTCTGATGCTTTCAGTTTGTCGATACATGCTTTCGTTCTGAAGAAGAAGTTTGTCAAAGGAGGGTACCCCCTGTGACCTACTTTTGCCTCTGGTGGCGCCACCTGTTGATGGATCTGGATGAAAAACAACATCACTTGTAGGGGACCATGAGTACTTCATTCCTACCAAGTTTCATGAAAATCTTTTCAGTGGTTCTGGAGAAGAAGTTGAATATGTATGAAAATCACCCCCCCCCCTTCCTTTTCACATAAGAAAAAAATTAATAAAAAATCAAAAAATCTAAATTTTAGAATAAAATACTTATCAAAGCATTTAGTAACTTAAATATGATAAATATGCAGTAAATGAATGTGTAAAATCATACACTTATTGAGTTATTTAAAGAAATAGTGCAAAAATGTGCATTTCTGACGAAGTCCGAAAAGACGTCAAAAACGCGTCAAAAATTTGACTTCCGAGTGGAACCAAAAATAACAACACTTCTTAAGACATCTCTCTAGTTCATCCTGATGCTTTCGGTTTGTCGATACGTGCCTCCGTTCTGAAGAAGAAGTTTGTCAAAGGAGGGTACCCCCTGTGACCTACTTTTGCCTCTGGTGGCGCCACCTGTTGATGGATCCGGACGAAAAACAACAACACTTGTAGGGGACCATGAGTACTTCATTCCTACCAAGTTTCATGAAAATCTTTTCAGTGGTTCTGGAGAAGAAGTCGAAAATGTTGAAAAGTTTACGACGGACGACGACGGACGACGACGGACGACGGACGCCACGCTATGACAATAGCTCACTTTGAGCATATGGCTCAGGTGAGCTAATAAAGGGAAGAAAAAATTTTTTAAGTAAAAAATGGAATTTAAGGTATTCAGATTATCTAAAAGTGCATAATAAGCTGACAAAATGGGAAAAAATGAAGAAAAAAATTTGAGGAGTGCTCGTGCCAGAACTTGAACTTACAAGCCTTGGGTCCATGTTCACAGTAAACATATCTATTCATGATTGAAAAAATACTCATAAAAATCTGTTCAGCAGTTCTGGAGAAGAAGTTGAATATGTATGAAAATCACCCCCCCCCCCCTTTCCTTTTCACATAAGAAAATAATTCATAAAAAATCAAAAAATTAAAATTTCAGTATGAAATACATATCAAAGCATTAAGTAACTTAAATGTGATGAATTTGTAGTAAATGAATGTGTAAAACCATACACATATTGAGTTATTTAAAGAAATAGTGCAAAAATGTGCATTTCCGACAGAGTCCGAAAAGACGTCAAAAACGCGTCAAAAATTTGACTTCCGAGTGGAACCAAAAACAATAGCACTTCTTAAGACATCTCTCTAGATCATTCTGATGCTTTCAGTTTGTCGATACGTGCTTTCGTTCTGAAGAAGAAGTTTGTCAAAGGAGGGTACCCCCTGTGACCTACTTTTGCCTCTGGTGGCGCCACCTGTTGATGGATCTGGATGAAAAACAACATCACTTGTAGGGGACCATGAGTACTTCATTCCTACCAAGTTTCATGAAAATCTTTTCAGTGGTTCTGGAGAAGAAGTTGAATATGTATGAAAATCACCCCCCCCCCCTTCCTTTTCACATAAGAAAAAAATTAATAAAAAATCAAAAAATCTAAATTTTAGAATAAAATACTTATCAAAGCATTTAGTAACTTAAATATGATAAATATGCAGTAAATGAATGTGTAAAATCATACACTTATTGAGTTATTTAAAGAAATAGTGCAAAAATGTGCATTTCTGACGAAGTCCGAAAAGACGTCAAAAACGCGTCAAAAATTTGACTTCCGAGTGGAACCAAAAATAACAACACTTCTTAAGACATCTCTCTAGTTCATCCTGATGCTTTCGGTTTGTCGATACGTGCCTCCGTTCTGAAGAAGAAGTTTGTCAAAGGAGGGTACCCCCTGTGACCTACTTTTGCCTCTGGTGGCGCCACCTGTTGATGGATCCGGACGAAAAACAACAACACTTGTAGGGGACCATGAGTACTTCATTCCTACCAAGTTTCATGAAAATCTTTTCAGTGGTTCTGGAGAAGAAGTCGAAAATGTTGAAAAGTTTACGACGGACGACGACGGACGACGACGGACGACGACGGACGACGACGGACGACGGACGACGGACGCCACGCTATGACAATAGCTCACTTTGAGCCTATGGCTCAGGTGAGCTAATAAAGGGAAGAAAAAATTTTTTAAGTAAAAAATGGAATTTAAGGTATTCAGATTATCTAAAAGTGCATAATAAGCTGACAAAATGGGAAAAAATGAAGAAAAAAATTTGAGGAGTGCTCGTGCCAGAACTTGAACTTACAAGCCTTGGGTCCATGTTCACAGTAAACATATCTATTCATGATTGAAAAAATACTCATAAAAATCTGTTCAGCAGTTCTGGAGAAGAAGTTGAATATGTATGAAAATCACCCCCCCCCCCCTTTCCTTTTCACATAAGAAAATAATTCATAAAAAATCAAAAAATTAAAATTTCAGTATGAAATACATATCAAAGCATTAAGTAACTTAAATGTGATGAATTTGTAGTAAATGAATGTGTAAAACCATACACATATTGAGTTATTTAAAGAAATAGTGCAAAAATGTGCATTTCCGACAGAGTCCGAAAAGACGTCAAAAACGCGTCAAAAATTTGACTTCCGAGTGGAACCAAAAACAATAGCACTTCTTAAGACATCTCTCTAGATCATTCTGATGCTTTCAGTTTGTCGATACGTGCTTTCGTTCTGAAGAAGAAGTTTGTCAAAGGAGGGTACCCCCTGTGACCTACTTTTGCCTCTGGTGGCGCCACCTGTTGATGGATCTGGATGAAAAACAACATCACTTGTAGGGGACCATGAGTACTTCATTCCTACCAAGTTTCATGAAAATCTTTTCAGTGGTTCTGGAGAAGAAGTTGAATATGTATGAAAATCACCCCCCCCCCTTCCTTTTCACATAAGAAAAAAATTAATAAAAAATCAAAAAATCTAAATTTTAGAATAAAATACTTCTCAAAGCATTTAGTAACTTAAATATGATAAATATGCAGTAAATGAATGTGTAAAATCATACACTTATTGAGTTATTTAAAGAAATAGTGCAAAAATGTGCATTTCTGACGAAGTCCGAAAAGACGTCAAAAACGCGTCAAAAATTTGACTTCCGAGTGGAACCAAAAATAACAACACTTCTTAAGACATCTCTCTAGTTCATCCTGATGCTTTCGGTTTGTCGATACGTGCCTCCGTTCTGAAGAAGAAGTTTGTCAAAGGAGGGTACCCCCTGTGACCTACCTTTGCCTCTGGTGGCGCCACCTGTTGATGGATCCGGACGAAAAACAACAACACTTGTAGGGGACCATGAGTACTTCATTCCTACCAAGTTTCATGAAAATCTTTTCAGTGGTTCTGGAGAAGAAGTCGAAAATGTTGAAAAGTTTACGACGGACGACGACGGACGACGACGGACGACGGACGCCACGCTATGACAATAGCTCACTTTGAGCCTATGGCTCAGGTGAGCTAATAAAGGGAAGAAAAAATTTTTTAAGTAAAAAATGGAATTTAAGGTATTCAGATTATCTAAAAGTGCATAATAAGCTGACAAAATGGGAAAAAATGAAGAAAAAAATTTGAGGAGTGCTCGTGCCAGAACTTGAACTTACAAGCCTTGGGTCCATGTTCACAGTAAACATATCTATTCATGATTGAAAAAATACTCATAAAAATCTGTTCAGCAGTTCTGGAGAAGAAGTTGAATATGTATGAAAATCACCCCCCCCCCCCTTTCCTTTTCACATAAGAAAATAATTCATAAAAAATCAAAAAATTAAAATTTCAGTATGAAATACATATCAAAGCATTAAGTAACTTAAATGTGATGAATTTGTAGTAAATGAATGTGTAAAACCATACACATATTGAGTTATTTAAAGAAATAGTGCAAAAATGTGCATTTCCGACAGAGTCCGAAAAGACGTCAAAAACGCGTCAAAAATTTGACTTCCGAGTGGAACCAAAAACAATAGCACTTCTTAAGACATCTCTCTAGATCATTCTGATGCTTTCAGTTTGTCGATACGTGCTTTCGTTCTGAAGAAGAAGTTTGTCAAAGGAGGGTACCCCCTGTGACCTACTTTTGCCTCTGGTGGCGCCACCTGTTGATGGATCTGGATGAAAAACAACATCACTTGTAGGGGACCATGAGTACTTCATTCCTACCAAGTTTCATGAAAATCTTTTCAGTGGTTCTGGAGAAGAAGTTGAATATGTATGAAAATCACCCCCCCCCCCCTTCCTTTTCACATAAGAAAAAAATTAATAAAAAATCAAAAAATCTAAATTTTAGAATAAAATACTTATCAAAGCATTTAGTAACTTAAATATGATAAATATGCAGTAAATGAATGTGTAAAATCATACACTTATTGAGTTATTTAAAGAAATAGTGCAAAAATGTGCATTTCTGACGAAGTCCGAAAAGACGTCAAAAACGCGTCAAAAATTTGACTTCCGAGTGGAACCAAAAATAACAACACTTCTTAAGACATCTCTCTAGTTCATCCTGATGCTTTCGGTTTGTCGATACGTGCCTCCGTTCTGAAGAAGAAGTTTGTCAAAGGAGGGTACCCCCTGTGACCTACTTTTGCCTCTGGTGGCGCCACCTGTTGATGGATCCGGACGAAAAACAACAACACTTGTAGGGGACCATGAGTACTTCATTCCTACCAAGTTTCATGAAAATCTTTTCAGTGGTTCTGGAGAAGAAGTCGAAAATGTTGAAAAGTTTACGACGGACGACGACGGACGACGACGGACGACGACGGACGACGGACGACGGACGCCACGCTATGACAATAGCTCACTTTGAGCCTATGGCTCAGGTGAGCTAATAAAGGGAAGAAAAAATTTTTTAAGTAAAAAATGGAATTTAAGGTATTCAGATTATCTAAAAGTGCATAATAAGCTGACAAAATGGGAAAAAATGAAGAAAAAAATTTGAGGAGTGCTCGTGCCAGAACTTGAACTTACAAGCCTTGGGTCCATGTTCACAGTAAACATATCTATTCATGATTGAAAAAATACTCATAAAAATCTGTTCAGCAGTTCTGGAGAAGAAGTTGAATATGTATGAAAATCACCCCCCCCCCCCCCTTTCCTTTTCACATAAGAAAATAATTCATAAAAAATCAAAAAATTAAAATTTCAGTATGAAATACATATCAAAGCATTAAGTAACTTAAATGTGATGAATTTGTAGTAAATGAATGTGTAAAACCATACACATATTGAGTTATTTAAAGAAATAGTGCAAAAATGTGCATTTCCGACAGAGTCCGAAAAGACGTCAAAAACGCGTCAAAAATTTGACTTCCGAGTGGAACCAAAAACAATAGCACTTCTTAAGACATCTCTCTAGATCATTCTGATGCTTTCAGTTTGTCGATACGTGCTTTCGTTCTGAAGAAGAAGTTTGTCAAAGGAGGGTACCCCCTGTGACCTACTTTTGCCTCTGGTGGCGCCACCTGTTGATGGATCTGGATGAAAAACAACATCACTTGTAGGGGACCATGAGTACTTCATTCCTACCAAGTTTCATGAAAATCTTTTCAGTGGTTCTGGAGAAGAAGTTGAATATGTATGAAAATCACCCCCCCCCTTCCTTTTCACATAAGAAAAAAATTAATAAAAAATCAAAAAATCTAAATTTTAGAATAAAATACTTATCAAAGCATTTAGTAACTTAAATATGATAAATATGCAGTAAATGAATGTGTAAAATCATACACTTATTGAGTTATTTAAAGAAATAGTGCAAAAATGTGCATTTCTGACGAAGTCCGAAAAGACGTCAAAAACGCGTCAAAAATTTGACTTCCGAGTGGAACCAAAAATAACAACACTTCTTAAGACATCTCTCTAGTTCATCCTGATGCTTTCGGTTTGTCGATACGTGCCTCCGTTCTGAAGAAGAAGTTTGTCAAAGGAGGGTACCCCCTGTGACCTACTTTTGCCTCTGGTGGCGCCACCTGTTGATGGATCCGGACGAAAAACAACAACACTTGTAGGGGACCATGAGTACTTCATTTCTACCAAGTTTCATGAAAATCTTTTCAGTGGTTCTGGAGAAGAAGTCGAAAATGTTGAAAAGTTTACGACGGACGACGACGGACGACGGACGACGGACGCCACGCTATGACAATAGCTCACTTTGAGCCTATGGCTCAGGTGAGCTAAAAAAAACTGCAAAAGTGGGGTCCTGCCGGGGTTTGAACCACTACTCTTGGGTATGGAAAACCTACATTGTATCTATGAATGTTTTTCCGTAAAAATCCAAATGAGGATATCTTGACAAAATTCTTTCACTTGTAGGGAACCATGAGTACCTCATACCTACCAAGTTTCATGACAATCTAAGAAAAAAAGTAAGTTAGATATGATAAATATGCAGTAAATGAGTGTGTAAAATCATACACTTATTGAGTTATTTAAAGAAATAGTGCAAAAATTAGCATTTCTGACTAAGTCCGAAGAGACGTCAAAAAAGCGTCAAAAATTTGAGTTCGGAGTGGAACCAAAAATAACAACACTTCTTAAGACATCTCTCTAGATCATCCTGATGCTTTTGGTTTGTCGATACGTGCTTCCGTTCTGAAGAAGAAGTTTGTCAAAGGAGGGTACCCCCTGTGACCTACTTTTGCCTGTGGTGGCGCCACCTGTTGAGGGATCCGGACGAAAAACAACAACACTTGTAGGGGACTATTAGTACTTTATACCTACCAAGTTTCATCAAAATCCCTTTAGCCATTCTTGAGAAGAAGTCGAAAATGTGAAAAGTTTACGACAGACAGACGACACACGACAGACGACACACGACACACGACAGACGACGGACGACGGACGCCGGACGGATCGCTATGACAATAGCTCACTAGAGCCTTTGGCTCAGGTGAGCTAAAAATCCAAAAGTGCATATCTGGACAAAATTCTTTCACTTGTAGGGTACCATGCATGAGTACCTCATACCTACAAATTGTCATGACAATCTGAAGAGTGGTTATAGAAAAGAAGCAGAAAATGTATGAAAATCACCCCCCCACCTTCCTTTTTACATAAGAAAAAAATTCATAAAAAATCAAAAAAATAAAATTTAAGCATAAAATACATATCAAAGCATTAAGTAAGTTAAATATGATAAATATGTAGTAAATGAGTGTGTAAAATCATACACTTATTGAGTTATTTAAAGAAAAAGTGCAAAAATGTGCATTTCTGACTAAGTCCGAAAAGACGTCAAAATTGCGTCAAAAATTAGTTGTCGGATTTTAACGAAATGAACAAACTTGAATCATACATCCTTCTAGATCACATAGATACAATTAGTTTTTCAATCCATTCAGTGGAACTGGAGAAGAAGATTTTTGAAGAGGGGTACCCTCCGGGGCCTATTTGATCCCGCCCTGGATCCACCCCTGAAGGGATCGAGCCGAAATGAACAAACTTGGTGGAGGACCTTTAGTACTTCATGCATACCAAGTTTCATCAAAATCCCTTCAGCCGTTCTTGAGAAGAAGTTGAAAATGTTAAAAGTTTACGACGGACGGACGGACGGACGACGGACGACGGACGACGGACGCCGGACGCCACACTATGACAATAGCTCACTTGAGCCTTTGGCTCAGGTGAGCTAATAAAAAGGGGAAAAAATTTGTTGGGGTCCCGCCGGGGTTTGAAGCCACTCCCCATGGGTCCATTGGGCATGGAAAACATACATTATACCTATGTACAATCTTAAAAAATATTCCTTAAAAATCCAAAAGTGGATATCTGGACAAAATTCTTTCACTTGTAGGGTACCATGCATGAGTACCTCATACCTACAAATTGTCATGACAATCTGAAGAGTGGTTATAGAAAAGAAGCAGAAAATGTATGAAAATCACCCCCCCCCCCTTCCTTTTTACATAAGAAAAAAATTCATAAAAAATCAAAAAAATAAAATTTAAGCATAAAATACATATCAAAGCATTAAGTAAGTTAAATATGATAAATATGTAGTAAATGAGTGTGTAAAATCATACACTTATTGAGTTATTTAAAGAAAAAGTGCAAAAATGTGCATTTCTGACTAAGTCCGAAAAGACGTCAAAAACGCGTCAAAAATTAGTTGTCGGATTTTAACGAAATGAACAAACTTGAATCATACATCCTTCTAGATCACATAGATACAATTAGTTTTTCAATCCATTCAGTGGAACTGGAGAAGAAGATTTTTGAAGAGGGTACCCTCCGGGGCCTATTTGACCCCGCCCTGGATCCACCCCTGAAGGGATCGAGCCGAAATGAACAAACTTGGTAGAGGACCTTTAGTACTTCATGCATACCAAGTTTCATCAAAATCCCTTCAGCCGTTCTTGAGAAGAAGTTGAAAATGTTAAAAGTTTACGACGGACGGACGGACGGACGGACGACGGACGACGGACGACGGACGACGGACGCCGGACGCCACACTATGACAATAGCTCACTTGAGCCTTTGGCTCAGGTGAGCTAATAAAAAGGGGAAAAAATTTTGTTGGGGTCCCGCCGGGGTTTGAAGCCACTCCCCATGGGTCCATTGGGCATGGAAAACATACATTATACCTATGTACAATCTTAAAAAATATTCCTTAAAAATCCAAAAGTGGATATCTGGACAAAATTCTTTCACTTGTAGGGTACCATGCATGAGTACCTCATACCTACAAATTGTCATGACAATCTGAAGAGTGGTTATAGAAAAGAAGCAGAAAATGTATGAAAATCACCCCCCCCCCCTTCCTTTTTACATAAGAAAAAATTCATAAAAAATCAAAAAAATAAAATTTAAGCATAAAATACATATCAAAGCATTAAGTAAGTTACATATGATAAATATGTAGTAAATGAGTGTGTAAAATCATACACTTATTGAGTTATTTAAAGAAAAAGTGCAAAAATGTGCATTTCTGACTAAGTCCGAAAAGACGTCAAAAACGCGTCAAAAATTAGTTGTCGGATTTTAACGAAATGAACAAACTTGAATCATACATCCTTCTAGATCACATAGATACAATTAGTTTTTCAATCCATTCAGTGGAACTGGAGAAGAAGATTTTTGAAGAGGGTACCCTCCGGGGCCTATTTGACCCCGCCCTGGATCCACCCCTGAAGGGATCGAGCCGAAATGAACAAACTTGGTAGAGGACCTTTAGTACTTCATGCATACCAAGTTTCATCAAAATCCCTTCAGCCGTTCTTGAGAAGAAGTTGAAAATGTTAAAAGTTTACGACGGACGGACGGACGGACGGACGACGGACGACGGACGACGGACGACGGACGCCGGACGCCACACTATGACAATAGCTCACTTGAGCCTTTGGCTCAGGTGAGCTAATAAAAAGGGGAAAAAATTTTGTTGGGGTCCCGCCGGGGTTTGAAGCCACTCCCCATGGGTCCATTGGGCATGGAAAACATACATTATACCTATGTACAATCTTAAAAAATATTCCTTAAAAATCCAAAAGTGGATATCTGGACAAAATTCTTTCACTTGTAGGGTACCATGCATGAGTACCTCATACCTACAAATTGTCATGACAATCTGAAGAGTGGTTATAGAAAAGAAGCAGAAAATGTATGAAAATCACCCCCCCCCCTTCCTTTTTACATAAGAAAAAATTCATAAAAAATCAAAAAAATAAAATTTAAGCATAAAATACATATCAAAGCATTAAGTAAGTTACATATGATAAATATGTAGTAAATGAGTGTGTAAAATCATACACTTATTGAGTTATTTAAAGAAAAAGTGCAAAAATGTGCATTTCTGACTAAGTCCGAAAAGACGTCAAAAACGCGTCAAAAATTAGTTGTCGGATTTTAACGAAATGAACAAACTTGAATCATACATCCTTCTAGATCACATAGATACAATTAGTATTTCAATCCATTCAGTGGAACTGGAGAAGAAGATTTTTGAAGAGGGGTACCCTCCGGGGCCTATTTGACCCCGCCCTGGATCCACCCCTGAAGGGATCGAGCCGAAATGAACAAACTTGGTAGAGGACCTTTAGTACTTCATGCATACCAAGTTTCATCAAAATCCCTTCAGCCGTTCTTGAGAAGAAGTTGAAAATGTTAAAAGTTTACGACGGACGGACGGACGGACGACGGACGACGGACGCCGGACGCCGGACGCCACACTATGACAATAGCTCACTTGAGCCTTTGGCTCAGGTGAGCTAAAAAGGTGTATGGGCGAGGCGAATTCAACTTTTTTCATCGACCCAATATATTTCTGTATTCTCCCTATAAAAACTGTATAACTAATTGTATTGACCCTTGTTCCGTCTGGATACTAGTACATATTTGTGTATCCAGACGGCTCGATGGATGTAATGTCCCTTTCGCTGGTTTTAAGCACGTTACTGTCGTTGCCGCTTGTACCCTTTTTTGTGTTATCTATATCTTTTATTTCCAAGCGACGTGCATTCGCCCTTTATTGGATGGATCCGATATTGTCTGAATATTGCACGCGGTGTCTTCATGTATTTATTCGAGTGAGATAAAGATAAAGATAATTCAGCATCCTATTTGGACATAATGTTGTCCTACGACACTGATGGTCACATGAACACCTCACTCTATGACAAACGTGACGACTTCAATTTCAGCATTACAAACTTTCCTTTTCTGAGTAGCAACATCCCTTCATCGCCTGCTTATGGCGTGTTCATATCTCAGTTGATACGCTATGCCAGAGCAAGTACCAAATATACGGATTTTGTTCTGAGAGCTAGGCGTCTTTCAGATAAGCTTTTCAGTCAGGGATATGTTTGTGACCGACTAACATCGTCACTGAGGAAGTTCTACGGTCGATATGGGGAACTCGTCATACACTATGATGTTCCACTCTCAAGAATGGTGGATGATATTCTGTCATAGACCATTTGAAGCATCCAACCAAAGATTGTACTCTATATCTTCCAAAATCGAAGACCGGATGTGACAGTTCTGCCGAATTGAAGCGACGGGTGTTGCATGCAAGCAGGAGATGCTTACTCTTCCTGGGCACCTGGTGTCACTCCCATATCGGGAGTTCGCTTCTTTTCATATGGTGGAAGTTTTTGTTTGTTTGCTTTGGTTCCTGTTTTGTCCTGATTTTGTATGCCTTCGGTTTCTGATTTTTGAATTATCGATTTTGTGCTGTATACAGGGATATGGTCATTATCCATATTTATCATGATAAGATAAATAACATTAAGCAGAATCACAATATGCTAGTTGACAAGACATTCAATTAATAAACCATACGGCGCCTTAGAAGGAAAAATAAGCAATGATTTGATATAGACAACCAATAATAGAAAAGAAACATGATGACTAATGGAATACTTAAGAACGAATAGATGGTATGAAAAAGGACATCAATCAGCCAGACTCATCCAAATATTTATTAGGACCCGACACTCTCAACCAACTCTTTTAAATTTTAATATGTGAATATGTGAACGAATATCATAAAAAATATAATATATATAAGAATAAATATCACTTTAAAGTTTAGAGAAAGAATCATATATTTTTATCAAAAATTCTGGAAGAAATCGTAAGGTAAGTTTAGTGCGGTAATCGATAGATCAATTTGTCAGCTTGAAAGATCACGTGACTGAAATCCCTATCTAGAGATTGCAATTTAATAAGTTGTTCATCAAACTTTGCATGCGAGTTGCCAATGGTGCAGGGTGAGGGGACGCCCATTGGTTTCAAGGTTCACAATAGGCAATAATGCAGAACTATATGGTGTACTTTTGATGCTCTTTAAAATTCCATGTGAGTTGCCCATGGGTCAAGGACTATGTACGAGTACACCTTGTGATTTTGAAGGTCAGGGCTCAAAGGTCAAGGTCACAATGTACAGAAATAGATTAACCTTATCGACAGCCTTTAGATAACAAATGAAAGAAAATAAAAAAAGGTATTAAAAATGTTGTTGCATGGAGGTGCTACATTTTTCATTTCGACGGTTAATTAATAGACAGTGTGCATATAACAATTATCTGTCACTTTTGTAATTACTAGTATTTGAAAAAAAACCATTTGTTTGTGAAACACGAATGCCCCCATCGGCATCTTTGTCAGTAAAAATTTGTATAATGGTCAAACTTCAAGGTCAAGGTCACAAGGTGAAACATTTTTTTATCAATTGAAAGGTTTTGTCACATGGAATATACATGTGAAATATCAAAGCCATATCCCTTACCATTCAAAAGCTATGGCCAAGGTTAAAGTTTTTGCGGACAAACAGACAGGACAAAAACTTTATGCATGCCCCTGAATCATCGATTTCAGGGGCATAAAAAAAGCTTTCATGGACCATCAGTCTGTTGGATTCAGTAAGTTTAAATTCTTCCAGCATGCAGAATGAAACAATCATACATGTATATATATATAATGAAACTGATTTTAAAAATGTCTAAACGCAATACATACAAAAATGAATACGAAAAAAAGATTAAGGTCACCATAAAGTTTCTAGACTTAACAATGCCATGCTTCAGTATGCCATAATAAGCCTCTTTCAATTTTAGTTCAAAGAACATTAAAAATAAGCAATATGCTTATATGTTGAATGTAGGCAGTCTTGTCTGGCTAAGTATTTATAAAGTTATTTTCAAATAAAATAAAATATTTTCCCAACCTACCCATAGTAAAAAGGGTAGAGTCGGTTAACAGCAAACATAAAATATTTTATGTCTGGCCTGATTTGTGAACTCTGGTTAGGTTCCTGAGTAATTATAATCCTCGGTAGTTCATCCATCTCCACACTCTTCCAGCTAAACTTCCTGTCCATCACATGTTTATGATACAAGCACTGATTGAAATGATGTCGACACTGCACAGCCGTACGTCCCGGTACATCACGAGCAATCTCTTTCCACGGTAATCTCTGAAATTATAATGATGAAAACTGTACATGGAAATTTCACACTGATATCTTATGAATCCACAACCCTGTTCCCATGGTACATTGGGTTTTAATAGCGTAAACCCTATATAAGCCTCGAAGCTGATTTGGCCCCGGTCAATTTTCTTTAAATAAAGAGTCAGAGGCTGATATCGCTAAAGTGTGTATGATAATTAAATTGAAGGCAAGTTTTAAGGTATCATTCGATTCTGTAAGATTTTTGTAAGATTTTCATGGGTTCTATTTTTGGATATGCATATAAAAATAAAACTGGAAGGAGTCACAACGTAGAGGTGATTTCCGGCAAGGGGCTCAGAATGAGGACGTGTGAAATTCGGTTCTTCGTGGTGTATTGGGGATTTCTCAAAAACGGAGCGGCAAATCCCTAAATAAATTTCATATATTATTTAGACAGATATTGCCTTCAAATCAGCATAATTTTTATTTCAAGAAAAAATTTGGAACAATGATCAAAATGGGACCAAAGTCCATCTGAATGACATGTCAAAATTTCCCTATTTTCACTTTCACTTTCGTTTTCAGAGTGACAATAGTATCGGAAATGTATATATATATCATTTAGTACCAATGAAATCTACAGGAAATGATCTTTCTTTTGATATATCACTTTCTATATAAGCCATTTCTATTTAGTCAGTAAATGACGTCAACTTTTGGGTGTAGAACAATAGTTTTTGAGGTCAAAGGTTTATGCTATTGCAACCTTTAGGACATATGAATGATGATACACAACATGTACACGTACAATTGGTATGCTTATTTATAAACAAAGTCCTTGGATACCATACATCAAAATTCACTATATAGCATGACTAAGACATTGAAAATGAAATATTGGGTGTCAGTCTTATATTCAAAGAACTGTGAGGGTTTAAAGTAGGGTACCTAGAGGTTCTTTGATGAAAATACGGCCAAAATGGGCATTTTGACGGAGGTTGCGGGCATGTTTATACTGCTTGCTGATTGAAAGATATACAAGTTACAGGACTTTGCAATACACCAAACTCTTCGAAAAATCCTATATTTTTAAATTATGTCAAGAAAAACTTCAATCGGTAAAATCAAAATATGGTTTAGGTTTTAATAGCGTAAACCCTATAGCCTCGAAGCTGATCTGGCCCCGGTCAATTTTCTTTAAATAAAGAGTCAGAGGCTGATATCGCTAAAGTGTGTATGATAATTAAATTGAAGGCAAGTTTTAAGGTATCATTCGATTCTGTAAGATTTTTGTAAGATTTTCATGGGTTCTATTTTTGGATATGCATATAAAAATAAAACCGGAAGGAGTCACAACGTAGAAGTGATTTCCGGCGAGGGGCTCAGAATGAGGACGTGTGAAATTCGGTTCTTCGTGGTGTATTGGGGATTTCTCAAAAACGGAGCGGCAAATCCCTGAATAAATTTCATATATTATTTAGACAGATATTACCTTCAAATCAGCATAATTTTTATTTCAAGAAAAAATTTGGAACAATGATCAAAATGGGACCAAAATCCATCTGAATTACATGTCAAAATTTCCCTATTTTCACTTTCACTTTCGTTTTCAGAGTGACAATAGTATCGGAAAGGTACATATCATTAAGTACCAATGAAATCTACAGGAAATGATCTTTCTTTTGATATATCACTTTCTATATAAGCCATTTCTATTTAGTCAGTAAATGACGTCAGCTTTTGGGTGTTACTAAGAACACTAGTTTTTGAGGTCAAAGGTTTATGCTATTGTAACCTTGTGATTAATATCTCGGGATTGATGTATATATATTTCCCTATTCCTTTTTACACTTGTCTTTTAAAGTAAATATAAGAGAAATCGAACACTTTATTGATAGCTTGCGTGAAATCGGCATGGAAGACATTATCACGCAGTAAATAATCAAGGGGGTCGAGGCGGGAAAATCGGAATACAGCTAGGTAAACCATGATAAAATTTGGTGTTCTATATATCAAAATAATCGGAAATGTTCAAACTTTTAATATTTAAGTGCGCAAAATAGAAAGGATGACATCAAAATTGATACATATTTCCCTGAAAACTGAAAAATGTCACAACTTTCGTTATATATGGAGTTCCCCTTTTGCGCAACTTTGGTTATCAAACGGAGAGTCCAATCTATCTAACCATACAAGAGATTTATGTTATGGATATTAATAAATAAGCTGAAATAGCCACCAAACAGAACGACCCTCAAATTCTTCATGAGCCGTTCCTCGTGCCATATATATTTGCAGAGAGAGGTGTACAAATTTGTGCGTTGTCGTCAAAAAAAACTCGATAATTTCGCCGCTTCTGTTCATATTATCATAAAAAGTACAATATATATAAGAATAAATATCACTTTAAAGTTTAGAGAAAGAATCATATATTTTTATCAAAAATTCTGGAAGAAATCGTAAGGTAAGTTTAGTGCGGTAATCGATAGATCAATTTGTCAGCTTGAAAGATCACGTGACTGAAATCCCTATCTAGAGATTGCAATTTAATAAGTTGTTCATCAAACTTTGCATGCGAGTTGCCAATGGTGCAGGGTGAGGGGACGCCCATTGGTTTCAAGGTTCACAATAGGCAATAATGCAGAACTATATGGTGTACTTTTGATGCTCTTTAAAATTCCATGTGAGTTGCCCATGGGTCAAGGACTATGTACGAGTACACCTTGTGATTTTGAAGGTCAGGGCTCAAAGGTCAAGGTCACAATGTACAGAAATAGATTAACCTTATCGACAGCCTTTAGATAACAAATGAAAGAAAATAAAAAAGGTATTAAAAATGTTGTTGCATGGAGGTGCTACATTTTTCATTTCGACGGTTAATTAATAGACAGTGTGCATATAACAATTATCTGTCACTTTTGTAATTACTAGTATTTGAAAAAAAAACCATTTGTTTGTGAAACACGAATGCCCCCATCGGCATCTTTGTCAGTAAAAATTTGTATAATGGTCAAACTTCAAGGTCAAGGTCACAAGGTGAAACATTTTTTTATCAATGGAAAGGTTTTGTCACATGGAATATACATGTGAAATATCAAAGCCATATCCCTTACCATTCAAAAGCTATGGCCAAGGTTAAAGTTTTTGCGGACAAACAGACAGGACAAAAACTTTATGCATGCCCCTGAATCATCGATTTCAGGGGCATAAAAAAAGCTTTCATGGACCATCAGTCTGTTGGATTCAGTAAGTTTAAATTCTTCCAGCATGCAGAATGAAACAATCATACATGTATATATATAATGAAACTGCTTTTAAAAATGTCTAAACGCAATACATACAAGAATGAATACGAAAAAAAGATTAAGGTCACCATAAAGTTTCTAGACTTAACAATGCCATGCTTCAGTATGCTATAATAAGCCTCTTTCAATTTTAGTTCAAAGAACATTAAAAATAAGCAATGTGCTTATATGTTGAATGTAGGCAGTCTTGTCTGGCTAAGTATTTATAAAGTTATTTTCAAATAAAATAAAATATTTTCCCTACCTACCCATAGGTAAAAGGGTAGAGTCGGTTAACAGCAAACATAAAATATTTTATGTCTGGCCTGATTTGTGAACTCTGGTTAGGTTCCTGAGAAATTATAATCCTCGGTAGTTCATCCATCTCCACACTCTTCCAGCTAAACTTCCTGCCCATCACATGTTTATGATACAAGCACTGATTGAAATGATGTCGACACTGCACAGCCGTACGTCCCGGTACATCACGAGCAATCTCTTTCCACGGTAACCTCTGAAATTATAATGATGAAAACTGTACATGGAAATTTCACACTGATATCTTATGAATCCACAACCCTGTTCCCATGGTACATTGGGTTTTAATAGCGTAAACCCTATATTAGCCTCGAAGCTGATTTGGCCCCGGTCAATTTTCTTTAAATAAAGAGTCAGAGGCTGATATCGCTAAAGTGTGTATGATAATTAAATTGAAGGCAAGTTTTAAGGTATCATTCGATTCTGTAAGATTTTTGTAAGATTTTCATGGGTTCTATTTTTGGATATGCATATAAAAATAAAACCGGAAGGAGTCACAACGTAGAAGTGATTTCCGGCGAGGGGCTCAGAATGAGGACGTGTGAAATTCGGTTCTTCGTGGTGTATTGGGGATTTCTCAAAAACGGAGCGGCAAATCCCTAAATAAATTTCATATATTATTTAGACAGATATTGCCTTCAAATCAGCATAATTTTTATTTCAAGAAAAAATTTGGAACAATGATCAAAATGGGACCAAAATCCATCTGAATGACATGTCAAAATTTCCCTATTTTCACTTTCACTTTCGTTTTCAGAGTGACAATAGTATCGGAAAGGTACATATCATTAAGTACCAATGAAATCTACAGGAAATGATCTTTCTTTTGATATATCACTTTCTATATAAGCCATTTCTATTTAGTCAGTAAATGACGTCAGCTTTTGGGTGTTACTAAGAACACTAGTTTTTGAGGTCAAAGGTTTATGCTATTGTAACCTTGTGATTAATATCTCGGGATTGATGTATATATATTTCCCTATTCCTTTTTACACTTGTCTTTTAAAGTAAATATAAAAGAAATCGAACACTTTATTGATAGCTTGCGTGAAATCGGCATGGAAGACATTATCACGCAGTAAATAATCAAGGGGGTCGAGGCGGGAAAATCGGAATACAGCTAGGTAAACCATGATAAAATTTGGTGTTCTATATATCAAAATAATCGGAAATGTTCAAACTTTTAATATTTAAGTGCGCAAAATAGAAAGGATGACATCAAAATTGATACATATTCCCCTGAAAACTGAAAAATGTCACAACTTTCGTTATATATGGAGTTCCCCTTTTGCGCAACTTTGGTTATCAAACGGAGAGTCCAATCTATCTAACCATACAAGAGATTTATGTTATGAATATTAATAAATAAGCTGAAATAGCCACCAAACAGAACGACCCTCAAATTCTTCATGAGCCGTTCCTCGTGCCATATATATTTGCAGCGAGAGGTGTACAAATTTGTGCGTTGTCGTCCAAAAAAACTCGATAATTTCGCCGCTTCTGTTCATATTATCATAAAAAATACAATATATATAAGAATAAATATCACTTTAAAGTTTAGAGAAAGAATCATATATTTTCATCAAAAATTCTGAAAGAAATCGTAAGGTAAGTTTAGTGCGGTAATCGATAGATCAATTTGTCAGCTTGAAAGATCACGTGACTGAAATCCCTATCTAGAGATTGCAATTTAATAAGTTGTTCATCAAACTTTGCATGCGAGTTGCCAATGGTGCAGGGTGAGGGGACGCCCATTGGTTTCAAGGTTCACAATAGGCAATAATGCAGAACTATATGGTGTACTTTTGATGCTCTTTAAAATTCCATGTGAGTTGCCCATGGGTCAAGGACTATGTACGAGTACACCTTGTGATTTTGAAGGTCAGGGCTCAAAGGTCAAGGTCAAAATGTACAGAAATAGATTAACCTTATCGACAGCCTTTAGATAACAAATGAAAGAAAATAAAAAAGGTATTAAAAATGTTGTTGCATGGAGGTGCTACATTTTTCATTTTGACGGTTAATTAATAGACAGTGTGCATATAACAATTATCTGTCACTTTTGTAATTACTAGTATTTGAAAAAAAAAAACCATTTGTTTGTGAAACATGAATGCCCCCATCGGCATCTTTGTCAGTAAAAATTGTATAATGGTCAAACTTCAAGGTCAAGGTCATAAGGTGAAACATTTTTTTATCAATGGAAAGGTTTTGTCACATGGAATATACATGTGAAATATCAAAGCCATATCCCTTACCATTCAAAAGCTATGGCCAAGGTTAAAGTTTTTGCGGATAAACAGACAGGACAAAAACTTTATGCATGCCCCTGAATCATCGATTTCAGGGGCATAAAAAAAGCTTTCATGGACCATCAGTCTGTTGGATTCAGTAAGTTTAAATTCTTCCAGCATGCAGAATGAAACAATCATACATGTATATATATAATGAAACTGATTTTAAAAATGTCTAAACGCAATACATACAAAAATGAATACGAAAAAAAGATTAAGGTCACCATAAAGTTTCTAGACTTAACAATGCCATGCTTCAGTATGCTATAATAAGCCTCTTTCAATTTTAGTTCAAAGAACATTAAAAATAAGCAATATGCTTATACAGCTGACACTCGTTATCTCAAACTCGGTTATCTCGAAATTCCGTTTATCTCGAAGTCGAGCGGCGGTCCCATCTTTTTTCCTTTATATTCTAACCAATTTGACTTCGGATAACTCGAAATCGGTTATCTCGAAATTTCGCTTATCTCGAAGTAATTCCGAAGTCCCAAGTCATTTTCTTCGTGCATTTTATACTCGTTAAGTCGAAGTCCTAATGTTTGAATAAACAAACCAATGAACTTACCAAGTAATAGTAAAATCGCATGGTAAACAAACAATTAAAGGTACCGGTAACACAGGTTGACTGATTCGCCGTTGTTTAATCGACCGTGACATCAAAATTAATTAAGGGGGATAACAGTTAATTGGATAATATCATTGCGGAAACAGTGATGTGTGCATGTTTCGTTCATTAGAATTCCATTGTTTGTTATGTTGAAATTCTTATGAGAAGCGACGGCTAAATAAAAAATAAAAATACAAAAACATACCAATACAACCCACCCCCACCCCCCCCCCCCAAAAAAAATCGCAAGATTTATCATAACTGAAATAAAGCAATTTGAGCAACAATGATTATACTGATGATCTACAAAATAATCCATACATAACATTTCATATATATACTTAGAGGAAGATGATTAAACTTGATTGCATGCGAGTAAATTTAAGTGAAGAATGAAGACATGTAAACGACATTGAAATCTAGCAGACGAAATGTCTTCATTGTAATTTGATGACACAATGATCTAAAACTCTTGAGGGTAAACGGCTTAAGACAACCAAACTGGTATGATATCAGGGCAGAGGCGATCGGCGCGGAAGGGGGGGGGTCACACAACGAATAAAAATACCTGACGTTCTCAATGCGCCTCTTAATAAAATTTCAGTATTAAGAATACGTTTATGGCACTTCTAGAATCATTTCTACGTTGTGAAGTAAACATTACATGTACATTGTCAGCACGAGTAGCCTTTTAAACTCTGATATCTATTGTATAAAATACAATAGCAAAACGATTCTTTAAGCCTAATAGGTGGTACAATACATTCCAAAATATACCATAAATTCGACTGACGTTTATCTCGAACTCCGCTTATGTCGAAGTATTTTCAGTGGGCCCATCGACTTCGAGATAACGAGTGTCAGCTGTAAGTTGAATGTAGGCAGTCTTGTCTGGCTAAGTATTTATAAAGTTATTTTCAAATAAAATAAAATATTTTCCCTACCTACCCATAGGTAAAAGGGTAGAGTCGGTTAACAGCAAACATAAAATATTTTATGTCTGGCCTGATTTGTGAACTCTGGTTAGGTTCCTGAGAAATTATAATCCTCGGTAGTTCATCCATCTCCACACTCTTCCAGCTAAACTTCCTGCCCATCACATGTTTATGATACAAGCACTGATTGAAATGATGTCGACACTGCACAGCCGTACGTCCCGGTACATCACGAGCAATCTCTTTCCACGGTAATCTCTGAAATTATAATGATGAAAACTGTACATGGAAATTTCACACTGATATCTTATGAATCCACAACCCTGTTCCCATGGTACATTGGGTTTTAATAGCGTAAACCCTATATTAGCCTCGAAGCTGATTTGGCCCCGGTCAATTTTCTTTAAATAAAGAGTCAGAGGCTGATATCGCTAAAGTGTGTATGATAATTAAATTGAAGGCAAGTTTTAAGGTATCATTCGATTCTGTAAGATTTTTGTAAGATTTTCATGGGTTCTATTTTTGGATATGCATATAAAAATAAAACCGGAAGGAGTCACAACGTAGAAGTGATTTCCGGCGAGGGGCTCAGAATGAGGACGTGTGAAATTCGGTTCTTCGTGGTGTATTGGGGATTTCTCAAAAACGGAGCGGCAAATCCCTAAATAAATTTCATATATTATTTAGACAGATATTGCCTTCAAATCAGCATAATTTTTATTTTAAGAAAAAATTTGGAACAATGATCAAAATGGGACCAAAATCCATCTGAATGACATGTCAAAATTTCCCTATTTTCACTTTCACTTTCGTTTTCAGAGTGACAATAGTATCGGAAAGGTACATATCATTAAGTACCAATGAAATCTACAGGAAATGATCTTTCTTTTGATATATCACTTTCTATATAAGCCATTTCTATTTAGTCAGTAAATGACGTCAGCTTTTGGGTGTTACTAAGAACACTAGTTTTTGAGGTCAAAGGTTTATGCTATTGTAACCTTGTGATTAATATCTCGGGATTGATGTATATATATTTCCCTATTCCTTTTTACACTTGTCTTTTGAAGTAAATATAAAAGAAATCGAACACTTTATTGATAGCTTGCGTGAAATCGGCATGGAAGACATTATCACGCAGTAAATAATCAAGGGGATCGAGGCGGGAAAATCGGAATACAGCTAGGTAAACCATGATAAAATTTGGTGTTCTATATATCAAAATAATCGGAAATGTTCAAACTTTTAATATTAAAGTGCGCAAAATAGAAAGGATGACATCAAAATTGATACATATTCCCCTGAAAACTGAAAAATGTCACAACTTTCGTTATATATGGAGTTCCCCTTTTGCGCAACTTTGGTTATCAAACGGAGAGTCCAATCTATCTAACCATACAAGAGATTTATGTTATGAATATTAATAAATAAGCTGAAATAGCCACCAAACAGAACGACCCTCAAATTCTTCATGAACCGTTCCTCGTGCCATATATATTTGCAGCGAGAGGTGTACAAATTTGTGCGTTGTCGTCCAAAAAACTCGATAATTTCGCCGCTTCTGTTCATATTATCATAAAAAATACAATATATATAAGAATAAATATCACTTTAAAGTTTAGAGAAAGAATCATATATTTTCATCAAAAATTCTGGAAGAAATCGTAAGGTAAGTTTAGTGCGGTAATCGATAGATCAATTTGTCAGCTTGAAAGATCACGTGACTGAAATCCCTATCTAGAGATTGCAATTTAATAAGTTGTTCATCAAACTTTGCATGCGAGTTGCCAATGGTGCAGGGTGAGGGGACGCCCATTGGTTTCAAGGTTCACAATAGGCAATAATGCAGAACTATATGGTGTACTTTTGATGCTCTTTAAAATTCCATGTGAGTTGCCCATGGGTCAAGGACTATGTACGAGTACACCTTGTGATTTTGAAGGTCAGGGCTCAAAGGTCAAGGTCACAATGTACAGAAATTACAGAAATAGATTAACCTTATCGACAGCCTTTAGATAACAAATGAAAGAAAATAAAAAAGGTATTAAAAATGTTGTTGCATGGAGGTGCTACATTTTTCATTTTGACGGTTAATTAATAGACAGTGTGCATATAACAATTATCTGTCACTTTTGTAATTACTAGTATTTGAAAAAAAAAATTGTTTGTGAAACATGAATGCCCCCATCGGCATCTTTGTCAGTAAAAATTGTATAATGGTCAAACTTCAAGGTCAAGGTCACAAGGTGAAACATTTTTTTATCAATGGAAAGGTTTTGTCACATGGAATATACATGTGAAATATCAAAGCCATATCCCTTACCATTCAAAAGCTATGGCCAAGGTTAAAGTTTTTGCGGATAAACAGACAGGACAAAAACTTTATGCATGCCCCTGAATCATCGATTTCAGAGGCATAAAAAAGCTTTCATGGACCATCAGTTTGTTGGATTCAGTAAGTTTAAATTCTTCCAGCATGCAGAATGAAACAATCATACATGTATATATATAATGAAACTGATTTTAAAAATGTCTAAACGCAATACATACAAAAATGAATACGAAAAAAAGATTAAGGTCACCATAAAGTTTCTAGACTTAACAATGCCATGCTTCAGTATCCTATAATAAGCCTCTTTCAATTTTAGTTCAAAGAACATTAAAAATAAGCAATATGCTTATATGTTGAATGTAGGCAGTCTTGTCTGGCTAAGTATTTATAAAGTTATTTTCAAATAAAATAAAATATTTTCCCTACCTACCCATAGGTAAAAGGGTAGAGTCGGTTAACAGCAAACATAAAATATTTTATGTCTGGCCTGATTTGTGAACTCTGGTTAGGTTCCTGAGAAATTATAATCCTCGGTAGTTCATCCATCTCCACACTCTTCCAGCTAAACTTCCTGCCCATCACATGTTTATGATACAAGCACTGATTGAAATGATGTCGACACTGCACAGCCGTACGTCCCGGTACATCACGAGCAATCTCTTTCCACGGTAATCTCTGAAATTATAATGATGAAAACTGTACATGGAAATTTCACACTGATATCTTATGAATTCACAACCCTGTTCCCATGGTACATTGGGTTTTAATAGCGTAAACCCTATATTAGCCTCGAAGCTGATTTGGCCCCGGTCAATTTTCTTTAAATAAAGAGTCAGAGGCTGATATCGCTAAAGTGTGTATGATAATTAAATTGAAGGCAAGTTTTAAGGTATCATTCGATTCTGTAAGATTTTTGTAAGATTTTCATGGGTTCTATTTTTGGATATGCATATAAAAATAAAACTGGAAGGAGTCACAACGTAGAGGTGATTTCCGGCAAGGGGCTCAGAATGAGGACGTGTGAAATTCGGTTCTTCGTGGTGTATTGGGGATTTCTCAAAAACGGAGCGGCAAATCCCTAAATAAATTTCATATATTATTTAGACAGATATTGCCTTCAAATCAGCATAATTTTTATTTCAAGAGAAAATTTGGAACAATAATCAAAATGGGACCAAAGTCCATCTGAATGACATGTCAAAATTTCCCTATTTTCACTTTCACATTCGTTTTCAGAGTGACAATAGTATCGGAAATGTATATATATATCATTTAGTACCAATGAAATCTACAGGAAATGATCTTTCTTTTGATATATCACTTTCTATATAAGCCATTTCTATTTAGTCAGTAAATGACGTCAGCTTTTGGGTGTAGAACAATAGTTTTTGAGGTCAAAGGTTTATGCTATTGCAACCTTTAGGACATATGAATGATGATACACAACAGGTACACGTACAATTGGTATGCTTATTTATAAACAAAGTCCTTGGATACCATACATCAAAATTCACTATATAGCATGACTAAGACATTGAAAATGAAATATTGGGTGTCAGTCTTATATTCAAAGAACTGTGAGGGTTTAAAGTAGGGTACCTAGAGGTTCTTTGATGAAAATACGGCCAAAATGGGCATTTTGACGGAGGTTGCGGGCATGTTTATACTGCTTGCTGATTGAAAGATATACAAGTTACAGGACTTTGCAATACACCAAACTCTTCGAAAAATCCTATATTTTTAAATTATGTCAAGAAAAACTTCAATCGGTAAAATCAAAATATGGTTTAGGTTTTAATAGCGTAAACCCTATAGCCTCGAAGCTGATCTGGCCCCGGTCAATTTTCTTTAAATAAAGAGTCAGAGGCTGATATCGCTAAAGTGTGTATGATAATTAAATTGAAGGCAAGTTTTAAGGTATCATTCGATTCTGTAAGATTTTTGTAAGATTTTCATGGGTTCTATTTTTGGATATGCATATAAAAATAAAACTGGAAGGAGTCACAACGTAGAGGTGATTTCCGGCAAGGGGCTCAGAATGAGGACGTGTGAAATTCGGTTCTTCGTGGTGTATTGGGGATTTCTCAAAAACGGAGCGGCAAATCCCTAAATAAATTTCATATATTATTTAGACAGATATTGCCTTCAAATCAGCATAATTTTTATTTCAAGAGAAAATTTGGAACAATAATCAAAATGGGACCAAAGTCCATCTGAATGACATGTCAAAATTTCCCTATTTTCACTTTCACTTTCGTTTTCAGAGTGACAATAGTATCGGAAATGTATATATATATCATTTAGTACCAATGAAATCTACAGGAAATGATCTTTCTTTTGATATATCACTTTCTATATAAGCCATTTCTATTTAGTCAGTAAATGACGTCAGCTTTTGGGTGTAGAACAATAGTTTTTGAGGTCAAAGGTTTATGCTATTGCAACCTTTAGGACATATGAATGATGATACACAACAGGTACACGTACAATTGGTATGCTTATTTATAAACAAAGTCCTTGGATACCATACATCAAAATTCACTATATAGCATGACTAAGACATTGAAAATGAAATATTGGGTGTCAGTCTTATATTCAAAGAACTGTGAGGGTTTAAAGTAGGGTACCTAGAGGTTCTTTGATGAAAATACGGCCAAAATGGGCATTTTGACGGAGGTTGCGGGCATGTTTATACTGCTTGCTGATTGAAAGATATACAAGTTACAGGACTTTGCAATACACCAAACTCTTCGAAAAATCCTATATTTTTAAATTATGTCAAGAAAAACTTCAATCGGTAAAATCAAAATATGGTTTAGGTTTTAATAGCGTAAACCCTATAGCCTCGAAGCTGATCTGGCCCCGGTCAATTTTCTTTAAATAAAGAGTCAGAGGCTGATATCGCTAAAGTGTGTATGATAATTAAATTGAAGGCAAGTTTTAAGGTATCATTCGATTCTGTAAGATTTTTGTAAGATTTTCATGGGTTCTATTTTTGGATATGCATATAAAAATAAAACTGGAAGGAGTCACAACGTAGAGGTGATTTTCGGCAAGGGGCTCAGAATGAGGACGTGTGAAATTCGGTTCTTCGTGGTGTATTGGGGATTTCTCAAAAACGGAGCGGTAAATCCCTAAATAAATTTCATATATTATTTAGACAGATATTGCCTTCAAATCAGCATAATTTTTATTTCAAGAGAAAATTTGGAACAATAATCAAAATGGGACCAAAGTCCATCTGAATGACATGTCAAAATTTCCCTATTTTCACTTTCACTTTCGTTTTCAGAGTGACAATAGTATCGGAAATGTATATATATATCATTTAGTACCAATGAAATCTACAGGAAATGATCTTTCTTTTGATATATCACTTTCTATATAAGCCATTTCTATTTAGTCAGTAAATGACGTCAGCTTTTGGGTGTAGAACAATAGTTTTTGAGGTCAAAGGTTTATGCTATTGCAACCTTTAGGACATATGAATGATGATACACAACAGGTACACGTACAATTGGTATGCTTATTTATAAACAAAGTCCTTGGATACCATACATCAAAATTCACTATATAGCATGACTAAGACATTGAAAATGAAATATTGGGTGTCAGTCTTATATTCAAAGAACTGTGAGGGTTTAAAGTAGGGTACCTAGAGGTTCTTTGATGAAAATACGGCCAAAATGGGCATTTTGACGGAGGTTGCGGGCATGTTTATACTGCTTGCTGATTGAAAGATATACAAGTTACAGGACTTTGCAATACACCAAACTCTTCGAAAAATCCTATATTTTTAAATTATGTCAAGAAAAACTTCAATCGGTAAAATCAAAATATGGTTTAGGTTTTAATAGCGTAAACCCTATAGCCTCGAAGCTGATCTGGCCCCGGTCAATTTTCTTTAAATAAAGAGTCAGAGGCTGATATCGCTAAAGTGTGTATGATAATTAAATTGAAGGCAAGTTTTAAGTTAAAGAAGATCCTGACGACAATCTCAACAGCACTCACAATAGAGCGCAAAATTAAACATGGACGGACCCCTAGCAAGCTAGAGGTGGGACCAGGTGCCCGGGAGGAGTAAGCATCCCCTGTTGGCTAGCCGCACCCGCCGTCGATGTTAATGAAGCATGGAAATGAAAATATATAAAATTCATGCACTGTCTGACGTTATGTCTATATAGAAAGTGCTATGACGATAATGTCAGGGAAGTATATTCAAAACACTTACTGTCAAACCCCTCGCGGGGAACTTTTTTACGAGCTCCACACGGCAAAGGGCATAAGTGTGACACAAATGAGTTAAAGAAGATCCTGACGACAATCTCAACAGCACTCACAATAGAGCGCAAAATTAAACATGGACGGACCCCTAGCAAGCTAGAGGTGGGACCAGGTGCCCGGGAGGAGTAAGCATCCCCTGTTGGCTAGCCGCACCCGCCGTCGATGTTAATGAAGCATGGAAATGAAAATATATAAAATTCATGCACTGTCTGACGTTATGTCTATATAGAAAGTGCTATGACGATAATGTCAGGGATCATTTTAAGGTATCATTCGATTCTGTAAGATTTTTGTAAGATTTTCATGGGTTCTATTTTTGGATATGCATATAAAAATAAAACCGGAAGGAGTCACAACGTAGAAGTGATTTCCGGCGAGGGGCTCAGAATGAGGACGTGTGAAATTCGGTTCTTCGTGGTGTATTGGGGATTTCTCAAAAACGGAGCGGCAAATCCCTAAATAAATTTCATATATTATTTAGACAGATATTGCCTTCAAATCAGCATAATTTTTATTTCAAGAAAAAATTTGGAACAATGATCAAAATGGGACCAAAATCCATCTGAATGACATGTCAAAATTTCCCTATTTTCACTTTCACTTTCGTTTTCAGAGTGACAATAGTATCGGAAAGGTACATATCATTAAGTACCAATGAAATCTACAGGAAATGATCTTTCTTTTGATATATCACTTTCTATATAAGCCATTTCTATTTAGTCAGTAAATGACGTCAGCTTTTGGGTGTTACTAAGAACACTAGTTTTTGAGGTCAAAGGTTTATGCTATTGTAACCTTGTGATTAATATCTCGGGATGGATGTATATATATTTCCCAATTCCTTTTTACACTTGTCTTTTAAAGTAAATATAAAAGAAATCGAACACTTTATTGATAGCTTGCGTGAAATCGGCATGGAAGACATTATCACGCAGTAAATAATCAAGGGGGTCGAGGCGGGAAAATCGGAATACAGCTAGGTAAACCATGATAAAATTTGGTGTTCTATATATCAAAATAATCGGAAATGTTCAAACTTTTAATATTTAAGTGCGCAAAATAGAAAGGATGACATCAAAATTGATACATATTCCCCTGAAAACTGAAAAATGTCACAACTTTCGTTATATATGGAGTTCCCCTTTTGCGCAACTTTGGTTATCAAACGGAGAGTCCAATCTATCTAACCATACAAGAGATTTATGTTATGAATATTAATAAATAAGCTGAAATAGCCACCAAACAGAACGACCCTCAAATTCTTCATGAGCCGTTACTCGTGCCATATATATTTGCAGCGAGAGGTGTACAAATTTGTGCGTTGTCGTCCAAAAAAACTCGATAATTTCGCCGCTTCTGTTCATATTATCATAAAAAATACAATATATATAAGAATAAATATCACTTTAAAGTTTAGAGAAAGAATCATATATTTTTATCTGGAAGAAATCGTAAGGTAAGTTTAGTGCGGTAATCGATAGATCAATTTGTCAGCTTGAAAGATCACGTGACTGAAATCCCTATCTAGAGATTGCAATTTAATAAGTTGTTCATCAAACTTTGCATGCGAGTTGCCAATGGTGCAGGGTGAGGGGACGCCCATTGGTTTCAATGTTCACAATAGGCAATAATGCAGAACTATATGGTGTACTTTTGATGCTCTTTAAAATTCCATGTGAGTTGCCCATGGGTCAAGGACTATGTACGAGTACACCTTGTGATTTTGAAGGTCAGGGCTCAAAGGTCAAGGTCAAAATGTACAGAAATAGATTAACCTTATCGACAGCCTTTAGATAACAAATGAAAGAAAATAAAAAAGGTATTAAAAATGTTGTTGCATGGAGGTGCTACATTTTTCATTTTGACGGTTAATTAATAGACAGTGTGCATATAACAATTATCTGTCACTTTTGTAATTACTAGTATTTGAAAAAAAAAAACCATTTGTTTGTGAAACATGAATGCCCCCATCGGCATCTTTGTCAGTAAAAATTGTATAATGGTCAAACTTCAAGGTCAAGGTCATAAGGTGAAACATTTTTTTATCAATGGAAAGGTTTTGTCACATGGAATATACATGTGAAATATCAAAGCCATATCCCTTACCATTCAAAAGCTATGGCCAAGGTTAAAGTTTTTGCGGATAAACAGACAGGACAAAAACTTTATGCATGCCCCTAAATCATCGATTTCAGAGGCATAAAAAAAGCTTTCATGGACCATCAGTCTGTTGGATTCAGTAAGTTTAAATTCTTCCAGCATGCAGAATGAAACAATCATACATGTATATATATAATGAAACTGATTTTAAAAATGTCTAAACGCAATACATACAAAAATGAATACGAAAAAAAGATTAAGGTCACCATAAAGTTTCTAGACTTAACAATGCCATGCTTCAGTATGCTATAATAAGCCTCTTTCAATTTTAGTTCAAAGAACATTAAAAATAAGCAATATGCTTATATGTTGAATGTAGGCAGTCTTGTCTGGCTAAGTATTTATAAAGTTATTTTCAAATAAAATAAAATATTTTCCCTACCTACCCATAGGTAAAAGGGTAGAGTCGGTTAACAGCAAACATAAAATATTTTATGTCTGGCCTGATTTGTGAACTCTGGTTAGGTTCCTGAGAAATTATAATCCTCGGTAGTTCATCCATCTCCACACTCTTCCAGCTAAACTTCCTGCCCATCACATGTTTATGATACAAGCACTGATTGAAATGATGTCGACACTGCACAGCCGTACGTCCCGGTACATCACGAGCAATCTCTTTCCACGGTAATCTCTGAAATTATAATGATGAAAACTGTACATGGAAATTTCACACTGATATCTTATGAATCCACAACCCTGTTCCCATGGTACATTGGGTTTTAATAGCGTAAACCCTATATTAGCCTCGAAGCTGATTTGGCCCCGGTCAATTTTCTTTAAATAAAGAGTCAGAGGCTGATATCGCTAAAGTGTGTATGATAATTAAATTGAAGGCAAGTTTTAAGGTATCATTCGATTCTGTAAGATTTTTGTAAGATTTTCATGGGTTCTATTTTTGGATATGCATATAAAAATAAAACTGGAAGGAGTCACAACGTAGAGGTGATTTTCGGCAAGGGGCTCAGAATGAGGACGTGTGAAATTCGGTTCTTCGTGGTGTATTGGGGATTTCTCAAAAACGGAGCGGCAAATCCCTAAATAAATTTCATATATTATTTAGACAGATATTGCCTTCAAATCAGCATAATTTTTATTTCAAGAAAATATTTGGAACAATGATCAAAATGGGACCAAAATCCATCTGAATGACATGTCAAAATTTCCCTATTTTCACTTTCACTTTCGTTTCCAGAGTGACAATAGTATCGGAAATGTATATATATATCATTTAGTACCAATGAAATCTACAGGAAATGATCTTTCTTTTGATATATCACTTTCTATATAAGCCATTTCTATTTAGTCAGTAAATGACGTCAGCTTTTGGGTGTTACTAAGAACACTAGTTTTTGAGGTCAAAGGTTTATGCTATTGTAACCTTGTGATTAATATCTCGGGATGGATGTATATATATTTCCCTATTCCTTTTTACACTTGTCTTTTAAAGTAAATATAAAAGAAATCGAACACTTTATTGATAGCTTGCGTGAAATCGGCATGGAAGACATTATCACGCAGTAAATAATCAAGGGGGTCGAGGCGGGAAAATCGGAATACAGCTAGGTAAACCATGATAAAATTTGGTGTTCTATATATCAAAATAATCGGAAATGTTCAAACTTTTAATATTTAAGTGCGCAAAATAGAAAGGATGACATCAAAATTGATACATATTCCCCTGAAAACTGCAAAATGTCACAACTTTCGTTATATATGGAGTTCCCCTTTTGCGCAACTTTGGTTATCAAACGGAGAGTCCAATCTATCTAACCATACAAGAGATTTATGTTATGAATATTAATAAATAAGCTGAAATAGCCACCAAACAGAACGACCCTCAAATTCTTCATGAGCCGTTCCTCGTGCCATATATATTTGCAGCGAGAGGTGTACAAATTTGTGCGTTGTCGTCCAAAAAAACTCGATAATTTCGCCGCTTCTTCATATTATCATAAAAAATACAATATATATAAGAATAAATATCACTTTAAAGTTTAGAGAAAGAATCATATATTTTTATCAAAAATTCTGAAAGAAATCGTAAGGTAAGTTTAGTGCGGTAAACGATAGATCAATTTGTCAGCTTGAAAGATCACGTGACTGAAATCCCTATCTAGAGATTGCAATTTAATAAGTTGTTCATCAAACTTTGCATGCGAGTTGCCAATGGTGCAGGGTGAGGGGACGCCCATTGGTTTCAAGGTTCACAATAGGCAATAATGCAGAACTATATGGTGTACTTTTGATGCTCTTTAAAATTCCATGTGAGTTGCCCATGGGTCAAGGACTATGTACGAGTACACCTTGTGATTTTGAAGGTCAGGGCTCAAAGGTCAAGGTCAAAATGTACAGAAATAGATTAACCTTATCGACAGCCTTTAGATAACAAATGAAAGAAAATAAAAAAGGTATTAAAAATGTTGTTGCATGGAGGTGCTACATTTTTCATTTTGACGGTTAATTAATAGACAGTGTGCATATAACAATTATCTGTCACTTTTGTAATTACTAGTATTTGAAAAAAAAACCATTTGTTTTGTGAAACATGAATGCCCCCATCGGCATCTTTGTCAGTAAAAATTGTATAATGGTCAAACTTCAAGGTCAAGGTCACAAGGTGAAACATTTTTTTATCAATGGAAAGGTTTTGTCACATGGAATATACATGTGAAATATCAAAGCCATATCCCTTACCATTCAAAAGCTATGGCCAAGGTTAAAGTTTTTGCGGATAAACAGACAGGACAAAAACTTTATGCATGCCCCTAAATCATCGATTTCAGAGGCATAAAAAAAGCTTTCATGGACCATCAGTCTGTTGGATTCAGTAAGTTTAAATTCTTCCAGCATGCAGAATGAAACAATCATACATGTATATATATAATGAAACTGATTTTAAAAATGTCTAAACGCAATACATACAAAAATGAATACGAAAAAAAGATTAAGGTCACCATAAAGTTTCTAGACTTAACAATGCCATGCTTCAGTATGCTATAATAAGCCTCTTTCAATTTTAGTTCAAAGAACATTAAAAATAAGCAATATGCTTATATGTTGAATGTAGGCAGTCTTGTCTGGCTAAGTATTTATAAAGTTATTTTCAAATAAAATAAAATATTTTCCCTACCTACCCATAGGTAAAAGGGTAGAGTCGGTTAACAGCAAACATAAAATATTTTATGTCTGGCCTGATTTGTGAACTCTGGTTAGGTTCCTGAGAAATTATAATCCTCGGTAGTTCATCCATCTCCACACTCTTCCAGCTAAACTTCCTGCCCATCACATGTTTATGATACAAGCACTGATTGAAATGATGTCGACACTGCACAGCCGTACGTCCCGGTACATCACGAGCAATCTCTTTCCACGGTAATCTCTGAAATTATAATGATGAAAACTGTACATGGAAATTTCACACTGATATCTTATGAATCCACAACCCTGTTCCCATGGTACATTGGGTTTTAATAGCGTAAACCCTATATTAGCCTCGAAGCTGATTTGGCCCCGGTCAATTTTCTTTAAATAAAGAGTCAGAGGCTGATATCGCTAAAGTGTGTATGATAATTAAATTGAAGGCAAGTTTTAAGGTATCATTCGATTCTGTAAGATTTTTGTAAGATTTTCATGGGTTCTATTTTTGGATATGCATATAAAAATAAAACTGGAAGGAGTCACAACGTAGAGGTGATTTTCGGCAAGGGGCTCAGAATGAGGACGTGTGAAATTCGGTTCTTCGTGGTGTATTGGGGATTTCTCAAAAACGGAGCGGCAAATCCCTAAATAAATTTCATATATTATTTAGACAGATATTGCCTTCAAATCAGCATAATTTTTATTTCAAGAAAATATTTGGAACAATGATCAAAATGGGACCAAAATCCATCTGAATGACATGTCAAAATTTCCCTATTTTCACTTTCACTTTCGTTTCCAGAGTGACAATAGTATCGGAAATGTATATATATATCATTTAGTACCAATGAAATCTACAGGAAATGATCTTTCTTTTGATATATCACTTTCTATATAAGCCATTTCTATTTAGTCAGTAAATGACGTCAGCTTTTGGGTGTAGAACAATAGTTTTTGAGGTCAAAGGTTTATGCTATTGCAACCTTTAGGACATATGAATGATGATACACAACATGTACACGTACAATTGGTATGCTTATTTATAAACAAAGTCCTTGGATACCATACATCAAAATTCACTATATAGCATGACTAATACATTGAAAATGAAATATTGGGTGTCAGTCTTATATTCAAAGAACTGTGAGGGTTTAAAGTAGGGTACCTAGAGGTTCTTTGATGAAAATACGGCCAAAATGGGCATTTTGACGGAGGTTGCGGGCATGTTTATACTGCTTGCTGATTGAAAGATATACAAGTTACAGGACTTTGCAATACACCAAACTCTTCGAAAAATCCTATATTTTTAAATTATGTCAAGAAAAACTTCAATCGGTAAAATCAAAATATGGTTTAGGTTTTAATAGCGTAAACCCTATAGCCTCGAAGCTGATCTGGCCCCGGTCAATTTTCTTTAAATAAAGAGTCAGAGGCTGATATCGCTAAAGTGTGTATGATAATTAAATTGAAGGCAAGTTTTAAGGTATCATTCGATTCTGTAAGATTTTTGTAAGATTTTCATGGGTTCTATTTTTGGATATGCATATAAAAATAAAACCGGAAGGAGTCACAACGTAGAAGTGATTTCCGGCGAGGGGCTCAGAATGAGGACGTGTGAAATTCGGTTCTTCGTGGTGTATTGGGGATTTCTCAAAAACGGAGCGGCAAATCCCTAAATAAATTTCATATATTATTTAGACAGATATTGCCTTCAAATCAGCATAATTTTTATTTCAAGAAAAAATTTGGAACAATGATCAAAATGGGACCAAAATCCATCTGAATGACATGTCAAAATTTCCCTATTTTCACTTTCACTTTCGTTTTCAGAGTGACAATAGTATCGGAAAGGTACATATCATTAAGTACCAATGAAATCTACAGGAAATGATCTTTCTTTTGATATATCACTTTCTATATAAGCCATTTCTATTTAGTCAGTAAATGACGTCAGCTTTTGGGTGTTACTAAGAACACTAGTTTTTGAGGTCAAAGGTTTATGCTATTGTAACCTTGTGATTAATATCTCGGGATGGATGTATATATATTTCCCTATTCCTTTTTACACTTGTCTTTTAAAGTAAATATAAAAGAAATCGAACACTTTATTGATAGCTTGCGTGAAATCGGCATGGAAGACATTATCACGCAGTAAATAATCAAGGGGGTCGAGGCGGGAAAATCGGAATACAGCTAGGTAAACCATGATAAAATTTGGTGTTCTATATATCAAAATAATCGGAAATGTTCAAACTTTTAATATTTAAGTGCGCAAAATAGAAAGGATGACATCAAAATTGATACATATTCCCCTGAAAACTGCAAAATGTCACAACTTTCGTTATATATGGAGTTCCCCTTTTGCGCAACTTTGGTTATCAAACGGAGAGTCCAAGATAGATTTTATTAAATGTCGCGAAGTACTAAAGGAAGCCTTAGATAACTATACCAAACGATGGTGTAAATCGGAAGGAGTCGAATTGCATTCTCTGAATGACTGGAAAAACCTCATTTTGGACATTACTGACATTCGAATAGACAACTTCCACAAAAATCCTCATCTTTTTGAAAATCCAAGTTCTAGATCTGAAAGATATTTTAAATCCAAATTACGTAATTTACATGAAAAATTTGTCTTCGCTCCTGCAGATAAAGCAGCCAACAACACCATAATCATATGAAAACTTTACTATATATCAACTTTAGTTTCGGAACTTTCGTCTACAAATACTTATATCAAAAGCAATGAAAGTGTCCCTAACATTTTGAGCAAACATAGCAGTGAAATTTCTTCATTCAACATCCCTATTTCTAAATTGGATCTTCCTACAATATACTGCATACCAAAACTGCACAAATCTCCTTACAAATTTAGATACATTGCTAATTCTAGCAACTGCTCAACTACAAGTTTGTCTAGACATCTGACGTCAGCCCTCACGGCGGTAAAGGAACACGTTGCAAAATATTGTGAAACTGTTCTTAACAGGAATGATGTAAATTTATTTTGGTCTATAAAAAATTCCGGGGATGTGATTGACAAGATAAAATCTAGAAATTTTCATGCCAATACGATTGCTTCATACGATTTTTCAAATATGTACACCACGCTTCCTCACGACAAGATCAATGATCAATTGTCCAAACTCATTAAATGGTGCTATAATCGAGAGGGGAAAATTTATATTTGTACATCTGAATCAAAGGGTTTCTTTTCCGCTACAGAATACAAATCATACAAATCATGGACATGTAGCGACCTGTGTAGTGCCTTGTCCTTCCTCTTGGACAACATTTATGTAAGATTTGGTGAGAATCTCTACAAGCAGGTTGTAGGGATTCCTATGGGTACAAATTGTGCGCCTCTTGTTGCAGATTTATTTTTATACACATATGAAAAGGAATTTATTCAAAATCTTCAAAAGCAAAGAAAACATGATGATGTAAAATGCTTCACTGGTACTTCTAGGTACCTGGATGATATTCTTACTATCGATAATCCTGTTTTTGAAAAGTATAAAGATGTTATTTATCCACAAGAATTGACTCTAAACAAGGCAAACTTTACAGACACTGAAACACCATTTTTGGACCTAAATATCAAAATTGTCAATGGAGAAATTCATACAAGTGTATATGACAAACGAGATGATTTTGGATTCAACATAGTAAATTTTCCCTGGCTTGACGGTGATGTCCCTAGATTACCGTCATACGGTATCTACATTTCACAGCTCATCCGGTATGCTAGAGCATGTACTGATGTTTTGGATTTTCATAATAGAAATCTACAAATTACAAAGAAACTTTTAGGTCAAGGTTTTCGCTTTCATAAACTAGTAAAGACTTTCTGGAAATTTTACAAAAATTATGATCAACTTCTTTTGAAATTCGGACCAATACAAGCAACGGAGTATATTACTTTGGGTATTTCACAACCTGCATTTTATGGTGACATAATTAACAAAATAAGAAGGATCAAAGGTAGACAGCATATGTATCGAAAATGCGTCAGAGTCATCAAACGCCTTTTATACCGTGGATATGATCCTAATGTCACCAGACGGACACTAAGCTTGGTACTTGACCAATATACAGTCTTGTACGAGCGCATTCTTAAGACTTGCACTCTGACTGACTGTGACGACGGGACTCCATGACGGGCCCTGTCCAAACCTCTTTAGAGAAGACAGGGCCCCGACCACCTGTCCTCTCTGAATGTCAGTCGGACTCCTCGGGTGATAACATATATGAGCTCGCTACAGCCGGCAGAGCACGGACTGTATTACGCACGTCCTCTTTTTATATCCATTTACATATTCATCTGTGTTACTTGGACCCCTGTGTTTTACGGTCTTGTTTGTGTGTGGTCACCTAACAGTGAGGAGGTTGTTTTACACCATAACTGTGCGTTCTTCGAGACCTCTGGGAAATCGGAATAGTGGGAGGGTTGTGCGCACGTAATCCAGGATAACCACACCGTCTGCTATTTACGTGGCAGATGGCCGTCCTAAGTCGGCACCGGTTGCCCATTGGTCTCGTTGGTTTATGTGTAGTCTTTTGTGTTTCATGTTTCTATGTTGTGAGTTGGTGTTCCTTGTCCCTTTTGCGTCTCTTTCTGTGGGTATCTGTTCTGTGTTTTTTGCATGGGTGTTTTGGGATTTTGCTGTGGGTGCTGCAACCTAGTGTTGTTGGAGATCCCCTCCTTTCTTTTATATCTACACTTATTTCGTGTTGCAGTGTGGAGTTGGTAATACAATTCCCCGTGACCCGATGTTTGAAGTGTTTTAATTCCATTTCGTTCTCTAACTTGACTTTGTTGTAGTGTCTTCCATGCAGGATCTCTACTCACCCTTCTTTGATCATCTCACTATGGCATTTTTAAGGTCGCCTCGTATTAAACTTACTCCTTTGAGATTACCCTCTATCACTACAGTAGCTTTCCCATCATCGACTTTTAACAGTAATAAACTTTTTTCCTCACCCAGAGTACTTCTTTCACCTCTTAAATTTAAATCCCGTAGACGTATTACACCTACTTCTCCATCTGCAGGCTCTACATTTAACAACAAACATAGAGGGTTCTCAGCAGTTTCTACGTGCAAAGGGAAAAGATGCGGTATGTGTCCGCTCATCAATTGCAATTCCACAATTAAATCAAGTGTTAACGGGCAGACTTTTAAAATTGAGATTGAAAACGACATCGATTGATCGTACCAAGATGTCATTTATGTTATAACATGAAACGCTAGGGGATGTGGCGCCCAATATGTTGGAGAAACAGGTCAGGCCTTAAAATCTCGTTTTAGAAGTCATTCGTATCAGATAAGAAACTCACATCACAAAAAACAAAGAAATTTCCTTTATAATCACTTCGTTAAATACAATCATTCCATTTCGGATATAACTATTACACCGGTTCAGTCTTTTTCTAAACTTAAAAATCTTAGTAAAACGGAAATTAAAAAACGCCGACTACAAGCTGAACTTGCCTGGATCACAAAACTCCAAACTGCGTACCCCCTTGGTCTAAACGATCAAATTTATGGACAAGGAAATATTTCCTCGACGTCAACTAATATTAATGTATTTTCAATCCGCCCAAACACTAAACGGAAGTATAGGTCTCACGGAAGACGAAGAAACCGAAAACTCAGAATAAGATCTAGATTACACCGTACCCTCAACGATCTTCTGATCATTGCTCGCAACGGCGGCAGACATGAACTGCTTCATGCTCTCTCATCAATTCCAGCAGTTCAATTGAAATCTATCTTGGATGAAGCACTGGTTGCATTCTTAAGAAATACTGATTGATTCAGACTTAATATCATTGTTGCATTCGCACAGAATAAACTTTATCCAGTTGTTAAAAACATCCCACCTAAAAAACGATTCTTAAAAATTTCATTTATTAACAAAGGATTCGATCTTCTTAACATCTCTAATATTTTTCGGGATCATCGTGTACAAAGTGCTATTCCTCAATATTTTGAAAATTTAGAACCTCCTCTTATTTGTTACAAATATAAGAGACCTATTCGAAATTTCGTTTTTAACTACAACAAAGTTACATCAGATCCTAAAATACTTGAATCATGTCCTGCTTCTTGAGAATGTGCAACATCTGAATATCTATATAAACCAGCTGGTCATATTATTACAGGTGACTTTTCAATTATCCAAGACAGGCAGCTCCGTGGTCTTCTCAAAAAAGGACCTAAGTATAGAATCCCATCCAAGATAGATTTTATTAAATGTCGCGAAGTACTAAAGGAAGCCTTAGATAACTATACCAAACGATGGTGTAAATCGGAAGGAGTCGAATTGCATTCTCTGAATGACTGGAAAAACCTCATTTTGGACATTACTGACATTCGAATAGACAACTTCCACAAAAATCCTCATCTTTTTGAAAATCCAAGTTCTAGATCTGAAAGATATTTTAAATCCAAATTACGTAATTTACATGAAAAATTTGTCTTCGCTCCTGCAGATAAAGCAGCCAACAACACCATAATCATATGAAAACTTTACTATATATCAACTTTAGTTTCGGAACTTTCGTCTACAAATACTTATATCAAAAGCAATGAAAGTGTCCCTAACATTTTGAGCAAACATAGCAGTGAAATTTCTTCATTCAACATCCCTATTTCTAAATTGGATCTTCCTACAATATACTGCATACCAAAACTGCACAAATCTCCTTACAAATTTAGATACATTGCTAATTCTAGCAACTGCTCAACTACAAGTTTGTCTAGACATCTGACGTCAGCCCTCACGGCGGTAAAGGAACACGTTGCAAAATATTGTGAAACTGTTCTTAACAGGAATGATGTAAATTTATTTTGGTCTATAAAAAATTCCGGGGATGTGATTGACAAGATAAAATCTAGAAATTTTCATGCCAATACGATTGCTTCATACGATTTTTCAAATATGTACACCACGCTTCCTCACGACAAGATCAATGATCAATTGTCCAAACTCATTAAATGGTGCTATAATCGAGAGGGGAAAATTTATATTTGTACATCTGAATCAAAGGGTTTCTTTTCCGCTACAGAATACAAATCATACAAATCATGGACATGTAGCGACCTGTGTAGTGCCTTGTCCTTCCTCTTGGACAACATTTATGTAAGATTTGGTGAGAATCTCTACAAGCAGGTTGTAGGGATTCCTATGGGTACAAATTGTGCGCCTCTTGTTGCAGATTTATTTTTATACACATATGAAAAGGAATTTATTCAAAATCTTCAAAAGCAAAGAAAACATGATGATGTAAAATGCTTCACTGGTACTTCTAGGTACCTGGATGATATTCTTACTATCGATAATCCTGTTTTTGAAAAGTATAAAGATGTTATTTATCCACAAGAATTGACTCTAAACAAGGCAAACTTTACAGACACTGAAACACCATTTTTGGACCTAAATATCAAAATTGTCAATGGAGAAATTCATACAAGTGTATATGACAAACGAGATGATTTTGGATTCAACATAGTAAATTTTCCCTGGCTTGACGGTGATGTCCCTAGATTACCGTCATACGGTATCTACATTTCACAGCTCATCCGGTATGCTAGAGCATGTACTGATGTTTTGGATTTTCATAATAGAAATCTACAAATTACAAAGAAACTTTTAGGTCAAGGTTTTCGCTTTCATAAACTAGTAAAGACTTTCTGGAAATTTTACAAAAATTATGATCAACTTCTTTTGAAATTCGGACCAATACAAGCAACGGAGTATATTACTTTGGGTATTTCACAACCTGCATTTTATGGTGACATAATTAACAAAATAAGAAGGATCAAAGGTAGACAGCATATGTATCGAAAATGCGTCAGAGTCATCAAACGCCTTTTATACCGTGGATATGATCCTAATGTCACCAGACGGACACTAAGCTTGGTACTTGACCAATATACAGTCTTGTACGAGCGCATTCTTAAGACTTGCACTCTGACTGACTGTGACGACGGGACTCCATGACGGGCCCTGTCCAAACCTCTTTAGAGAAGACAGGGCCCCGACCACCTGTCCTCTCTGAATGTCAGTCGGACTCCTCGGGTGATAACATATATGAGCTCGCTACAGCCGGCAGAGCACGGACTGTATTACGCACGTCCTCTTTTTATATCCATTTACATATTCATCTGTGTTACTTGGACCCCTGTGTTTTACGGTCTTGTTTGTGTGTGGTCACCTAACAGTGAGGAGGTTGTTTTACACCATAACTGTGCGTTCTTCGAGACCTCTGGGAAATCGGAATAGTGGGAGGGTTGTGCGCACGTAATCCAGGATAACCACACCGTCTGCTATTTACGTGGCAGATGGCCGTCCTAAGTCGGCACCGGTTGCCCATTGGTCTCGTTGGTTTATGTGTAGTCTTTTGTGTTTCATGTTTCTATGTTGTGAGTTGGTGTTCCTTGTCCCTTTTGCGTCTCTTTCTGTGGGTATCTGTTCTGTGTTTTTTGCATGGGTGTTTTGGGATTTTGCTGTGGGTGCTGCAACCTAGTGTTGTTGGAGATCCCCTCCTTTCTTTCCAATCTATCTAACCATACAAGAGATTTATGTTATGAATATTAATAAATAAGCTGAAATAGCCACCAAACAGAACGACCCTCAAATTCTTCATGAGCCGTTCCTCGTGCCATATATATTTGCAGCGAGAGGTGTACAAATTTGTGCGTTGTCGTCCAAAAAAACTCGATAATTTCGCCGCTTCTTCATATTATCATAAAAAATACAATATATATAAGAATAAATATCACTTTAAAGTTTAGAGAAAGAATCATATATTTTTATCAAAAATTCTGAAAGAAATCGTAAGGTAAGTTTAGTGCGGTAAACGATAGATCAATTTGTCAGCTTGAAAGATCACGTGACTGAAATCCCTATCTAGAGATTGCAATTTAATAAGTTGTTCATCAAACTTTGCATGCGAGTTGCCAATGGTGCAGGGTGAGGGGACGCCCATTGGTTTCAAGGTTCACAATAGGCAATAATGCAGAACTATATGGTGTACTTTTGATGCTCTTTAAAATTCCATGTGAGTTGCCCATGGGTCAAGGACTATGTACGAGTACACCTTGTGATTTTGAAGGTCAGGGCTCAAAGGTCAAGGTCAAAATGTACAGAAATAGATTAACCTTATCGACAGCCTTTAGATAACAAATGAAAGAAAATAAAAAAGGTATTAAAAATGTTGTTGCATGGAGGTGCTACATTTTTCATTTTGACGGTTAATTAATAGACAGTGTGCATATAACAATTATCTGTCACTTTTGTAATTACTAGTATTTGAAAAAAAAACCATTTGTTTTGTGAAACATGAATGCCCCCATCGGCATCTTTGTCAGTAAAAATTGTATAATGGTCAAACTTCAAGGTCAAGGTCACAAGGTGAAACATTTTTTTATCAATGGAAAGGTTTTGTCACATGGAATATACATGTGAAATATCAAAGCCATATCCCTTACCATTCAAAAGCTATGGCCAAGGTTAAAGTTTTTGCGGATAAACAGACAGGACAAAAACTTTATGCATGCCCCTAAATCATCGATTTCAGAGGCATAAAAAAAGCTTTCATGGACCATCAGTCTGTTGGATTCAGTAAGTTTAAATTCTTCCAGCATGCAGAATGAAACAATCATACATGTATATATATAATGAAACTGATTTTAAAAATGTCTAAACGCAATACATACAAAAATGAATACGAAAAAAAGATTAAGGTCACCATAAAGTTTCTAGACTTAACAATGCCATGCTTCAGTATGCTATAATAAGCCTCTTTCAATTTTAGTTCAAAGAACATTAAAAATAAGCAATATGCTTATATGTTGAATGTAGGCAGTCTTGTCTGGCTAAGTATTTATAAAGTTATTTTCAAATAAAATAAAATATTTTCCCTACCTACCCATAGGTAAAAGGGTAGAGTCGGTTAACAGCAAACATAAAATATTTTATGTCTGGCCTGATTTGTGAACTCTGGTTAGGTTCCTGAGAAATTATAATCCTCGGTAGTTCATCCATCTCCACACTCTTCCAGCTAAACTTCCTGCCCATCACATGTTTATGATACAAGCACTGATTGAAATGATGTCGACACTGCACAGCCGTACGTCCCGGTACATCACGAGCAATCTCTTTCCACGGTAATCTCTGAAATTATAATGATGAAAACTGTACATGGAAATTTCACACTGATATCTTATGAATCCACAACCCTGTTCCCATGGTACATTGGGTTTTAATAGCGTAAACCCTATATTAGCCTCGAAGCTGATTTGGCCCCGGTCAATTTTCTTTAAATAAAGAGTCAGAGGCTGATATCGCTAAAGTGTGTATGATAATTAAATTGAAGGCAAGTTTTAAGGTATCATTCGATTCTGTAAGATTTTTGTAAGATTTTCATGGGTTCTATTTTTGGATATGCATATAAAAATAAAACTGGAAGGAGTCACAACGTAGAGGTGATTTTCGGCAAGGGGCTCAGAATGAGGACGTGTGAAATTCGGTTCTTCGTGGTGTATTGGGGATTTCTCAAAAACGGAGCGGCAAATCCCTAAATAAATTTCATATATTATTTAGACAGATATTGCCTTCAAATCAGCATAATTTTTATTTCAAGAAAATATTTGGAACAATGATCAAAATGGGACCAAAATCCATCTGAATGACATGTCAAAATTTCCCTATTTTCACTTTCACTTTCGTTTCCAGAGTGACAATAGTATCGGAAATGTATATATATATCATTTAGTACCAATGAAATCTACAGGAAATGATCTTTCTTTTGATATATCACTTTCTATATAAGCCATTTCTATTTAGTCAGTAAATGACGTCAGCTTTTGGGTGTAGAACAATAGTTTTTGAGGTCAAAGGTTTATGCTATTGCAACCTTTAGGACATATGAATGATGATACACAACATGTACACGTACAATTGGTATGCTTATTTATAAACAAAGTCCTTGGATACCATACATCAAAATTCACTATATAGCATGACTAATACATTGAAAATGAAATATTGGGTGTCAGTCTTATATTCAAAGAACTGTGAGGGTTTAAAGTAGGGTACCTAGAGGTTCTTTGATGAAAATACGGCCAAAATGGGCATTTTGACGGAGGTTGCGGGCATGTTTATACTGCTTGCTGATTGAAAGATATACAAGTTACAGGACTTTGCAATACACCAAACTCTTCGAAAAATCCTATATTTTTAAATTATGTCAAGAAAAACTTCAATCGGTAAAATCAAAATATGGTTTAGGTTTTAATAGCGTAAACCCTATAGCCTCGAAGCTGATCTGGCCCCGGTCAATTTTCTTTAAATAAAGAGTCAGAGGCTGATATCGCTAAAGTGTGTATGATAATTAAATTGAAGGCAAGTTTTAAGGTATCATTCGATTCTGTAAGATTTTTGTAAGATTTTCATGGGTTCTATTTTTGGATATGCATATAAAAATAAAACCGGAAGGAGTCACAACGTAGAAGTGATTTCCGGCGAGGGGCTCAGAATGAGGACGTGTGAAATTCGGTTCTTCGTGGTGTATTGGGGATTTCTCAAAAACGGAGCGGCAAATCCCTAAATAAATTTCATATATTATTTAGACAGATATTGCCTTCAAATCAGCATAATTTTTATTTCAAGAAAAAATTTGGAACAATGATCAAAATGGGACCAAAATCCATCTGAATGACATGTCAAAATTTCCCTATTTTCACTTTCACTTTCGTTTTCAGAGTGACAATAGTATCGGAAAGGTACATATCATTAAGTACCAATGAAATCTACAGGAAATGATCTTTCTTTTGATATATCACTTTCTATATAAGCCATTTCTATTTAGTCAGTAAATGACGTCAGCTTTTGGGTGTTACTAAGAACACTAGTTTTTGAGGTCAAAGGTTTATGCTGTTGTAACCTTGTGATTAATATCTCGGGATGGATGTATATATATTTCCCTATTCCTTTTTACACTTGTCTTTTAAAGTAAATATAAAAGAAATCGAACACTTTATTGAGACAAATTTTGACAGCTGGTCAGCTAAATGTGCCATACCATGGCAGACACCATAAGAGTGATAGACAGTTTATCAGATATATTATTTTCTCCATTGGTTTTCATGAAGAATACAACAATGAAGATGAAATGTAAATAACAACAACTAAAAATTGCTTTAAAAATTGAAATTCAGACCTTTCGTTTGATCCGATTTTTTTTTTACCTGTTATTACTTTACAGGAATCCTTGTACAATTATTTTCGTTAAAGACAGGATCCACTGGTCAGATAGTCGCATTGTATTATATAATTCAGTAAAAGAAAAGACAGCGATCGTGTAGCTGTGCTGTATTCTAGTATTCCCAACAAGAGACAAAGTTTGACAGCTGGTCAGCTAAATGTGCCATACTATGGCAGACACCATAAGAGTCATAGACAGTTTATCAGATATATTATTTTCTCCATTGGTTATCATGAAGAATGCAACCATGAAGATGAAATGTACATAACAACAACCAAAACTGGTTGACAAAAGGAAATTCAAACCTTTCATTTGATCTGACTTTTTTTTACCTGTTATTACTTTACAGGAATCCTTGTACAATTATTTTTGTTAAAGACAGGATCAACTGGTCAGATAGTCGTGTTGTGTTATGGAATTCAGTTAAAAAAACAGCGACCATGTAGCTGTGGCGTGTTTCAGTATTCCCATCAAGAGATCAATTTTGACAGCTCGTCAGCTAAATGTATCATACTATGGCAGACACCATAAGAGTTAGAGACAGCTTATCAGATATATTATTTTCTCCATTGATTATGATGAAAAACGTTGTGGCGTATCACGTGATACACAAATGATATGTTCAACGGGAATCCCCTTTGATTAAACCAGTTAAATACTGTTTAATTCTTCTTTATATGATTTTACTTTATGCCAATCATATAGCCATTATCATCAGTGATATGATCGTTATCTATTCTGGTCAAGTATAGACGTGTATTCGGTGAACACTTAAACAGAAATTTTTCATTGCTCACCACATGTACGGACAGATACAAAATTTTCTGTTTAAGTGTTCTTCAAATATACGTCTATTCTTCACCAGAATAAATAACTATCATATACTAAGGCCTAAAATAAATTCATATAAAGTAGATTTAGACAGTCTTTACTTGGTTTAATCAAAGGGGACTCCCGTGGAACATATCATTTGTATATCACGTGATACGCCATAGTGAAGAATACAACCATAAAGATGAGATGTAAATAACAACAAATAAAAATGACTTACGTGGCAGATGGCCGTCCTAAGTCGGCACCGGTTGCCCATTGGTCTCGTTGGTTTATGTGTAGTCTTTCAAGTTTCTGTGTTGTGCGTTGACGTTCCTTGTCCCTTGCGCGTCTTTTTTTGTGCTTGTCTGCTTTGTGTTTTTGCATTGGGTGTTTTGCTGTGGGTGCTGCAACCTGGTGTTGTTGGAGATCCCCTCCTTTGTTCTATGGTGTGAGTTGGTGTTCCTTGTCCCTTTTGCGTCTCTTTCTGTGGGTGACTGTTTTGTTTGTTTTGCATGGGTGATTTGGGATTTTGCTGTGAGTGCTGCAACCTAGTGTTGTTGAAGATCCCCTCCTTTCTTTTACAAAAAATGGAAATTCAGACTTTCATTTGATCTGACTTTTCTTTTACCTGTTCTTACTTGAATCCGTGTACAATTATTTTTGTTAAAGTACCCTTTTTTTGTTCATGCGATGGCACTTGTGGAATTATTCAAGCTAAGGAACCATAACCAGGATAGACTGGTTGAGACACAAGTAAAAAGAATATTTATCGTTTGTGAAAAATACTGGGATAGGGTTAAACTGTATATTATAGACTTTAAACCCACGTCAATATGTGAATAGTAAAGAGATCATATTTGAAAATAATAAATAAATAAATGCAAGTATCAGACACAACACTAAACGTTCGTGTTGTCATTTTTAACATAAATGCTCAAAGAACACTTCCCTAAATAAAAAAGTACAAATCATAATTAGCTATGGATACATCCTATATGTATAGTTGTCACTCATGTGATGGCTTATCATGGCAAGTCTTCAAAAAGTTTCTCATATACAAATAATAATAAACGTCAGCTCGAACATGTTTAACCTTCCATGAAACAATGTTTTTTTAATTGCAATTGTGCATTTGGTATTACAATTCTATACTTCAGAAGGTTTTTTTTTATAAACCCCAACCTACAATGCAAAGATTTCATTAAAGTGATAGCTTTTATAATTCATTTATATATTATCCAGGTATAGATTTACTCAATTGAAGTTACAGCATAATTTCTACAAGGTCCATTGTTCAAAATTACTTTCTCGATTTCATAAACTCTTATAAAATTTGAGATAAAGCCAAATACTCATATCTTTAATTTGAAAATCTTTGTTGGTGGCGCCTCTAATATTGTTTAAGAAAATAATCCATTACTTATGCGAATGGAAAATACATATAAATATTAATCCCAAGGCCTAGGGTATTAATGTCCTCCACAATTTAGACAATTACTGTGTTGCCATGGTTCACTAAGTGTAAAAATGTTTATAACTTAAGGTAAACAAGCAGACAGAGAGTCAAATTTAATACTTTTTTGGTATGATGATATCATCAATTTAACTGTGATTTTTTTTTTTTCGATTTACTTATATATCAAATGTTATTTCCTATTATTTATTCCGTAATTTTGAGTTCACCGGCCTTGTTTTGCCCGTACACGGATCGAGTCTGTACACTATTCGTTCTAAAGTATTCCATTAGTCATCATGTTTCTTTTCTATTATTGGTTGTCTATATCAAATCATTGCTTATTTTTCCTTCTAACTTGTTCCTCGTTTTCTTTACTATATATACATGTACAGTTGTACAAGGCGCCGTATGGTTTATTAATTGAATGTCTTGTCAACTAGCATATTGTGATTCTGCTTTATGTTATTTATCTGATCATCTTTATCTCACTCGAATAAATACATGAAGACACCGCGTGCAATATTCAGACAATATCGGATCCATCCAATAAAGGGAGAATGCACGTCGCTTGGAAATAAAAGATATAGATAGCACAAAAAAGGGTACAAGCGGCAACGACAGTAACGTGCTTAAAACCAGCAAAAGGGACATTACATCCATCGAGCCGTCTGGATACACAAATATGTACTAGTATCCAGACGGAACAAGGGTCAATACAATTAGTTATACAGTTTTTATATGGGGAATACAGAAATATATTGGGTCGATAAAAAAAGTTGTATTCGCCTCGCCCATACAACTTTTTTTCATCGACCCAATATATCTTCGTATCCCCCCTGTAAAACACTGTATAACGAATTTATCCCATCGATGGCTTTTGGCTTGTGTATGTAACGTCAGTATATTTTAAAGCATCTCGGTGACATCGATATCGTAAAGCGTCTTAGCAGTAGCAGCAGGATATTAAAATAATTTCCTGTCAGTAAAATGATACAACATAATATTTATCTTCTCGACCAATCAGATTGCAAGAAATTTGCCAGAAGGGGGGGGGGATAAAATATATAACAATTACATTTGATATAAGATTTACATCATTTTACATGTCAATGAATTTCGTATCGTGATAGTAGTATTTTCATATTTGTATACTGCATAATATTAATATATACTTCATGCATAAACGATATCTATATTGTACTTTGTTGGTCACTTTATGAAGATACGATACCTTACTATTCTGCTTGGTCACACTATTCACACAAATTCTATACACATATATGTAGCTACTGTACCGTGAAGTTCAGAAAATGATCTGGTCTTTTATATTAAGAGGCCTCCATCTCTATCAATCAAATACCCCTGAACCTCTTTCATTACATCCAGTAGAACGGTACTAAGGTCGTTCGTTTCCCCTCCAAGTACCCCTTTGACCAAGTTTGATACTTGATTCATAAAATTAATCTATAAGTTTGATAAAGCAAAAGTAAAGTACCGATTTGTCAGGAAAACATCAATATCTATGATATTGTACGTTTTCTTCAAGAGTTCTTCTTTTATATATCATGATTATATCCAAGACATTGGAGTCGAAATTGCCTGCATATACATCAAGACTCTGTGAAGAAATGTGCTACGTAAGCAAAATGCATCTGTGAAGGAATGTGCAGGCGTAAGCAAAATGCGTCATTAAGTAGATTATTTAAGGGGTTCCACTGGGAAGAAAAATCTTGAAAATGTATTCGATTTAACGATTCAATACAAACTTATTCCACATGTCCATGTCCACATGTCCAATCTTGATGTCTGTATCATCTTTGTTAATAGGTCTTGGAAAATGTCAGTGTGAACACATTGTAAACACGGAGACATTTCACCATTGAAAGGAGGGTGCTATCTCCAACTATTGTAAATTTTCCATCTAGATCCATTGATAAATTATCCTTAAGGAACCTCGAGAAATGAAATCAAGGTCTGTGTAGGCACTGAGGGTGATAACATGTAAACAATGTATTTTAGGGAGCAACCATTTGATTAATAGGGGCGGGGGGAAGGGGGGGGACGAAGACTTTACAAACAAAATAAAAACTTCCGGATCGAAATTTAAGGGAAAAATTATCCGGATCATCAAATTGTCCACATTATTGTTAAATACGTTTTTGAGTGTCATAAAATAATTACAAATAACCAAAAGTCTCTGAGTGTAGCTTTCCTGGTTGCTTTGTTTTATTCAATCATTGGCATATCAGGTTCGATTTTTATGCCCCCGGAATCAAAGTTTCGGGGAAATATAGTTTTTGGCCTTTTCGTCTGTTTGTCCGAAAAACTTTAACATTAAGCATAACTTTTGAATGGTAAGTGATAGGGCTTTCATATTTGGCATGTGGTTTTCTTGTGACAAGACCTTTCCACTGATACCAAAAAAATTGACCTCGTGACATTGACCTTTCACCTACTTTCCAATAACTGTGACATTGGGCATTGTAATGTGTTCAAATAATCTTTAATTCATTAAATACTTCAATGGTGTGATTTTCCATAAGATAAAGAGTCATAACGCTCCCTACTCTGTTTATCTTTAAACTTGCCAATTTCTAACGTCTGTTTATACTTTTACTAGTTTTATATGTAATGGAATATCTGACCGTGAGAATATGTTTTCATACAGAATAAATGTAGTATAAGAACTAAGCAGACGCGTCCTTATTTCATAGACAGAAAAAAGAAAACGAATTTTTAAATGGCGACGAGAATTCAAATTCAATTAAAAATTGAACATAACATTATGATGGCGGAAGCACTACCTTTTACAGTATTTCAAGAATTTAAGGTCAATGCAGAAGGCGCAGATGGAGAAAATTTTGTGCAACGTCTGGAAAACCTCTTCGTCGCGATGACAAATTCGGACAAGAGGAGACGAGCGTATGACATTTTCGACACTCATAGATACGGGAAACGACAAAAATTATTATCAATTGAAGGAATGTTTAAATGATAATTTGAACCAAAATTCAACAAGGAGTACGAGAGTTATGTGTTTCGTTAGTCACATCAGAGTTCAGAAGAAACCGTGGACCATTACCACAGAAGAGTAGTGTAAGCCGCTCCGCTGGGCGGGTAGTATTTTTAGAACGGGAGAATTCCGGGATTTAAGTATAGGTTTGGAGAAATTCGGGTTTATTTTTAGGTGTAGGGAAGTCCATGGTGAATTCCTGGGAAATTCCCAAGTCTATATTTAGGTGTTGGAATGTTCCTGAATGTATATTTAGGTTTTAGGAAAGTCACATTTCTATATTTAGATGTTGTTCTAGAAAATCATCTATTCGTGGAGGAGAAATTCTCCTTCAAGTAGGTGAAAGAAATAATAAAGACAAATCAAAAGTTTGCAATTTTCATTCAACATTGTATATATTTCAGAACAAAAGTATATGACTGTGCTGTGGCCTAACATTCTGTCTCGCCATAGGTGGGCGTCCTCAATTTGCTCCGTAGGTGGGTATGGGTTATTTGGTCTGTAGTTGGGTCCATAGTTGTATTCCTGTTGTACAGGACAGTCTCTGGCCCAGTGTCCCGAGCCTTGGCACTTGTACCAAATGTTCTGCTTCTTGGGCGGCTAGGGACATTCGATAGCAAAGGTCCCTCTTCATTGCAATTGTACCATACGTATCTGACTTTCTTCTTTTGTGGTTCGTCTCCTTCTGTATTTCTCTTGTTGTCCATCAATGTATGTATGTCGGCTTGCATCTTGGAAATGGATGTCTGTACATCTTCCATCATGGCAGTCATGCGCTGACAATTGCTATGGATGTCGTCCATTCTCTTGTCTGCAGGCTGCTGTACATTGCCGTTTGGCCCTTGAAATTCAAAGTTCGTTAAATCAATATCAGCAACTTGTTGAGAAGTCATCTTAGTTGTGTCTCCAATGAAGTCCCAGGATGTGTTTTTCGGCAATTCATATTTACTTTCTGTACTCCTTACAACCATCCATATCGATCTCTTGACTTACAATGACAGAGGAATGCAAAAAAGAACCAGGTATTATCTGTGATACCTGACTGACTATGAATAGCCCATTTCAAAGTCATACATTCCGAGCGACCTCTTACGATCATAGTTGGACGAATTCAACACCATCAATTTAAATGCCTGACCGCATTCTTCGAGTTCTACTGACCTAGTTACTAGTACATCAAATTATATTTTTAATGGTAAAATGGTCGTTTTCGTTACCTAGAACTCTTTCCATTTTTTATCAGGATTTTCCATTTTAATCCTCTTTTTTCCTTGGAATCTGACTAGAAAATACGACACAAAAGTAAGCAAACGAACAGCCATTTGTGCAAAATCTGTTTATGTTTTTAAATAAAAGTCATTATATTCAGCTTGTTTTTGGTGGATTCACCAAAATTTTTAAGACTTTTTAGAAATTACGAGAAATAAGGATGTAACTTAGTTTATATTATTCACCACTGCTTGGTGAAATGAGACAAATAGCGTAGATTACGTTGGTTGCATTCAAACGCTTTACAATTTGGTGGGACCACCAAACAAATCCATTCTACATGATATCTTCTTTCTCCATATGCTCTACTGTTGGTGGAACCACCAATTAAGTGTACACGATTTATGATAAATAAATATTGATCATGTTAAGCTGAAATAAAAACACCAAATCTTTAAAATACTAAATAGACATACTATTTGGTGAAACCACCAAATCTACGATTAAATTGTGAAAATATGATTTGGTGACACCACCAAATCTAAGATAAAATCATGAAAATATAACTTGGTGAAGGCACCAAATCCAAGATCAAATTGTGAAAATATAAATTGGTGGATTACCAAGACTACGATTAAAGTATTAAAATATAACTTTGTGGAACCACCAAATCTACGGTCAAATTGTGAATAAACAAGTTGGTGGAACCACCAAATCTACAGTTAAATTATGAAAATATAATTTAACATCACCAAATCTACGATCGAATTGTGAGTGCGGCGCCAAATCTAAGATCACGCTATGAGAGAACAATTCGGTGAAACCACCAAATCTTAGATGAAATTATGAAAATAAGTTTTGGTGGCTTCACTAAATCTTAGATCAACATGATCAAATTATGAATAACCAAGTCGATGAAACCACAAGATCTATACGATCAAATAATGAAAATAAAACTCGGTAAAATCGCCAAATGTAAGATCAAATTATGAATACACATAAGTTGGTGAAACCACCATATCTTAGATCAAATTATGAATACATATAAGTTGGTGAAACGACCACATTTTAGATCAAATTATGAATATATATAAGTTGGTGAAACCACCAAATTTTAGATCAAATTGTGAATATATATACGTTGGTGAAACCACCAAATTTAAGATCAAATTATGAATATATATACGTTGGTGAAACCACCAAATTTAAGATCAAATTGTGAATACAAATACGTTGGTGAAACCACCAAATCTAAGATTAAATTGTGAATACATACACGTTGGTGAAACCACCAAATCTAAGAACAAATCATGAAAACATATATGTAGGTGAAACCACCAAACTTAAGATCAAGGAATAAGTAGGTTGGTGAAATCACGGAAACTCTTCAGAGTATAATTATGATGATGTAGAATTTGGTGGATCCACTAAAACATTTCGAAATCAATTATTTACGCAGACTTTGATGGGATCACCAAAATCCTTCAAAAGTTTCTGATTTGCATGATTATGAGGGAACAACAAATGTGAGGTACTTTATTATGGTCATCGTGGTCGGCAAAATAACTAAATCTTTAATTCTTCGATTGTTACATCAATGAAATGTGAAGAAATTTTAACACGTGCAGAAGAAATTGATTACCATTGTCATTAACCGTATAAATCATTTGTTGGAGTCACCACGATTACAGTTCTACGAGAATTAAAGAAGAATACATCCTCTCTCTTTGTAACTAACGTTATTTCCATTCGTAGAACAACATAATCGATGAATTAATTCGTCCTTAAACTATGTCTTGGAATTTCTTGACATACAGATGGATAGACAGACGGTCACATACAGAAAATCCGTCTACCGTGTTCGGTAGGTGACACAATCGATGTACATTTAACATTTTCTTGCAATGCCATTCAGTATAATGTGATGACTGGACAAACAATGCCGAATATTATCCATCTTCACACATCTTTTCACATGTTCACGTCCTTCTTGTGCAGTCGAAATGAAAGTATTCTTCAACGCTATTTCTTCGTAGCACACATCGACCTTAAAAAAAGTAAGTAGCTTAATCGCACAGACTAAGGTAAAAGTATCTTTTTTATTTACTTATGTACAGTGTGTATTTTGGCTGCTTCAGATAGTATCTTTTATATATCTACAAATGATTCAACTCATTTAACTTACCACTACTTGCAACTTTCCCTCCTTTCTTTTAACGTAATAGCATAGAACCACTACTCGATTGATTTGAACATATACTGGTTTGCTTTCTACCAATCTTTATGTAAGGTATGCATACAAAGAAGTGAAACTGAAATCATATCACAGTGAAAACAAAGGCTAGATCAGTTAAAATGCTCCCTATGATTTTAATACAAAAACTTTAATTTTCGGACTGTATTTGACCGTTCAGAAATGATTATGAATGACATGCCGACTCTCCCCCGGCACCTAGTCTCATTATGGAAAATCTGATTATTTTACATCAATATGCCTTCTCGACTTTGAGACTGAATAACTGATAGGTACTTCTTTAATATTTTTATTGAATACCTTTGTCTTAATGCCGACATCCAGTAAAGATGTTTGGGAAGTTTGAACAAATTATCCTGCAGACGTGAAATGCTACTTTATTTTTGGTACACAATATGTTCTAGCCGCAGAAACGGCCAACGACACTTGGATATTTGGTTGGTAGGGGTGTGTTGGCCGCAGGAAAGTACATTGAACAAACCCGGGACCCAAATTTAGGATATGGCCGGCACGAATCGGCACGAATCGGCAAATTTTCTAGGGGATTATTGACTGTGTCTCACTCGAATAAAATAAAACTAAACGATCGGCAATCATATTTTACCTTGTTAAGCTTTAATATCAATGATACGGCCGGGATTCTACTTGCCTCCGCTTCGTCTCTTCGAATTCAAGCGCCATGTTGTAAGTTTACACTCATGCGTCAGGTCAAACACGTGACACCTCGATCCATATGAATGGAAGTTGTTATGGAAACAACCTCGTGGTGTCACGTGTTTGACCTGACGCAAATTCTACATGCATTATTAAATGATAAGCTAACATATACAAAGTGTACTTTCAGCAACGATTTCATTCGAGTTTGAGGAAACCCCCGGTTCTAGAAATAGTGCTATTAATAGACTTCCGTGAAAAATTGTGTTGATCGATGTATCAACAAAATTTCTCAGCCAGCTATCCTACTAAATATGATGAAATTCGCATAAACAGTCTATACCTGCATCAACAACCTCTCCCCCGTCTTAGCACACGATTTCTTATCAATGATGAAAAAAACCCTTAATATATATATATTAACATGATAAATATAAAAAAAGAATGAGAATTGTTCTACCATTATTCAAGATTCAGACCATTTGGACACATCTATAGTTTTAAAGAATTTCTAAGATTTTAATTGCGAAAAGCTACTCATAGCATTGAAATTATCTTGGCCTTGATAATTGAAGTAATTGGAATCACAAGAATAAAATTGTTTCAATCAAGAATGAAATTAAAACAAAGGAGGGAATCTTCAACAACACCAGGTTGTAGCGCCCACAGCAAAACCCCCAGTACAAAGACACAAAGCAGACAAGCAGGGAAAGTAAATTTTTACTTAATCTTCTATAAAAGGACTATTGATTCGTACGTGCAGTCTGCATTATTATCAATATTCAGACAAGAAATTCATTTTTGATACAACATTATCGATAATATATAATGCCATTTGCTGCTGATACAAGAACATCACATGTAAATTTTAAAATTAAATAATAAGGTCCTGACTGCTTGTTCGGGATAGCAATAATCAATTCATGTGACGATGATTGGTTGCATATTATCTTTACTACCCTAAACTGACTTTCGTATTGATGTAAAGATTTTATGGATATGCCCCTAATGATGCCTCGTGTCGTTTGATGTTGCTTTGAGCCTTATATAAATTGCTGTCAAGATTATCACTTAGATTAGTAAAAACCGCTCCTGTGTTTCGTAATCTTCTTTATCTCACTCGTAATGTTTCAGCCAACAAAGTAACCACTGTATTTAAACGTGCATAAATTCACGCAGAGTTCAATTGCTTTTGCCTTTGAGCATGCTGAGTGTATATAAGTTCAAGCAATATTATGTTAATCAAATTATGTCTTAGGGTCCGCTCACCAGTTTCTCTTACCCGGTCAAGCGGCACAGAAATATTGCAATCATACGTAATTTGACGTCATCTCATTTTATTTCTATATATTTCACATTATTATTCTATATATCAATCTGTTCGTTATATCTATAGCTTTTATATGATACTAGTCTCAAGGTCATGTTTAGATTGCTATAGATAATAAATATCATACATTTTTTCTGAAAATGTTAAGAAAATTGGCCTTAAATTCATGGTTTTTGCCATTTTTCTTTGTATTGTTTCTATTTGCTTAAAGCTATTTTCTTATACTCCATTCTAGCTAAATTTTAAAAATTTCCAACACATTTAACTCAAAAAATATACAAAAATCCAAAAACTTCTATTTTCCCTTATGAAGTCTTGTCAAACAGGGAAAATCCGGTACGCCTTTTAAAATATCTATATTTAGACTTAATAAGTCATGTGACCTACACTTTTTATTGCTCTTACACAAGGCAGGCATACTCTACAATATGCATCTTACCACTATAGACTATCTTCATAATGGTCTTCTCAACCCACCTTTCAAATCCACTCAATTTCCCTTATTTCAGCTTTTCCACCCTGGACATTTTTGGTTTACTCTAAAAACCGGTGAACGGACCCTTGCGCATCCAAACAAACGAGATGTGAATGCTATCAAGGCTCTTGCGGATATATACATGTAGTACATGTATTCGTTAAAAAGGGGCACACCTTTTACATAATTTTGATTTTCACATTTGAGTATATCTGGTGCCTCTTCCTTTCTTTTTTGACTATTTTGCTATTCAATGTCCGTATCAGAATGTTTTTAGTCTCTTTACATCTTTTGGGTTTAATAAAAGCGGCAAAATATAACATTTTGCACAACATACTTCGTGCAACATCCATTTGTATGACGAATATTTAATATATACAAATGTATACGTGTTTGTATTGCATATGAAACGTTTGCAATAATGCACTCCAAAAACATTGCGTACATAGGTAACAAAAACGTTTGTTAAAGATATAATCATCCTCCTAACGCAGTTATACCACTCAATGTATGTGTCCTTCCATTTCTTCCCTCCTCCTTTTTCTCGAAATAGAATGGTAGGAAAGGGAGAAAGGGATATTCTATCAATTTTGTTTAACATATTTAAGCTTGCGTTATAAAGAGCAGTTCGGACATGTGCTGCCATTTTATGCCTATAAGAAACAATGACGCATTCCATTGCATTGTCAGTTAGATCTATGTTAATCAAAACAGAAGCTTTCTACAGCTAACTTTTATAATGGGAAACGTCTTCAAATTCAATAACATCATTTAAGAACAGATAAATTTACAGCATGGACCAGGTATGATGTAAGCCGCAATGTCTAGTTCTTGGAACTTAGTGCATACAATGCACTTGCACAAATCCAATGTGTGTGCTCAATTTCCTAATTAAGAAAAAAGAAATACCAAGTTCTTTGTAAATGAAGTAAGTAAATACTGTGTATAACAGTTTCATCATAGCTGAATTCAGTAATACTTTTTCGTTGAAACACGGTTCAAAATATAATGTATATGTGATCAGTTTATGTAAGCATTATAATTCTGCAAATGCAAGTTTCGTGTTTTGCGTTCCTTCCGCTGTATTGTTACATGAAATCAAATGAATATCGTGAATTCACATGATATACATGCGTTCACGTAAATTTCTTAATTATAAGAATATATTTTAATGACGAAAAGATAGCCTCCTTTATTGTGCGGTAGATAAGAACACCGAGCTCTTTAAGTGATTCTCGTACTTCTAAACATAGCTTTCTAATAAACTAACCTGAATACAATGTTGTTACATGTAGCTTTTTCTGAGTTAAAGAAGATCCTGACGATAATCTCAACAGCACTCACAATAGAGCACAAAATTAAACATCGACGGACCCCTAGCAAGCTAGAGGTGGGACCAGGTGCCCGGGAGTAACGTTTGCTCATTATGCTCAATATAAAGCTCATGTTCTGAGAGTCTTCAGTGTATTTTCAATACGACTTTCACATTTGAACATTGCTACAAATGCAGGAACCGAGCATTGTGTTCATACTTCATATTCTTAGGAACAATACAATGTATCTTACTATCTTCATGATACCGTGATAACTGTATTCTGCTAGAGCTATATTGTAAGCATGTACTTCGTTTAAAACTTGCCGTTTTAACTTATATTAACGTTGTTTTTTTTAAACGTTTTTTTTTTAAATTTGTACCATTAATGCCGTTTGTAATATTCTACAACTTTTGTGTTTTCTAGTACTCTGTTAATACGGATATTCGACAAATTGACCCAAGTCTTAAATGTACATATTCCGTCTATAGAAGCTATTTAGGGTTTTTGAAAATGTCATTAAAACCATATTTCTCTGCACCGTACATACGGAGTTAAAACTCAAAGAACGCAAGTAGAGGTAAAAGAAGTGATGAATATGGATACTCCCAATTTCTCATCTCTACGGAAGCTAGGAGACGATTTGCACAATCAAAGTGTGTAGAAAACGGACAAGGGGAAATTATTTTGGCAAGACGACCCAGATACAAATTTGATGTTACGCAATTTTGACCATGTCTGCATTTTAGAGAATGGGTGATATTAAAAAATATCAAAGACCAAAACAAGGAATGTGCTCAGAATTCAATGGTGAAAGAAAGAAAAAGGGATCTTATATTGAAATCTCAAGTGCTTGCTGGACATGTAAAAGAAAAATCTTCCTCACAGATCAAGTTGTCGGATACAACAACCAAAGTAGCTCAGAATGATCCCTTGATCGTAGCTTTAGGAGAAAGCTGGCTGAAAAGAAATTGCGCCAACAAAGATAAAAGGAAGTATTATCTTAGGTCAAGGATGCGCCTGTGTGCAAGGTTTCTGATTCAACTTAGGGTCATAAACAAATCAGTTGAGATGACAAAGGATTGCACGTATTCCAAAGAACAAGCGGGAAATTCAACAACAGAACCATGTCTTTGGGAGTTTTTAAAGCCTCAACATTTTGACAATTTAGTCTTGGCAGCATTAAGATGTTCATACCCTGATGCTGATGACTGTGAGGAATTGCTTTCACCATCAAATGCTATTCTCATACTGTCGACTTTTCAGAGTATAGTTTACGTTTTACCACAACAGTTCCTTTACAAGAGGTAGGTATGAAGGAATTTTAATCCAAGCTACTGTTGCTGTCCATTACTTAGATAAAGACTTCAACTTAAAAAAAATAGCAATCCACTTTTTGTGTCGCCTGCGAAGCGGTTTGATTATTATTCTAAAAAGTGGATCAAAATTATTGGTATCAGTAGAAAAGTCTTGACAAATGAAATTCATTTGAAATATCAGACCTCTTAATTACAAATTAAAAGATATGGTCATTCTCAAATTTTCAGAAAAGTGTGTCAATCATCTAGGTCAAGGTCGCCACGTAAAAACTGGTAACAAAAAGGTCTCATCGTAAGAAATATTTAAGACCTATTACCTACCAATAAACAGATATATACATCCTTAATTTCTTAGAAAAGAAGGTCAAATAGCTAGGTTAAATTATGGTATGTGTAGAAAGGCATTGTTACAAGGAAACTACATGTGAAATATCAAAGCCCTATCACCTACCAATCAAAAGATATAGCCAATTTTACTTTTCTTTAAAAGCAGGTCAAATATCTAGGTCAAGGACACAAGGTCAAATATTATTGTATGTGCAGAAATGTCTTGTTACAAGGAATACACATATGAAATACCAAAGCCCTATTACTTACCAATCATAAGATATAAACAATCTTAATCTTTTTAAAAGTAGGTCAAATATGTAGGGCAATGTCAATAGGTCAAAAATTATAGTATGTGTAGAAAGGCGTTCCTACAAGGAATACATATGTGAACCAATATTAAAGCCCTATCACTTACCAATCAAAAGATAAAGTGAATCTTATCTTTTTTCAAAAGTAGGTCAAATATCTAGGTCAAGGTCACAAGGTAAAAAATTATGGTATCTGTAGAAAGGTCTTGCCACAAGGATTGCACATGTGATATATCAAAGTCATCGCACTTACTAATCAAAAGATATATCCATTGTTAATCTTATTGAAAAGTGGGTCAAATATGTAGGTCAAGGTCACTATGTCAAAAGCTATGGTATGTGTAGGCAGGTCTTGTCACAAGGAATACACATTTGAAATATCAAAGTCCTATCACTTACCATTCAAAAGGTATGGGATGTGACACCCAAAGTGTGACAGACAGACAGACGGAAGGACGGACGGACAACGGACAAAGTGATCCCTAAGTGTCGCTATGCTTCGCAGGCGACACAAAAATTATAACCTTCAAATTTCCACGTACTCCCCTTTTTCTTTGATTGTTTTAGAGTTTTCCATCATTTGGTATGTTCATTCATTGTGATTTATTGATTTCATGTTTGCATTTTGGTTTGACTTTCACTCATTTATTTCAATCACTTACCGCTTACAGATTAAGTTTTATCGACAGACATATGGATTGAAAAACGCCAGCCAAGACGAATCACGTAATTTCGACCAGTCTCTTGCCATTAACGATTAAAAAGGAAAAAACATGACATACATCAGCAAAAGGCGATTGTTTTCAGTCAATATCAGTGACAAAAATTGGATTCTTTTCAGCTCACCTGAGCGAAGCTCTAGTGAGCTTCGTCCAATTTCTGTTTGTCTGTCTGTCCGTCCTTTTGGCGTAAACTTTTTACATTTTCAATTTCTCCTCTGGTACCGCTCAACAGAATTTCACGAAACATCACAGGAAGCAAGTACGCAAAGTCCCCTACAAAGTTTTTGTTTGTCATGCCGATCGGTCAACAAAGATGGCCACCGAGTGCTCTGATTAGCTGACACATTTTCATCTTCTTTTCAAATTTCACTAAACCTTAAACATGTTTAAGGAAGCAATTACTCTAGGTCCTCTGTCACTTTGTGTTTTTCGTACCGATCCGTCAACAAATACGGCTTTGATTGGCTGACACATTTTCGACATTTTCTCTGGAACCGCTGCACATAATCTTATGAAACCTTAAAGAAAGCAAGTACACAAGGTTCTCTACAGTTTGTGTTTTTGGTGCCGATCGATCAATAGGTATGACTGCTGAGGGCTCTGATTGGCTGACACATTTTCAATTTTTCTGCAACCGCTGCACAGAATTTCAGGAAACCTTAAAGGTAGCAAATTCTCAAAGTATTCTGTGTGTTGTCTTTTTCGTTCCGTTCGGACAATTAATATGGCTGCTGAAGGCTCCGATTGGAGGACATATTTTCGATTTCTCCTCTGCAACATCTGCACGGAATTTCCAAAAAAAAGGAGTACTGATGGAAATTCTATCAAATTGTCCACTCTCATTCTTTCGTCTGCAACTCATGTGAGCGATGTCGCCCCCTTGGGCCTCTTGTTTTTGTGATCTGATTTAATTCTCACTCAACTTACCGTTTTTATAGGGATGAGTTGCAGAAAGGAATACTAGTACAGGTTTAAAGAAGGGAGGGGATCTCCAACCAGACCTGGTTGCAGTACCAACAACAAAACACTCGAAAACACAGAGAGGGGATTGAGAAATGGTACACTGTCATCATATTCAGATTCAAGAAGTGGTAAGTTATATGAGAGATATGAAGAATATTATCTTTAGCAGTGAAAATGTAGCCAAAATATCCATAACTTCATGAATAGATAAGTAAATAAAAACATTATTCTTTACCTACGCTTCTTTATATTTTGTTTTCAAGGTCGATGTATGCTATGAAGAAGGTAGCGTTAAAGAATTTTTTCATTTCGACTGCACAGGAAGGACGTGAAAAGATGTGTGAAGATGGATGTTATTGTTGAAACTGTTATCATAGGATTATTCATCTAAGTTTATCCAATCATCTCATTGTACTCAATGGTCTCTTATTTGATGTATTGATTGTGTTCCCTACCTAGCATGGCAGATGAATATTCGGTATGTGACCGTCTGTCCATCCATCTGTATGTTAAAATAGCTGAAACACCCTCGAATAGTCTTAATTTAAGGTCGGATGTTTAGCTCATCTGAACCAAGGGCTAATATTATACAGAGAAAGTGAGCTATTCTCAAGGTGCTTCGTCCGGCGTCCGCCCAGCGTGTCTCATCTCCTCTGCAGAATGTCATGAATCCATACAGAAAGCAAATATAAACCTTGAAGCTTATTCTGCACATATTGAAATTTCTTACAATTTGTTTGATAATTATATCAATCGTAGAAAGCTAGATGTGGTAATCTCACCAACCACATTAACCTTAATATCCCTTAAAGGAATATATTTTTTGACATGTTGGTTTTTCTTTAAATCTAAATCAATCAACCCACCATGTACAACGAGGATTTGATGGAACTACCAAATGATGGAGTCGAATTGTATTTTCTGAATGACTGGAAAAACCTCATTTTGAACATTACTGACATTCGTATAGACACCTTCCACAAAATCCTCATCTTTTTAATTATTCAAGTTCTAGATCTGAAAGATATTTCCAATCCAAATTACGTAATTTACATGAAAAAAAATTGTCTTTGCTCCTGCAGATAAAGCAGCTAACAACACCATAATCATATGAAAATTATATATCAACTTAAGTTTCGTAACTTTCGTCTACAAATACTTATATCAAAAGCAATGAAAGTGTCCCCAACGTTTTGAGCAAACATAACAGTGAAATATCTTCAGTCAACATCCTTATTTCTAAATTGGATCTTCCTACTATATACTGCATACCAAAACTACACAAATATCTACAAATTTAGATTCATTGCTAATTCTAGTAACTGCTCAACTACAAGTTGGTATAGAAATCTGACGTCAGCCCTCACGGCGGTAAAAGAACACGTGGCAAAATATTGTGAAACTGTTCTGAACAGGAATGATGTAAATTTATTTTGGTCTATAAAAAATCCCGGGGATGTGATTGACAAAATTAAATCTAGAAATTTTCAAGCCAATACGATTTCTTCATAGGGCTTTTCAAATATGTACACCACGCTTCCTCACGACAAGATTAATGATCAATATGAAAGCCCTGTCGCTTACCAAACAAAAGCTTTGACACCCAAAGGGTGGCAGACGGACAAAATGACCCCTTAGTATCTTTTCCTTCACAGGCGACACAAAAATAAGGCATGCGGTTATGTCAACTAAAGTTTGTACATGGAGGATACAGGTTGACAAATCCTGCATACACAATCTTTATTTTTTTTTTTTGTGTCTTCATAATTCTATACTGGGAATAGTTGTTCTCTGTTCTCACTGAACATTTTTGTAGAGTTCCTCAAATACTTGCATTGTTCGTTACACATGCCACCAGTAAAGTTAAAAAAGGGGGCGTACGTAATACAGTCCGTGATCTGCTGTAGCGAGCATTTTATCACCCGAGGAGTCCGACTGACATTCTTAGAGGGCAGATAGTCTGTGCCCCGTCCGCTAAATAGGTTTGGACAGGGTCCGTCGTGGAGTCCATAGTTTAAACATGACTGCGACAAGCATATGATTCCTTCTGTCGGGCATGACACTTTCGCATTAATAAATGTTTGAGGTGCTGTCTACTGTCAAAGGTGTAGATGATGACTTCAATGAAATATTTCGAAGGTTGGATCTGAAATATGGAAGACCAGATCAGACTAAAAAAGTTATTACCGTCTGTGAAAAAAAAAATAGGTCATTATGAAAAAACAACTGAAATCTTACGAATATAGAAAACAATATTCAATGACAAATATGGATAATGACAATATCCCTGTATACAGCATAAAATCGATAATTCAGAAAATCAGAAACCAAAGACATACAAAATCAGGATAAAACTGGAACAAAGACAAACAAACAAAAACCTCCATCATAGGAAAAGAAGCGAACTCCCGATATGGGAGTGCGACCAGGTGCCCAGGAAGGGTAAACGTTTCCTGCTTGCATTCAACACCCACCGCTTCAATTAAGTAGAACTGTCACATCTGGTTACTTCCATTTCGGGAGACCTAGAGTACAATCTTTGGTTGGGTGGTTCAAATGGTCTATGACAGAATAACATCCACCATTCTGGAGAGTGGGAAATCATAGTGTATTACGAATTCCCCATATCGACCGTAGAACTTCCTCAGTGACGATGTTAGTCGGTCACAAACATATTCCTGACTAAGAAGCTTATCTGAAAGACGCCTAGCTTTAGAACAAAATCCGTATATTTGGTACTTGCTCTGGCATAGCGTATCAACTGAGATAAGAACACGCCATAAGCAGGCGATGAAGGGATGTCGCTACTCAGAAAAGGAAAGTTTGTGATGCTGAAATTGAAGTCTTCACGTTTGTCATAGTGTTTTGATTATATTTTCCTGACATTGTCGCCATAGCACTTTCTATATAGACACGACGTAAGACAGCGCATGAATTTTATATATTGTTTTCAGTTTCGTGCTTAAACATCGACGGCGGGTGCGGCTAGCCATTAGGGGATGCTTAATCCTCCCGGGCACCTGGTCCCACCTCCAGCTTGCTAGGGGTCCGTCGATGCTTAATCCAGGATAACCACACCATTTGCTACTTACGTGACAGATGGCCGTCCAAAGTCGGCACCGGTTACCCATTGGTCTCGTCGGTTTATGTGTAGTCTTTTGTGTTTGATGTAAACGTCTTCAAATTGAATAGCATCATTTAAGAACAAATAACACTGGGTGAAAAAACAAGTTTACGCAATGCGTAAACTATATGGAAACTTTGCGGAAATCTGAAGTTTCCATATAGTTTCCGCAAGGATTCCATCGCTGAAACTCAAGTTTACGCTTTGCGTAACCCGACTACCCGCTCAAATTCCAAATGGTTTACACAAGCGTAATCTTGTAATTTCCATCAAGTTTCCGCAACTGAAACTTAAAGGCACCAACTTGCGTAATCAATTGAAACTTCAGGATTCCAGATAGTTTACGCATATTTTACCTTGCGTAAACTTGATTGCCATTTTATGATATAAAGGTTCTGCTTGCGTAAACCATATGGAAACATGCATAAACTATTTGGAATCTGAATCAACACAAGTGTACGCATTGCGTAAACCATTTGGAATCTTTCAATATCAAGTTCAGGCTAGCGTAAACCATATAGAAACTGACCTTATAAAAGTTTTCAAATGTGTAATCTTGTTGAAACTAGCGTAAACCATTTGGAATCTGAATAAACACTGGTTTATGCAGTGTGTAAACCATTTGGAATCTTACTATATCAAGTTCAGTCTTGCGTAAACCATTTGGAATCCTACTTGAGTCTTGCGTAAACCATTTGGAATCTTACAATATCAAGTTCAGTCTTGCGTAAACCATTTGGAATCTTGCAATATCAAGTTCAGACTTGCGTAAACCATTTGGAATCTTACAATATAAAGTACAGACTTGTGTAAACCATTTGGAATCTTACTTGAGTCTTGTGTAAACCATTTGGAATCTTACAATATCAAGTTCAGCCTTGCGTAAACCATTTGGAATCTTACAATATCAAGTTCAGTCTTGCGTAAACCATTTGGAATCTTACAAAATCAAGTTCAGCCTTGCGTAAACCATTTGGAATCTTACAATATCAAGTTCAGTCTTGCGTAAACCATTTGGAATCTTACAAAATCAAGTTCAGACTTGCGTAAACCATTTGGAATCTTAAAATATCATGTTTAGACTTGCGTAAACCATTTGGAAACCATGTGTATAAAAGTTTCCAAATTTGTAATCTTGTTGAAACTAGCGTAATCTATTTGTAACCTTGATGTTCTATAGTTTACATAGTGTGTAAATTGCGAGGAACTAATGCTCTAAGTGTGATTACAGAATAAACCAGCAGAAGGTTTTGAAAACCATGTACTGATGTAGAAATTCAAATGTTAACGAGTTTTCAATGCATCCCCAAATAGCAAGAATATCTAGATATCAGCAAATTATTTTTCATCTACATTGCTTTATGTTGCTGAAAAAAAGACCAAATAATGTAGAATGAAACAAGTATTTAATTTTTATATTAATAATCATGTAATAAATTTATATATCAAAATGTAGCAAGAAACACATACAAAGGAAAAGAGTAGCCTAACAGCATTTTCCTATTTTTCCATTTAGTCTAGATGTGAAAACTATTTTCAAAATCTGAGTAAAATAAAAGACACTATTCTTGGACATAATTTCAAAAATCATGAAGAGGAAAAACAATATATGTTTATGAAACATTAATGTACTTCTGTCATCTACAATAATAGCTGTAGTCTGAAAAGAATGCAAAACGTCCAGGCAAAGGTCACTAGGTCAAGACAATTGGTATCACTAGGAATTTTTAGAATGGTCTTATCACTAGAAATACACTGTCAAATGAACTATGAAAGCCCTGTAACTTATCATTCAAAAGTTATGTCCAAGGTTAGTTTTAAAAAGAAGGTGGTCAAACTCTAAAGTCGAGGCCAAAATTTTGGTATCAGAGAGTAATGAGACAAGATTTCAACATTTCTCTTCAATTTGGCCTTCCAGATATGAACATGACACATCCTTGGGTTCTGGGCATCAACTTTGTGACTATACATGTATTATCTAAATTTATGATTGGGATTAAAAGTTATAAAACATAATTTTTTTGATTGTATGATAGATGGACAACAGACCGGGTAATTCCTATTAATCAAGATATAAGGACCTGTAACGATAAGGCGTAAAATCTGCCCAAAAATAATTAAACTTCAAAGTGCTTCATTTCTTTAATCAAGTTGGTAAAATATTTCCTAAGATAAAACCCCTCCAAATTCTTGTGAAAATTTTTCATAAAATTGCTCTAATAGAGAGATATTTTAGTATAAAGGTGCTTATTTTGTACAGAAATCAATGAAAATCGGAAAAGTTTTCATAAAATATCGTTGCCCCCCTTGAAACACAACACCACTTCTACCTAAGATGTATTTTCATAATACACATTTTCTGTAAAAGCCAAGTTGTGTTTCAAAGGGGGGAACAATAGTCAATTTACGAAAATGCGATTGGGCAGGTGGGGGTGAAGGAAAGATTTGAAATTAACAGAGAATTAGTAATTGGCATTTGGTTCGCTTTCGGCAAATAATTAACTTCTTTATCAATGGTATCGAATTGATCAATTTTCAACAAAGAATATCCGTTCTTGTTTACTTTTTCACTAATAAACTCCTTTATTTTACTTTCGGGCATCGATCACTCAACAGCCCCTCGCAATAAAAGTTAACAATTAGCGTTGACGACTGAAGCACCGGTCAATAATGGAAAAATGCTCAAAACTTCCTCTGTAACATTCAGTAAGTATTTAGAAAATGTATTTATGGTAAATGTAAAAGAAACATAATTTTATATACTGCAAAAAGCTGATTCAAACTATTTTTATAACGGCGGCATTTTTAGTTGTACAATATAAGTGAGAATGAGTGTTCGATTATGTACCTCTGGCCACGTGTTTACGGTTTGATAAATCCGGAATATAATATTTGGAGAAAATCTGGTTTTTGCACTATGTACCTTACTGAAACTTCCCATAGTAGTTAATTTTGTAATTTCAATCAACAAAAGCGACCGATTGTTAGAAAATTTTCGATATTTCACTCGTATTATTCATATCATAAAAGAGACCCCACCCTCACTTGTAGGTGAAAATATAGGTTACTTATCATAATTATGTCAACAAAACTTCTATATTTGATTAAAGACACTTGAAATGAAATAATTTCACGTACAGGACACATTTTAAATAATTCTGGTTGAGATGGTATCGCAAGTAAAATTTGGGCAGATTACGGCTCTTAACGTTACAGGTCCTTCCTTAAATTCTGTTTACATGTGATATATGTCCCTTAACAACATTGATTATATTATGCATGTGTTGAACATTGATTTAAGTAAAAAATCCACATAATGTCATTATGTTACAAATTTGTAACCATTTCAAAAGTTTGTCGCTATTGATGATATTGGTCTGCTAGCCACACAAATTGTGCTGAGGTTAAATTTCCCTGAATTAACTGCATCAGCTCATGAATCTTCTTTAGATGCTGAAAATAAATGCAAAGTAACAATTTATAAATACATGCAACAATACAAGAGACCAATAATCATTAAATACCAGAATTCTCTGATGAGACTGAAGCTCTCCTGGTTGTTTGCTTAAATAAATCTAAGTGACACCCATTTTCCAGAACCCTGGTGATCAGGGTCTAAAACAAAATACAAGACCAGAAAATGATTGATGCAATGGAAAAGAATTACTCTCTAGTCTCTACTAATTATACATTCTGAGAATTGGTGCTCATAGAGTTTGGTGCTCATAGAGTTAGGCCATGTAAAATAAAATCTATGTATCTCCGACACCGCCGTGCGCTATAATTTGCCGCCGACGAGACTTTTTTATTGCAACTACAGAAAAAAATATCCGCTGTGTCTCATCCTCGATTTAAAACAAAATATCCATTTATTTCATTGAACGTATATTGTCCTGTAAAATCGTCTAAACAGTACCCGATGAATAAATACTTTAAAAAGTCCGTATCATTCACGGCGCGTTCCGTATTTACGTTACGGGTAAAGACTATTGTATAGGATATACTAACAATGTGCCGACACGTGTCGTGGACACTTGGACGGCCGGCTATTCGTGTGTTTAATACATCGAGTATTACATGTATTAAAACGTTCGTTTAGTTTTCTTTATTGATTTCTACAGCATATGTTAATACCCATGCCAACAATAGTAAGTGTCCATTGTAATACTTCCGAATTTATTAATAATGACGTTCACGTTGTAAAAAGTATAAGCAAGGACTGTCGACGAGCGTAAGAGAAACGTAGTTAAATCCTTAAATCTATGAACAAAAGAATGTATATTGTACCCGGGCCGTGTACATTATTTTACTAGACCATGGTTAATGCTGAACACTTCATTCGATTTCTAAAGATTCCGCTTCATCCAAACTTGACAAATTTTTGACCATATGAACGGATCCATCGGAGGAAGTGAGGAGATGTATTTAATTTGAACTGGGTTTAAACAAGGTGTGAGCAAATAACACCCGTCGAGTCTCTACCGCAATTCTACTAAATGTACTCACGGCAATCAAAACACGTCATACTTCGTATATTAAATTTTGTATCTATTTAAGCTTCTTCCATTCAGACAGATGAGCTACATGTACCATTATTTTGACTAACAGTTCAAAGACAGTTTTCTATGAAGAAAAACAGGGGGGGGAAAGGGGCAGTATATTTTCTATGAAGGAAAAAAGGGGGGGAGGGGGCAGCATAAGATTTTTTGCCTTACACGAATAATTGGGGGGGGGGTTAGACAGGGGAGATGATTTTTTGCCTTACATGAATAATAAGAGTACTCTTGATGGAAAAACAAAACAAAAAATAAAAACCCTACCTACCTTGCCACTTTTTTTAGACCCAATTATCTGAGAAACATAGAATTTTTTTACATGGCCTTATATAGGGGAAAATGACCACACCCATTTTCCAAGACCCTGGGGGTCAGTGGTTCAAACAAAATACAAGGTACATATCTACTGTCCTGTTTATTAAATACAGAGCACCCTGTTTTGTATATTTTCTCAGCCGTCTTAGGAATGTTCCAAATATTTATTGTCTCCGTAGATTGAACTCCTTTAGTCGTAACAGAAAATGTGCATGAACTCACCTTTTCCACTGTATTTAACCTGCCATACGAAAAATAAAATGTGTACGGGAAATTCCCTTGTTAATTTCAGCCTGCCACCATATTGTTCTCTGTACAAAAAATGGTAAACATTGACGTCATGGTGTCTGGCATCATGCATTTTAGTCGTTTTTACTATAGAAAATTCACATAGACATTACATTTTCCGTCGTATTTTTTAACTAAGCAATGCACAACCAAAAAGGAGGCATTTTCTGTTAAACTATAAGAGTTCGATAGACTGGATATCAATTTTTAAGTTGACAACATTATACTTCAGAGAGAATCGCCAAAACAGGGTGCTCTGGATTTAGTGAACAGGACAGTAGATCAAAGACTATGAATAATTTGAAAACAATTATCTTTCAGTTACAGCGGTTATGGATATTACGTAGAATTCTTTTATGTTCGTGCTTTTCCACTTGATAAAGGCCAAGTGGCCGAAAATTTGTGGATAGAGTGTTCATTGTTATTAAGGCTGTATTGATTCACCGCGGTTCTTGATGACGGTTCGATACACAATACAAGAAGAGGCCGTATGGTTGACTTATGGCTCGTTTTCGGCATTTAGTTTTATCTTTAAAAAACCAACATGGCGATGCTCGACGCCGAGCCATCAAAGATTATCTCTGAGTTTTGTTTTTGTTTTTTCTAGTCAATACCATACTTCTCGAATCATTTAAATTATGTATGATCTTAATTTGTTGTTGTTTTAATAAAATATCTGACGAATTACAGAAATACCTTCATATCTTATATCTAGATATAATGACGACAATGAGGGTATGGCATTAGCTCTCTGGACTTTTTCGTCCCAGCGAGCTAAAAATGTTGTATCGTGATTCGAATCATATCGTGAGTAAATGTTGCAAAACATATCATATCGTGAGCCCTAATTGTTATTTATTAATTATAACTTGATACATGTATATCCAAAAAAAAAACAATAATAATAAATAAAACCTGTGTTTGTGAAACACGAATGCCCAAGTTGGCATCTTTGTCAGTAAAACTGATGAAAAGTAGTTTCACATTTGAGGTAAAGGTCACAAGGTCAAATTAAGTATCCATGGAAAAGTCTTGCCACATGGAATTCATATGTGAAATATGAAAGCCCTATCACTTACCATTCAAAAGCTATGCCCAAGGTTAAAGTTTTTCAAAAGTAGGTCAAACTCCAAGGTCACAAGGTCAAAAATTTTGGTATCCATGGAAAGGTCTTGTCACAAGGAATACACATGTGAAATATGAAAGCCCTATCACTTAACATTCAAAAGTTACACCCAAGGTTAAAGTTTTTCAAAAGAAGGTCAAACTCAAAGGTCAAGGTCACAAGGTCAAAAATTTTGGTATCCATGGAAAGGTCTTGCCACAAGAAATGCACATGTGAAATATGAAAACCCTATCACTTACCATTCAAAAGTTATGCCTAAGGTTAAAGTTTTTGCGGACAAACAGACAGACATACAGACAGACCAAAAGCGAATTCTGTAAAGTACGATTCAAATCGAACCGACCAAGCATGAACCAAGGGTAACCGAATTTTCAGTTAACCGTAACAGCCCTTACGAAAACCCATCAAAGTATCATGTACGTACTGTAATGTACTTACTGCTATCTTAAACTAGATAACATTTTCATTGCAAACATGGCAAAGTTCATGCCAGTCATCCTCTTCCTAGTGACAGCAAAATGATGACCTGTAAAATGTAAATAAAATCAGATTTCAAGCTTAAATACTTTGTCACATTCTAGAAAGATTAGACCCACCTGAATCTATAAGTAATTATTAAGTTGGTGTGCATATAAGTGTAGATTTCAAAGAACAGACTGATTTTTATGATTGAAAAGTATAATATTGAAAATATTGGTTGTATATTGCATTTTATCATGTCACAAGGGGGAGGGATTGTATAAGTGTGTTTTGACATCAAGTTTGTATGACAGACTGAGACACGTACATGTATATACAAATCTAATGTACACAGAAAAAAAAGAATATGTTTACCAATTGAAAAAAATAATATTGGCATACCATCCTTCATGTATATTGTGCAGCATCTTTTACAGAAAGGGCATCCTTTTAGAAGCCAAAAGTCCAACATACCAGTGAGGTACCAGTGACCACTGAGTATCATCGTGTACATGTAGTAAGGTGGAGATCCATCAACGCTACAAAGAGGAATCCAAAATTAAATTTCAATGTTTCAGATCTAAATTTTTTATATAATCAGTCTGAATGTTCCCACATAACAATATTTCCTCCAAATTGGCTAGAGTTATCTCCCTCCTTGAACACATTGAACTACAACCCCATTGGACTCTTCTGAACTAGCCATGCTAACTGTTCGTGTTCTTGAATAAAGATACGCCCCTTGTTATTGAAAAAAAAATTATGACGCGATTTATTCAAGCAATTGGTGATGAATAGTCATTCTCTGAAGTGCTGTACGACACATCAAAATATTCAAAACAACACTTATTATGATAAGGAAGGGTAAGATATCATGCATCTTCTCAAGACAAATGTACAAATCCACTGGACCAATGAGAATCGACCTTAAGTGTCCTGATTAGCATACAAAGCGAAGGTTCGAAAATAAAACGGACACGCCCACAGAAATCTGCCGAAGACGCTGGCGTAAAATATTTAGCAATACCTTCTTATGTTTCATAGACATGTCAGTCACTTGATTATGTAGCACAATCGAATGAAAACTATCGAAATATGTGTGCTGATTAATTGGCTAGTGATGACAAACTCTCAAGAGACATAAACTTTGAATGCTCACTTGACATGCTAGATGGCGCTCAGAGAATTGTGGGAAATATAAAATTTTTGATTTGAGATCCAATAAGGGGGAGCAAATTATGTACGCTTGTTTTGAAGAGATTGATATTGCAATATCAGCCGAGCCCTACCTATAATACTTAAAAAAGCTAAGAAATAAAATCATGAACAATTTCTTTTTAAATCTGACATTGGTTTGCAGCTATGAAAATGCTAGGTGGCCCTAAAGACCCTATCTGTTTTTCACGCCCCCCCCCCCCCCAACTCAAATCATATCCTGTATCCGCCCCTGAAGAATGGTTCCAGGATCTTTCGTCATGTTTGTACCTATTCCTGTTTGTACCGAGATTTGTCGTACAGAATCTTTCGTACCTGTTACAGAGATCTTTCGTACATATTGCAGAAAAAAAAAGATTATGTTTCTGCTATGTAGAGCTGATTTACTTGAGCTCCTCATAATTTGATAGTGGGATCTTTCGTACTTATGTCTGGTGTTTGACCATTGTCGGAAACCCACGCTTGGTCACTCAAGCTCACCTCCCGTGGGTCATAACGACAGAATTTTCGCTGGATAGCATTACAAAAATCTAATGCGAGTACTTGTCTGTTAATTTGCTATCGATAGCAAAATATCATCTTTTTTATTTTTCCATCTACAGAAGATGCCCTAAATAATGTTGACAGTGATTAATATTTGTTAATTTTAATAGTTACAAAACAATATTGCTTACATAGTGGCTTTAAATGGCTAATTCACTGACAAGTAATCGCATTAGATTTTTGTAATGCCATCCAGCGAAAATTCTGCTGATATTACCCACGGGAGAGCTTTCGTGACCGAACATGGGTTTCCGACGATGGTGTCAGGGATGAAAATTCGTTGAAATTTTCAGGGGCAAAATGGGCTCATAAGTCAATAAATTTAGGCGCCTACATCAAAACGATTTGCCCACATCAAAATGTATCTTAATCTTCATCCCAAACCCCCTTCTCTCCTTGTACAGTGTACATGTCGAGTTTATTTCAAGTACAAGTACCTTTAAATAAATCAATAGATACAGGTAAATCCATTTATAAACATATTACATACACGTCAGTCAGTCTCCAGACAGTGACTTTGTGTGCTTTTGGAAACATTAGTTAGTTTTGGTATATACATTTGTACTGATCTAAAATTACAGTACGTCTTTACAAGGAAATAAGAGAGATCTATTCATTTTCCGCGAGAAAGCGAACCGAAAATTTGACAAATGCCCATGAGTTTTTGTTTCCAAACGTTAGTTACGGCAACTTTGATACAAGAAAATAATAAAGATTGGAATTTTACGGTCGCCAAGTGGGCGATAAGAAAAACATTTTTGGTAGTCCACACTGAATTTTTAGTCGCATTGGCGAGCGGGTGAGTGCTTATTTGCATCCCTGGGTGTTTGACTGTCTCACGAGTTTATTGGAAAATCTTCTATTGGTGTGAAAAATCCTGATAATTGGAACGAAAACTACAAAGAACTGAATACGAAAAGACTAGAGTTGTAAAATCAGAAAAAAATTTACTATCAATTATCATGATTATCGGAAACTATCGGAGGAGTACATCGATATCAGAATCAGACTTTTTTACTTTAAAATTGTTATATGTTTTGTATCTTCAGAAGGAGAATACTCAGGGCGTACGTATGCAAGTAGATCTTGCAAATAAAGGTATTTATCTCGAGGTTTGCTTTAGACATGATAGAAGGGGGGCCTTCCTTTTTCTTTCTATTAAAGCCAAAACAGTCCGATGCTGCGGACTTAGTACTGCCAGGATATGGATAAATCTGCTCCTCCTCAAACGGTAACTTTGCAAAAGCGATCGCATCTAGTTTTTAGTTTTGAATTATAGCAAAGACTTTTCGCACTGAGATCATTTCGTGTAACTTCAACAGCGACAATCGATTTTCGAAATCATAATCGTCATTGATAGTCAGCACTTTTCAAGATTCAGCGACTATCATTACAACACTAGAAAAGACATCAATATGAAAAATCCTGACGCCCTGAAGAACATGTATCTTTAAGTTTACCCAATCCTTCCCATGGCAAAGGCCGAAAGGGAAGGGGGGGGGGGGTAGCTTGCAACAAAGTAAACAAAGATTTTACCTGGTACATGTTCCTTTTTAGGAGGAAGTAATGATACAAATATGTCTAAATATATAAAAAGTGATTCAAATAGTCCACAGGATCGCCGTAAAATAAAAGCAAGAACAAGAAAAATCAGCGCGTGGGTCGAACTGACCAAGCCGGCGTCTTTATTTTGGGAAATGCACGTTAAAAAGTAAATATTAATGACTAAGAAATGCATCTTACCATTTATCGCCATGGGATTACCCAAATAAACATGTTTTGCTTAGTTTCTTCGTGGAAAAACAACTTTCAACCCGCTTCTGAGTTTCCTCTGTATACAAATAAAATGCTCGTCTCTGATTGGTCAATATTTGATTTGAAATTGTGCTAGCGCGAACACAGAGCCCGCTGTATTTTTCACTCTCTCTTTTCTTTCTTTTCTTTTCTTTTTCTTTTTCTTTTCTTTTTTTTTTTTTGATTGTTCTGTTTTTTATTTCATATACATATATTTTGCCATAATGAATATATTTTTATTTTAAACCTCGAAATGAAAATAAATATTCACTTGGCCTAGAGGTGCAGGTGATTTTGTGTTTCCAGCTCGGAGATCCAGACAATATTCAGTGTCGGATTCAGAGGGGTGCGGAGGGGGCGCCCGCCCCCCCCCCCCGGCACTGACCCCAAACTTTCCAAAAACAGGTATATTTTGGCCCATTTTCAATCACAATCGGCAAAATTCGCCCCTTGACCCCCCGGCAAAGGGGGCGCTGGATCCGCCATTGATATTGATCGAGTATCAGTAGCGGATCAAGCGCTCCTTTTGCTGTGGGATCAAGGGGCGAATTTGCCGGGTTTTTTTTGTTTTTTTCTGTAAATGGACCAAAATATACCTGGTTATTTGAAAATTTGGAGTCAGTGCGGCTGTGCCGTGGATAGACGTTTTTCGTATTTTTTTTCACTAGTATATCTACATATCTTTTTAAGTTGCCATCTTGATGAGAGGACTTATGTAATGTTGTTATCATTTTTGCCCCATCCTATTTCATGTTATTATGAAATAAAATATGTTAAAACTGAAACATTTTTTTTTTCTGTTTTTTTTTTTTTTTCTTGGGGGATGCAAGCCCAGAATAAGGCTTGGTTGGCCTGTCCCTTGGAATCAAAGAATCAAAATATGTACAATTATTTACGTTCATAGACTAGACTTGAAGTCTCGGGAGGGACTTTATCCACCCCACATATTGTATTTTATGATTGAGGGCGAAGCTGGCCCAATCGGCATTTCAAAGCTCAATTGATAAAAAAAATTGTGTGAGAAGACAATGAATTCTTTTCGACGAATTGTCCTGTTTAAATTATATTGTATTTATATACTGTATTTATGAAAGAGATTAATTTATGACTGAGAAGTGTCCCACTTGTCTTGTGTTTCATCAATACGTCAGAAAGTCACAATAGGGCAGAACTTTTTCGTGTTTATAACTTCATTTTAAAAAATACAAGTTGTCTTCTTGTGTGGTGGTGGGAGCCGGGGGATGGGCCTAGGGGTAATTTATTAATGAGATCCCGGATAGATCTGCAATCCCCCTTTCATATTTAAGCGTACAGACGATCGTACATGTATTCATGAAGGATCAAACATGAAAAGCAAAGTAATCGATTATCAATTCTCTCTCGATCTCTCCTTAAGCATAATGTAAGGCTAGAGCAGATATTTAAAATGTCGGCAGCGGATCCTTAGGTTCATGAGCGATCAAAAAAAAAAAATCACTGTAAGTTTGACAAATAATTGTTGATTACAAATATACATAATTATTTTGAGCTTCAATTAATTTATTTCTTTATCTTTCCCTGTGATAGTTCACAGAAAAAAAGTTTTGAGGAAATGCACACTGGGGTGCCGATCCAAAACATGCTGTCATGACGGCGCGCAAATATCTTCAAGTTGGACATGATGTCAACGTGCCCCTACAACCCCCCCCCCCCCCCGTGCGACTCTCATATCCATGGGTACGCAGCGTGAACCCTTTTAGGTCACAGGATTTTGGACTTCATTAATTTTAATGCTTCTTTAAGCTTTATAAAAAAAATATTTGAAATTTTTTAAGGGGGGGGGAGTTTATAGGGTATAAATTTAAGACACTCGGGATTGAAACCATCCATTTAACTACAAGAAAATCATATAAAGTTCAGTAGTCATTTTTATCTGCATTTGATATTTTTCTAGGGGCCATTTATCAACACAAAGGGGAAAGGGTGGGATATATAGAACAACTCGACGAAATTCTTAAAAAAATGGCACTCGCTTATAATTAGAACATATCGATATATAGTCTTGTATTCTCATGTAAAAGTAACTGACATGCGGATGCAAATTACACGGGTTAGTGATTGTGTACTTGTCAAACTGTCAAAATGTTCAATTGTCTGGATACCTCTAAGCACAGAACTGGACACTTACATGTTTCAAAGCAGACCTTAAAATAAAATAAAATGAAATGAAATGAAATAAAATGAAAAATAAATAAATAAAAAATAAAATAAAATAAAATAAGAAATGAAATGAAATGAAATGAAATGAAATGATTGATAATAAAAAGAAACATAAAAAATGATATGCTGATTATAAATAATTTAAGGAACAAAAGAAAAAAAAACGGACAAAAAGAATTGATGAATAAAATCGCTTCTTTTATGATGTAAAAGTAACTGACACGCGGTTGCAATTTACACGGGTCAGTAATTGTGTACTTGTCAAACTGTCAAAATGTTCAAATGTCCGGATACCTCTATGCACAGAACTGGACACTAACTTGTTTCAATTTAACAAAAGAAAAAAATGGACAAAAAGAATTCAAGAGTAAAATCAGCTGATAAAAAATGATTTTTTAAAAAATAAATTCAGAGAGAGAGAGAGAATATTTTAATAACCCATAATAGTAAATAAACAGTTTTCAATGTATATTTTCCTAAAAAAAAAAATGCATCTTAGTCTAGAAGTTTATAAACTAACTATCCAAATAAATAAATATATAAATAAATAAATAAATAAATTAATTAATTAATTAATTATTTAATTAATTAATAAAACACAGTTGTTTCTTATATAAATACAATGATATAGTGTTTTTAATTTATTTAAATAAATAAATAAATAAATAAATAAATAAATAAATAAAACACAGTCGTTTCTTATATAAATGCATTAATATAGTGTTTTTATTGTATTTAAATAGATAAATAGATAAATAAATAAATGAATAAATAAATGAATGAATAGATACATAAATAAAACCCAGTCGTTTCATATATAAATACAATAATAGTGTTTTTATTGTATTTTAATAAATAAATAGATAAATAAATAAATAAATAAATAGATAAATAAATAAATAAAATGAGGAATCATAAGCACAAGTTTTACAATTTATCAATATATGACGGAGAAGGTTTTTGGATTATGTAATAGGCAGGTAAAATTTTGTCATTATAATTTTGAAAGTTACCATATTTATCGAATTCGATTGGTCATTGCTATGACCTTTATATCCCTCAAATTTGATTGACAGGAATAGCTAGGTGAGGTAGGAGTAGCTCATTAGCATAATTGATTGACAGGTGTGGGTGATGTAGTGGTAACTCATTAGCATAATTAGGATTACGTACTGGGTTTTTATGTCATACACTTCTGAAATCATTTGAACGCCGCTATTATCACGCCAATCAAATCTACTGCACTCATGAAGTGACAAGGTATTTGAAAACCAAGCCAATGGCGTTATCTCAGTTTAATAATAAAAAAATAGGTAGATTTTCAAAAGTAATTAATCAAAGTAAATTAAATAAATTCACATGTAAATAGATTATAAAATAATTAAATAAAAAAAAATTGATGAAAATAAACAAATTAATAAAAAAAAAAATAAAATTAGTGAAAATGATTAACAAGGAAAGTATACAGATAAAAAATAAATAAAAATAGATAAATAAATAAGATAATTAATAAATCAATAATAAATAAATTAGTAGAATAAGTTAAAATAATAAATAAATTAAAAAATATATCAATAAAATAAATTAATTAATAAATACATAAATTTACTAAATAAATAAATGAATAAAATAAATAAATTAGAAAAATAAATAGATGAAAAAAAAATAAATAAATGAAAAAAAATAAATAAATGAAAAAAAAAATAAATAAAAAAAAACTAATAAAATAAATTAACTAACAAAGTAAATAATTGAATAAGAATAAATAAATTAATAAAATAAATAAATTTAAAAAATTGAAATGAAATTAATAGAATAATAAAATCAATAAACTAATAAGATGAATGAATAAACAAAATTAATTAATTAGTAAAATGAAATAATCAAATTAATTAAAAACATCAATAAAAAAAATAAATTAATGAAATAAATAGATTGATAAAATAAATAAAATGATAAAATAAATAAAATGATAAAATTAATGAAATTGAGAGAATAAATTAATAAATAAAATTAAATTAATAAAAATAAATTAATTTATTGGTAAAAAAAATTAATTATAATAAAATGAATTAATTAATTTAATAAATTGATAGACTAGATAAATTAATAAAATAAATAAAGTATTAAAATAAATAAATTCATAAAATAAATGAATTCATAAAATAAATAGATTAACTGATTAATAAAATGAATAAATTAATAAAAAAAATTAAATTAATAAAATCAATTAATTAATTAATAAAATAAATATCTTAATAAAATAAATTAATTAATGAAATTAATTAATAAAATAAATAGATAAATAAAATTAATTAATAAAACAAATAAATTAATGAAGAAATAAAAATAAAAAAAAAAAGAAATTAATGATAAAAACTTTATCAGGTTTCCGCAACTGCGTAAACTATAGAAGTAGTTACATATCAAGTTTCCGCAACTGCGTAAACTATTTGAAAAGTTTAATTAGGTTTCCGCATCTGCGTAAACATATTTAATAGGTTTCATCAGGATTCCGCAACTGCGTAAACCATTTGTTCCAAGTTTACATTGCGGAAACTTGTTGAAATAAAATGGAAAGAAATTTAACAGGTTTCATCAGGATTCCGCAACTGCGTAAACCATTTGTTCCAAGTTTACATTGCGGAAACTTTATCAAGAAAAATTTATCAAGTTTCATCAGCGAAAACATTGTGTAAACGTACGGAAACTATTTGCCAGTTTACGCAATGCGGAAACTTGTGGAAACCTGAAAATATCAAGTTTACGCAGTTACGTAAACCTGTTTTTTCGCCCAGTGTAAATTGGCAACGCGGACCAGACATGCACGTTTCGGGTACTTAACCCTCATCAGTGATCCTAAATCCTAAATCTAAACAATGTAATATGCCAAAAAGTATGAAAGTTACTATGTCGAAAAAGGGTACCGAAAGACGTAGCAGGATGGGTGGGATATGATGCTACAGGACCCACTTTTTAGAAATTTCAAGAAATTTTGATAACAGAAATTTAGATTGCGTTGAAGAAACGATCAACCGAAATTGATCGAACTTGGCTACATGTGCCCTCGGGGATGTTTACATGTCGTGTGTCTCTTTTCCGTCTCGTGCTGTACTCGTCTTTTGTGTTTTTGCATCGGGTGTTTTGGTGTTTTACTGTTGATGCTGCAACGGGGTCTTGTTGGAGATCTCCTCCCTTCTTTTAACTCTGTGCTCTATTGTGAGTGCTGTTGAGATTATCGTCAGTATCTTCTTTAACTCATAGAGTGAGAAAACATTTTTGAAATTTTACTTCGTGAAAGGATGGCTCTAAATCATATAGAAGATGGGTTTTACAAGGAAGGTAATTAGCATAAAATTATCCAAGAAAAGACGTCGCCTTATTTGTTTTCTTTTAGATAATTCTTGAAATGACTCGATCAAAATCGTTGCTGCAATTCAAAATTACGTAATTCCAAATACCGTTTTCATCTGTCTCACTGGATGTGGCTTCTCGTGCACTCGAAGTAAAAGTTGATATACATTTTTTTCGGTAAAAATCGCAATAATGACAAAAATTTGGATAATGACCATATCCCCGTATACAGCACAAAATCGATCATTCAGAAAATCAGAAACCGAAGGCATACAAAATGAGGATAAAACAGGAACCAAAGCAAACAAACAAAAACCTCCACCATATGAAAAGAAGCGAACTCCTGATATGGGAGTTAGACCAGGTGCCCAGGAAGAGTAAGCATCTCCTGCTTCAATTCGGTAGAACTGTCACATCCGGATACTTCCATTTCGGAAGACGTAGAGTACAATCTTTGGTTGGATGGTTCAAATGGTCTATGACAGAATATCATCCACAATTCTGGAGAATGGGACATCATAGTGTATGACCAGTTCCCCATATCGACCGTAGAACTTCCTCAGTGACGATGTTAGGCAATTCCAATAGTGACTTATTTTTGCCATGATATAGTTAGATAAAAAGTACATTCAATATAAACAATTGTTCAGATGCCGTACTCTTGCATATCGTGCAAGTTAAAATTGGTTTTACGCGTACATTTGTTGTTCATATCAGGGCTCCAGAGGCGAGTACCCTTTTTGTTGTCCGAAATCAGGGACACCACAGTAGAATTAGGTAAGGTATACAGAAAAGAGTATGGCTATGGTGAATGCGAGTGAAAAAATGCCAAATAATGAACTGGAATCTGTTTTACATCGAATTAAAAAAGACCACACGATACATAAAAAAGGTTCAACGTTTTGTAAGTTAAAGATGCAGTGTCCCTGAAAATAATTTTTTATTGAAAATGTAAAATTTACTTCAAACGGTCTAGATAGAGACAAAAAATGAGCCAGAAAAAAAATTTTTGAAAATATGCAGTAACCACTCTAATATTGTCGATTTTGTAATAATTAAATCTCCATATGCCTCTATAGTAAAAACTCAATACATTGTAGGTGGCGCTAGTGGAATGAATTAGAACTGCGCACCCCAAATTCAAAATGACGTTTTTAAAGGTCTATAACTGCGAAAGTGCGCATTAGATTGGCCTGAAAATTTGAATTTATACAAATGAGAATGTATACCTTCACATAAAAAGAAAGATTTTGCATTACAAAATTTTGTAAAATTAATTAATTTTCAGGGACACCGTCCCTTTAATAATATAGCTTTAAAATTTTAACCTTTTTGCACTAAATATGTTTAATACCTTGATAAAAATTAAAACCCTGAAGGTACTGAGGCATATTATTCAATGGAGATACGAAAAAATAAAAGCGTGTCCATGTGCATTGTTTGTACATTATTTGACGTTTTTCAACTGAGACTCTGAGGTTTGACAGTAAGTGTTTTGAATATTTTCCCTGACATGGTCGCCATAGCACTTTCTATATAAATATGGCCTCAGACAGTGCAATGCATGTATTTTATATATTGTGTTTATTTTCATGCATGAACATCGACGGCGGGTGCGGCTAGCCAACAGGGGATGCTTACTCCTCCCGGGCACCTGGTCCCACCTCTGGCTTGCTAGGGGTCCGTCGATGCTCAATTTAGTGCTCTATTGTGAGTGCTGTTGAGATTATCGTCAGGATCTTCTTTAACTCATCTTAGTCGTGATGAATGCATTATCATTTCCCCTTACATCCATAGACAGGTTAACGAGTTTGTACCATGTAATTTTTACCATGAAATTACAGCCTCAAGTCAACGAGAAAGACCTCTAATGGCTATAGCATGTTTACAGATTTTGTACGAGAGGAAAGAAATAGGAAACAGTATGACAAGTCTCTTTATTGCAATTATTGATTTATTAATAACTAAGGCGATCATATCATAGAAAAAGTGGCAAACCAATCTTTGACAGACGAGTTTACCTCAAATTCTTAATCAGGATAAGAATATGAAACAGGTCATGTCTATGATCATGAAACTTGTGACCTTGTATCAAAAGAGATTCATCTAGTGATCATTCAGAGTTGAAGATTTAGGGAGCAGCTATTTGGGGGTGGGGGTGGCGGCAGATGGACTTTTGGAAACCAGACAAAAAGTATGAACCGGCATTTTCAAAAAATAAAGAAATATAACCTCCACATACTAGTGGAGACGCCGAGGTCTTATGGAATAATCTGGAAACTGAAAATTTGATGGAATGACAGAAGAGTGGTCTCGGCATTTTAAAATCTTTTCTTTAATTGGCCAATTCAACTCTTTTTATCAGCGTTTGAACTAAATATTCTAAATTTTCTGTCATAAAATTAGACCTAAATTTCCAAAACTAAGGGGTATCTCCCTTATTGCATAGCTCTTTCCCAAGCCAGGGTTTCAGCATAGTTTCGGTTATGTTACGAATTAAACTTCTTGCGCATACGCTTCTGAATAAACCCTGCAAAAGATTTGACGCCGCTTATTTTGGCAAGAGGAAGGTAAAAGTCTATTGTAGATTGTGCAAGGAAAATTAACTTATGCTTAATTTAAAGTGTTTGATATAAAGTACTACTGTCGAGGATTCAATATCCGAAACACGTGTTTAGTACAATACAGTTTGTACTATAGAACATATATTTCAATATTGACAATTTTATATAAAAGCCTATATACATAAAAGTCAGACAGACGACGGACAATGTAAAATTTTGGAAAAACTTAGGGTTAAGATATTCAATGGGTAATGAAAAAAATCATAACAAAAACATTGACATTGTGTATTCATCATTTTATATTTTTCTGAGTCATGTGATACTTTAAAAACTCTTATACTATCACAATAGATATTGAAATATGAACTATTTTGAATGGGTCATGTATAGGACTTATCTCCCCTTGATGCAAATATCGGAAATAAAATGCAAAAAGAATAATTGATGAACTTTGGATTTTTCAGCGAATTTTGATAATATATATTTTTTTAGAATTGTTTTACCAATCGATATTTAATGCCCGATCATTCTCTCGAAAATTTTAAGACAAAATAACATTTTCTCATAGAGTTCAATGTTAACTCTAAGGCGCAAAACTCTCGATGTGACCCATTTTTCTTACATCTAAGTATCAGAGGAAAAAACAAACCGTCCTTTCATTAAAGTAAAATTTGCAAACAAAGGTATTGATAAATTGAATCTTGGTCAGATTTTGAATCACAAAACTGTCACAGAAAAAATCCCACCATATTTCAAAAGACAAGAAACTCCTTGTATTTCCTATAGCTACACACCAACAGTTGCATCTAAAATTTACAATTACAAACGATTCTTGCAGTGCATTGATTTAAGTAATCCCTCACTACATCCACTTCCTTGCGAATGTTCTTCATCGGATTTTAACTACTCTCCTTGTGGACACGTTATTACAGGTGACCTTAGTATAGTCAAGAACGACAAGTTGAGAGATTTGTTAAAAAAGGGTCCCAAATACAGAGAAAGTATGTCCTTTACATGGAACCAAAATTTCAAAATTATCATGGACTCTTGTGAGGAATATGCAAGACGTTCGGCAAAGAAAGAGAATGTACAGCTCGACACCCTATCCGAATGGATAAAATCCATCAGAGGGTTACTTTTATCTAAAATTAACCGATTAAAATCAACCGTGAGCACCAGATTCGAGTCTATATTTAAAGACCCTGATGTTATCACAGAGCTTACCTACCTCCAAGAACATTATGTCATCACACCAGCGGATAAAGCCTCAAATAATTACACATTTACTTGCAAAAAGTTCTATTTCGAAAGTCTAGTTAGAGAGTTGGGTTTAAATTCGACACCTGGAAATCCCACTTACACCCCAACAAACCTTTCTGCCTCTGAAATAATAGATAACCACAAATCAGCTCTTTCTTCCTTTGGCTTCCAAACTAACAATTTAGATTTAGATTTACCATACTTATACTGCATACCTAAAATGCATAAGAATCCGTACAAACAACGTTTCATCGCTGGTTCCTCAAAATGTTCTACCAAATCTGTATCGATCTTACTCACCAAAGTTTTGATTGCACATTATTTGGCACCTTACAGCCACGCATGTCTCATCAAAAGGACCCGACACTCTGTGTTTCTAATTGATATGATGTATCGTTTTTACTTGAGAGCAACATTCATTTTTATAGAGTGTTTCGGCAGTATTTTGCTTAAATACATGTGGCATTATGTTTGTTAATTATCAACACGGTCCTGCCTCATTTTTAACAAGCCCTGAAATATGTGACATAAGAATGTATGAAATCACAAATGCTATGATGTCACAATTCCAATACAGAGAAAAGATTGCATTTCATGGGCGTTATAGAGATGACGGATTTATAATATACAACGGAACACTTCAAGAAGCAAATCATTTATTCGAAATCGGCAATGCAATCCATGACTTATTGAAGTTTACATATGAAATATCTGAGACAGAAATGACGTTCCTTGATACAACAGTATTCAAAGGAAATAGGTTCAGTACTCAAAACGTTCTGGACATAAAAACACATATGAAAAAAACAAACAATTTTCAATATTTACACAGAGAAAGCGCACATCCTACGTCAGTCTTCAAAGGATTCATCAAAGGCGAATGTTATAGACTATTGCGCAACACAAGTGACAACTCTGTCTTAGATTCTGCATTGCAATCATTTAATGATAAATTAATGCTACGAGGCTACTGTGAACCTGAAACAATCCCGACCATCCAAGAAGTTAAGCATAAAAACAGAAAAGATTTATTTAAACCGAAATCAGCTAAACAAAGAAAAGAGAAACATATTCTTGTTACGAAATTTGACCCCAGAATAAAAGGAATAAAAAAGCGACTTATGAAAAACTGGAAATTGATATCAGAAGACTCACTCCTTAAAACAATATTTCAGTCAGCGCCGATGATAGCTTACAAAAAGCACCAAAATCTCGGAGGCATACTAACTTCATCAATTGTCTATTAATGAACAATTAGCAAACTATAAGGTTGGACCCCTGATGAGGCAGGACCGTGTTGATAATTAACAAACATAATGCCACATGTATTTAAGCAAAATACTGCCGAAACACTCTATAAAAATGAATGTTGCTCTCAAGTGAAACGATACATCATATCAATTAGAAACACAGAGTGTCGGGTCCTTTTGATGAGACATGCGTGGCTGTAAGGTGCCAAATAATGTGCAATTTTCACAATTAGAACTTAATTGCCCAACAAAACAAAATGTGCTTGACTTACTCAAAATAATTCTTGAAAATAACTATTTTGAATTCAATGGTAAACACTACAGACAGCGCATAGGCGCTGCTATGGGTGCAGTACTAAGCCCTGAAATATGTGACATAAGAATGTATGAAATCACAAATGCTATGATGTCACAATTCCAATACAGAGAAAAGATTGCATTTCATGGGCGTTATAGAGATGACGGATTTATAATATACAACGGAACACTTCAAGAAGCAAATCATTTATTCGAAATCGGCAATGCAATCCATGACTTATTGAAGTTTACATATGAAATATCTGAGACAGAAATGACGTTCCTTGATACAACAGTATTCAAAGGAAATAGGTTCAGTACTCAAAACGTTCTGGACATAAAAACACATATGAAAAAAAAACAAACAATTTTCAATATTTACACAGAGAAAGCGCACATCCTACGTCAGTCTTCAAAGGATTCATCAAAGGCGAATGTTATAGACTATTGCGCAACACAAGTGACAACTCTGTCTTAGATTCTGCATTGCAATCATTTAATGATAAATTAATGCTACGAGGCTACTGTGAAACTGAAACAATCCCGATCATCCAAGACGTTAAGCATAAAAACAGAAAAGATTTACTTAAACCGAAATCAGCTAAACAAAGAAAAGAGAAACATATTCTTGTTACGAAATTTGACCCCAGAATAAAAGGAATAAAAAAGCGACTTATGAAAAACTGGAAATTGATATCAGAAGACTCACTCCTTAAAACAATATTTCAGTCAGCGCCGATGATAGCTTACAAAAAGCACCAAAATCTCGGAGACATACTAACTTCATCAATTGTCTATTAATGAACAATTAGCAAACTATAAGGTTGGACCCCTGATGAGGCAGGACCGTGTTGATAATTAACAAACATAATGCCACATGTATTTAAGCAAAATACTGCCGAAACACTCTATAAAAATGAATGTTGCTCTTAAGTAAAAACGATACATCATATCAATTAGAAACACAGAGTGTCGGGTCCTTTTGATGAGACATGCGTGGCTGTAAGGTGCCAAATAATGTGCAATTTGAAATGAAATGAAATGAAATGAAATGATTGATAATAAAAAGAAACATAAAAAATGATATGCTGATTATAAATAATTTAAGGAACAAAAGAAAAAAAAACGGACAAAAAGAATTGATGAATAAAATCGCTTCTTTTATGATGTAAAAGTAACTGACACGCGGTTGCAATTTACACGGGTCAGTAATTGTGTACTTGTCAAACTGTCAAAATGTTCAAATGTCCGGATACCTCTATGCACAGAACTGGACACTTACTTGTTTCAATTTAACAAAAGAAAAAAATGGACAAAAAGAATTCAAGAGTAAAATCAGCTGATAAAAAATGATTTTTTAAAAATAAATTCAGAGAGAGAGAGAGAATATTTTAATAACCCATAATAGTAAATAAACAGTTTTCAATGTATATTTTCCTAAAAAAATATGCATCTTAGTCTAGAAGTTTATAAACTAACTATCCAAATAAATAAATATATAAATAAATAAATTAATTAATTAATTAATAAATTAATTAATTATTTAATTAATTAATAAAACACAGTTGTTTCTTATATAAATACAATGATATAGTGTTTTTAATTTATTTAAATAAATAAATAAATAAATAAATAAATAAAACACAGTCGTTTCTTATATAAATGCATTAATATAGTGTTTTTATTGTATTTAAATAGATAAATAGATAAATAAATAAATAAATAAATGAATGAATAGATACATAAATAAAACCCAGTCGTTTCATATATAAATACAATAATATAGTGTTTTTATTGTATTTTAATAAATAAATAGATAAATAAATAAATAAATAAATAAATAGATAAATAAATAAATAAATAAATAAAATGAGGAATCATAAGCACAAGTTTTACAATTTATCAATAAATGGCGGAGAAGGTTTTTGGATTATGTAATAGGCAGGTAAAATTTTGTCATTATAATTTTGAAAGTTACCATATTTATCGAATTCGATTGGTCATTGCTATGACCTTTATATCCCTCAAATTTGATTGACAGGAATAGCTAGGTGAGGTAGGAGTAGCTCATTAGCATAATTGATTGACAGGTATGGGTGATGTAGTGGTAACTCATAAGCATAATTAGGATTACGTACTGTGTTTTTATGTCATACACTTCTGAAATCATTTGAACGCCGCTATTATCACGCCAATCAAATCTACTGCACTCATGAAGTGACAAGGTATTTGAAAACCAAGCCAATGACGTTATCTCAGTTTAATAATAAAAAAATAGGTAGACTTTCAAAAGTAATTAATCAAAGTAAATTAAATAAATTCACATGTAAATAGATTATAAAATAATTAAATAAAAAAAATTGATGAAAATAAACAAATTAATAAAAATAAAAATAAAATTAGTGAAAATGATTAACAAGGAAAGTATACAGATAAAAAATAAATAAAAATAGATAAATAAATAAGATAATTAATAAATCAATAATAAATAAATTAGTAGAATAAGTTAAAATAATAAATAAATTAAAAAATATATCAATAAAATAAATTAATTAATAAATACATAAATTTACTAAATAAATAAATGAATAAAATAAATAAATTAGAAAAATAAATAGATGAAAAAAAAAATAAATAAATGAAAAAAAAAATAAATGAAAAAAAAATAAATAAAAAAAAACTAATAAAATAAATTAACTAACAAAGTAAATAATTGAATAAGAATAAATAAATTAATAAAATAAATAAATTTAAAAAATTGAAATGAAATTAATAGAATAATAAAATCAATAAACTAATAAGATGAATGAATAAACAAAATTAATTAATTAGTAAAATGAAATAATCAAATTAATTAAAAACATCAATAAAAAAAATTAATTAATGAAATAAATAGATTGATAAAATAAATAAAATGATAAAATTAATAAAACGATAAAATTAATGAAATTGAGAGAATAAATTAATAAATAAAATTAAATTAATAAAAATAAATTAATTTATTGGTAAAAAAAATTAATTATAATAAAATGATTAATTAATTTAATAAATTGATAGACTAGATAAATTAATAAAATAAATAAAGTATTAAAATAAATAAATTCATAAAATAAATGAATTCATAAAATAAATAAATTAACTGATTAATAAAATGAATAAATTAATAAAAAAAATTAAATTAATAAAATCAATTAATTAATTAATAAAATAAATATCTTAATAAAATAAATTAATTAATGAAATTAATTAATAAAATAAATAGATAAATAAAATAAATTAATAAAACAAATAAATTAATGAAGAAATAAAAATAAAAAAAGAAGAAATTAATGATAAAAACTTTATCAGGTTTCCGCAACTGCGTAAACTATAGAAGTAGTTACATATCAAGTTTCCGCAACTGCGTAAACTATTTGAAAAGTTTAATTAGGTTTCCGCATCTGCGTAAACATATTTAATAGGTTTCATCAGGATTCCGCAACTGCGTAAACCATTTGTTCCAAGTTTACATTGCGGAAACTTGTTGAAATAAAATGGAAAGAAATTTAACAGGTTTCATCAGGATTCCGCAACTGCGTAAACCATTTGTTCCAAGTTTACATTGCGGAAACTTTATCAAGAAAAATTTATCAAGTTTCATCAGCGAAAACATTGTGTAAACGTACGGAAACTATTTGCCAGTTTACGCAATGCGGAAACTTGTGGAAACCTGAAAATATCAAGTTTACGCAAGTTTACGCAGTTGCGTAAACCTGTTTTTTCGCCCAGTGTAAATTGGCAACGCGGACCAGACATGCACGTTTCGGGTACTTAACCCTCATCAGTGATCCTAAATCCTAAATCTAAACAATGTAATATGCCAAAAAGTATGAAAGTTAATATGTCGAAAAAGGGTACCGAAAGACGTAGCAGGATGGGTGGGATATGATGCTACAGGACCCACTTTTTAGAAATTTCAAGAAATTTTGATAAAAGAAATTTAGATTGCGCTGAAGAAACGATCAACCGAAATTGATCGTACTTGGCTACATGTGCCCTCGGGGATGTTTACATGTCGTGTGTCTCTTTTCCGTCTCGTGCTGTACTCGTCTTTTGTGTTTTTGCATCGGGTGTTTTGGTGTTTTACTGTTGATGCTGCAACGGGGTCTTGTTGGAGATCTCCTCCCTTCTTTTAACTCTGTGCTCTATTGTGAGTGCTGTTGAGATTATCGTCAGTATCTTCTTTAACTCATAGAGTGAGAAAACATTTTTGAAATTTTACTTCGTGAAAGGATGGCTCTAAATCATATAGAAGATGGGTTTTACAAGGAAGGTAATTAGCATAAAATTATCCAAGAAAAGACGTCGCCTTATTTGTTTTCTTTTAGATAATTCTTAAAAATGACTCGATCAAAATCGTTGCTGCAATTCAAAATTACGTAATTCCAAATACCGTTTTCATCTGTCTCACTGGATGTGGCTTCTCGTGCACTCGAAGTAAAAGTTGATATACATTTTTTTCGGTAAAAATCGCAATAATGACAAAAATTTGGATAATGACCATATCCCCGTATACAGCACAAAATCGATCATTCAGAAAATCAGAAACCGAAGGCATACAAAATGAGGATAAAACAGGAACCAAAGCAAACAAACAAAAACCTCCACCATATGAAAAGAAGCGAACTCCTGATATGGGAGTTAGACCAGGTGCCCAGGAAGAGTAAGCATCTCCTGCTTCAATTCGGTAGAACTGTCACATCCGGATACTTCCATTTCGGAAGACGTAGAGTACAATCTTTGGTTGGATGGTTCAAATGGTCTATGACAGAATATCATCCACAATTCTGGAGAATGGGACATCATAGTGTATGACCAGTTCCCCATATCGACCGTAGAACTTCCTCAGTGACGATGTTAGGCAATTCCAATAGTGACTTATTTTTGCCATGATATAGTTAGATAAAAAGTACATTCAATATAAACAATTGTTCAAATGCCGTACTCTTGCATATCGTGCAAGTTAAAATTGGTTTTACGCGTACATTTGTTGTTCATATCAGGGCTCCAGAGGCGAGTACCCTTTTTGTTGTCCGAAATCAGGGACACCACAGTAGAATTAGGTAAGGTATACAGAAAAGAGTATGGCTATGGTGAATGCGAGTGAAAAAATGCCAAATAATGAACTGGAATCTGTTTTACATCGAATTAAAAAAGACCACAAGATACATAAAAAAGGTTCAACGTTTTGTAAGTTAATAATGTAGCTTTAAAATTTTAACCTTTTTGCACTAAATATGTTAAATACCTTTATAAAAAGTAAAACCCTGAAGGTACTGAGGCATATTATTCAATGGAGATACGAAAAAATGAAAGCGTGTCCATGTGCATTGTTTGTACATTATTTGACGTTTTTCAACTGAGACTCTTAGTCGTGATGAATGCATTATCATTTCCCCTTACATCCATAGACAGGTTAACGAGTTTGTACCATGTAATTTTTACCATGAAATTACAGCCTCAAGTCAACGAGAAATACCTCTAATGGCTGTAGCATGTTTACAAATTTTGTACGAGAGGAAAGAAATAGGAAACAGTATGACAAGTCTCTTTATTGCAATTATTGATTTATTAATAACTAAGGCGATCATATCATAGAAAAAGTGGCAAACCAATCTTTGACAGACGAGTTTACCTCAAATTCTTAATCAGGATAAGAATATGAAACAGGTCATGTCTATGATCATGAAACTTGGGACCTTGTATCAAAAGAGATTCATCTAGTGATCATTCAGAGTTGAAGATTTAGGGAGCAGCTATTTGGGGGTGGGGGTGGCGGCAGATGGACTTTTGGAAACCAGACAAAAAGTATGAACCGGCATTTTCAAAAAATAAAGAAATATAACCTCCACATACTAGTGGAGACGCCGAGGTCTTGTGGAATAATCTGGAAACTGTAAATTTGATGGAATGACAGAAGATTGGTCTCGGCATTTTTAAATCTTTTCTTTAATTGGCCAATTCAACTCTTTTTATCAGCGTTTGAACTAAATATTCTAAATTTTCTGTCATAAAATTAGACCTAAATTTCCAAAACTAAGGGGTATCTCCCTTATTGCATAGCTCTGTCCCAAGCCAGGGTTTCAGCATAGTTTCGGTTATGTTACGAATTAAACTTCTTGCGCATACGCTTCTGAATAAACCCTGCAAAAGATTTGACGCCGCTTATTTTGGCAAGAGGAAGGTAAAAGTCTATTGTAGATTGTGCAAGGAAAATTAACTTATGCTTAATTTAAAGTGTTTGATATAAAGTACTACTGTCGAGGATTCAATATCCGAAACACGTGTTTAGTACAATACAGTTTGTACTATAGAACATATATTTCAATATTGACAATTTTATATAAAAGCCTATATACATAAAAGTCAGACAGACGACGGACAATGTAAAATGTTGGAAAAACTTAGGGTTAAGATATTCAATGGGTAATGAAAAAAATCATAACAAAAACATTGACATTGTGTATTCATCATTTTATATTTTTCTGAGTCATGTGATACTTTAAAAACTCTTATACTATCACAATAGATATTGAAATATGAACTATTTTGAATGGGTCATGTAAAGGACTTATCTCCCCTTGATGCAAATATCGGAAATAAAATGCAAAAAGAATAATTGATGAACTTTGGATTTTTCAGCGAATTTTGATAATATATATTTTTTTAGAATTGTTTTACCAATCGATATTTAATGCCCGATCATTCTCTCGAAAATTTTAAGACAAAATAACATTTTCTCATAGAGTTCAATGTTAACTCTAAGGCGCAAAACTCTCGATGTGACCCATTTTTCTTACATCTAAGTATCAGAGGAAAAAACAAACCGTCCTTTCATTAAAGTAAAATTTGCAAACAAAGGTATTGATAAATTGAATCTTGGTCAGATTTTGAATCACAAAACTGTCACAGAAAAAATCCCACCATATTTCAAAAGACAAGAAACTCCTTGTATTTCCTATAGCTACACACCAACAGTTGCATCTAAAATTTACAATTACAAACGATTCTTGCAGTGCATTGATTTAAGTAATCCCTCACTACATCCACTTCCTTGCGAATGTTCTTCATCGGATTTTAACTACTCTCCTTGTGGACACGTTATTACAGGTGACCTTAGTATAGTCAAGAACGACAAGTTGAGAGATTTGTTAAAAAAGGGTCCCAAATACAGAGAAAGTATGTCCTTTACATGGAACCAAAATTTCAAAATTATCATGGACTCTTGTAAGGAATATGCAAGACGTTGGGCAAAGAAAGAGAATGTACAGCTCGACACCCTATCCGAATGGATAAAATCCATCAGAGGGTTACTTTTATCTATAATTAACCGATTAAAATCAACCGTGAGCACCAGATTCGAGTCTATATTTAAAGACCCTGATGTTATCACAGAGCTTACCTACCTCCAAGAACATTATGTCATCACACCAGCGGACAAAGCCTCAAATAATTACACATTTACTTGCAAAAAGTTCTATTTCGAAAGTCTAGTTAAAGAATTGGGTTTAAATTCGACACCTGGAAATCCCACTTACACCCCAACAAACCTTTCTGCCTCTGAAATAATAGATAACCACAAATCAGCTCTTTCTTCCTTTGGCTTCCAAACTAACAATTTAGATTTAGATTTACCATACTTATACTGCATACCTAAAATACATAAGAATCCGTACAAACAACGTTTCATCGCTGGTTCCTCAAAATGTTCTACCAAATCTGTATCGATCTTACTCACCAAAGTTTTATCTGAAATCAAATCTGGGCTTCAAAAATATTGTTCGACAGTATATTCTCGCAGTGGTATCAACCAGATGTGGATTTTAAAGAATTCGAAGGAACTTTTAGAACATCTGAAATCCACTCATTTTAGTAAAGTTCATTCGATCAAAGCCTTCGATTTTTCGACACTTTACACTACAATTCCACATTCTAAATTGTAAAAATACTCGCAAAAATTATAAGTAATGCGTTTACAAGTAAGAACGGTAATCGCAAATACAAATTTATTGTTGTTAACTATGACAAAACCTACTTTGTAAAAGAAAAGTCCGATTCTGAAAATAAGTACACTGAAACAGATATTATTCAGATGTTAAACTTTTTGATCGACAACATTTTTGTGGTGTTTGGAGGAAAGGTCTTTCAGCAAATTGTCGGAATTCCAATGGGGACCAATTGTGCCCCACTCCTTGCCGACATTTTCCTTTACTCGTACGAAGCTGAATTCTTTCAATCTTTGGTCTCTGAAGGGAAAAGATACTTAGCTTCTGACTTCAACTTCACTTATAGATACATAGACGATGTTTTGTCCATCAATAATCCGAAATTCGCAGATTACTTGAGCAGAATCTATCCTTCAGAGCATGAAGTCAAAGAAACTACAGAGACAAATAATTCAGCATCCTATTTGGACATAATGTTGTCCTACGACACTGATGGTCACATGAACACCTCACTCTATGACAAACGTGACGACTTCAATTTCAGCATTACAAACTTTCCTCTTCTGAGTAGCAACATCCCTTCATCGCCTGCTTATGGCGTGTTCATATCTCAGTTGATACGCTATGCCAGAGCAAGTACGAAATATACGGATTTTGTTTTGAGAGCTAGGCGTCTTTCAGATAAGCTTCTCAGTCAGGGATATGTTTGTGACCGACTAACATCGTCACTGAGGAAGTTCTACGGTCGATATGGGGATATGGTCATTATCCATGACAAATATGGATAATGACCATATCCCTGTCTACAGCACAAAATCGACAATTCAGAAAATCAGAAACCGAAGGCATACAAAATCAGGATAAAAACAGGAACCAAAGCAAACAAAAACAAAAACCTCCACCACATGAAAAGAAGCGAACTCCCGATATGAGAGTGAGACCAGGTGCCCAGGAAGAGTAAGCATCTCCTGCTTGCATGCAACACCCGTCGCTTCAATTCGGTAGAACTGTCGAATCCGGTTACTTCCATTTTGGAAGATATAGAGTACAATCTTTGGTTGGATGGTTCAAATGGTCTATGACAGAATATCATCCACCATTCTGGATAGTGGGACATCATAGTGTATGACGAGTTCCCCATATCGACCGTAGAACTTCCTCAGTGACGATGTTAGTCGGTCACAAACATATCCCTGACTGAGAAGCTTATCTGAAAGACGCCTAGCTCTCAGAACAAAATCCGTATATTTGGTACTTGCTCTGGCATAGCGTATCAACTGAGATATGAACACGCCATAAGCAGGCGATGAAGGGATGTTGCTACTCAGAAAAGGAAAGTTCGTAATGCTGAAATTGAAGTCGTCACGTTTGTCATAGAGTGAGGTGTTCATGTGACCATCAGTGTCGTAGGACAACATTATGTCCAAATAGGATGCTGAATTATTTGTCTCTGTAGTTTCTTTGACTTCAAGCTCCGAAGGATAGATACTGCTCAAGTAATCCGCGAATTTTGGATTATTGATGGACAGCACATCGTCTATGTATCTGTAAGTGAAGTTGAAGTCAGAAGCTAAGTATCTTTTCCCTTCAGAGACCAAAGATTGAATGAATTCAGCTTCGTACGAGTAAAGGAAAATGTCGGCAAGGAGTGGGACACAATTGGTCCCCATTGGAATTCCGACAATTTGCTGGAAGACCTTTCCTCCAAACACCACAAAAATGTTGTCGATCAGAAAGTTTAACATCTGAATAATGTCTGTTTCAGTGTACTTATTTTCAGAATCTGACTTTTCTTTTACAAAGTAGGTTTTGTCATAGTTAACAACAATAAATTTGTATTTGCGATTACCGTTCTTACTTGTAAACGCATTACTTATAATTTTTGCGAGTCTTTCTTTCAATCTAGAATGTGGAATTGTAGTGTAAAGTGTCGAAAAATCAAAGGCTTTGATCGAATGGACTCTACTAAAATGAGTGGATTTCAGATGTTCTAAAAGTTCCTTCGAATTCTTTAAAATCCACATCTGGTTGATACCACTGCGAGAATATACTGTCGAACAATATTTTTGTAGCCCAGATTTGATTTCAGATAAAACTTTGGTCATTAGAAGAAAATTTCAATCAATTTTTACATTACATCTATGCAGCGATTTAGGTGTCAGGATTCCAAAAAGGGGTGACCCAATTACTTCTCATTACCAATTGAATACTTTAAGCAGCTTACATCGACTATGAAAGTAAGAAGGGTGTAGCGATTCTAAAGAATACAATGTAGTTCGTGTTGACGTCTCCGGAGAATCTATGTGGGAGAGTTCAGTCTGCCAGGAGTTCAACGATATGGCTTTGCGATACAAATTGCAAAAACTGGACCAAAAACTTCAAAAAATTAAAGAGGGCGCTAGTGAAATTATTTTCGGTAGCTCCGCTGAGAGAATCAATGATGAGAATTTAATATTCGAAACACGTGTCTGGTGCATGAAATAGAGTTGGAACCCTTCGACATTATATATATGTATATAATTCAGGACCACAATGTAAACTAGTCCCAGGACTAATGTTATGTACTTGACCATCACAATGTATGAAAGGGTGTATCCGGAACTGTAACTCCGGATTGGTTCTGTTGACTGTTAATTATGATTGTGTTGAAACATATCCGGCACGGAATAAAAGAATGAAAATGAATTGAATGTTCTCTTTCCTGATTTATAAGCTGATTCCCCAGATCATAGTGAGAACATTACATGGTGGAGAACTCCGAAATGTTGATTATACGAAATTTGTTGATAAAGAGGCCTTATGAACTCTTGTAATACCATGTGTCATCCCGAATTGCCTCTTCAGTCTTCGAAAAATATTTGACTCTTCGAACTGTTGAAATTCTTATTGTGCATTAACTTCTACATTAAAAATGGGCACCTCTCATCATTCTTCATTAGATGATGGATCAAAACATGCACAAAGTAATCCATTTGACGATGATGCCAACGCCAGTATTAAGGCAGATATATTAATCACAACACAAGCAACTGTCCAAACTTTTACTGGAGGAATATATAAACATATGAATAACAACCAAAACCCATAACGGCTTAATGCTACATCCGGATCAATCATATACATATTGGCGCTACCACTTTTTCTTTCTTTTATACATGGCTAGCCACTATCACTGGGTAGACTGCCCTCAAGTGGAAGGGGTTATTCTGCCCTTTTACAATATAATGAAGATTATGTTTCAAAAGAAAAATTTAAACTCAATCTCTTTGACTAACTTATGAATTATGATTAACATGAAAAGATTGCATACATACATGCCACCTTCACAGGGTAGACTGCCCTCCGGTGTTTATAATGGGATTATTCTGCCCATTTTTACCACATTAATAATAAAAAGAAAAAACAACACCGAAAATGCAACACTTAAAGGTAACAACAATGAGTTCTAACTTCGTGAGAATAATGAACTAAACTTAAGGTCACTTAATAATCTAACACATAGTCATTCAACCATCTGGGTGGTTTACGGTTTCGAGTGGACTGTCTAGTTTCCTCACTCTGATCGGGATGATGATCATTGAACGCACACTCACTTTCCGAAAGAGGATTCCCAATGACAGACGGGATCGAAGGCAGAGAAGGTGGAGGTGGCGGAAGTGTTGGCGGATGTGCAGGCGGAAGTGTCGGCAGATGTGCAAGCGGAAGTGTCGGCGGATGTGCAGGCGGAAGTGTCGGCGGATGTGCAGCCGGAAGTGTCGGCGGTTGAGGTATAATGTTCGTAACCTCTTGGTGATCCTCATCACTTTCTTCCTCGGACTCCGTAGAATAGGAAGAGATGTATGCAGACGGACGGTCTGGCTTTTCGATATTAGATGGTACAACGTAACACTCAGAGTCCTTCACGCGATATGAGGTGCGCCGTAATTGGGACCCAGTAAATTTTCGAATGTCCCTCCAAGGTCCATCACGCGCAACAACTAGATATCGGTCCCTCCCTTTTAACTTATTGCGATCACATTCCAGGTACACTAGGTCACCAACGGAAGTATTCGGTGGTATCACGACACGGCCAGAAGGGTTTTTTGATTTCTCGCTATAAGAGTGATTTATCAACTTCGCGTCATGCTGCTGCAAGATAAGTTGTCGATCTTCAAAGGGTAGCTGTTTCTGAGAAAACTGGTCTCTTTGGGTGAACATTTCCCTAGACGATAATCCACGACCTCTTATACGAGAGTTCAAGCGAGCAGTTGCGAGTGCGAGTTCGAGAGCAGTAACGGAGCGGCTTGAGGGGTCGCTGCGCAATATCTCCTCCTCTAACTCCTGTATTGCCCGTTCTGCTACTGGGTTTTTGTTTTTGTTTTTAATTCTGCCAATTTCAATCACGAGGCGTTGTTGCTTCATGAGCTGATCGTCAATTAATGCAGCAAATCCTGGCGCAGGGTCGGTTCTGATAACAGAAAACGGACCATCCAGGGGTCTCATTTCAATGCACAATTTGATAAGACCTTCTCGGAGTGAGTCATGACGTTCTGATTCGATCAACGTACTAGCAGTGAATGACGTAATGTATTCCCTGACAACAAGTATGAGTTGGCGCTCCCTGCGCATTACATCTGCTGCAAACTGATATCCAACTCCCGCGGGAGGATCAGATGAGCTCTGCGGTTGTAAAACGTGCGGTGCCTTAAGCAACGATGCGCATGTATGACATCCAGCAGTAACTGACTCGATTGCCTTGTCCATGTTTAAGGCATAGAAATATCTGCTGACAACAGACTTAAGTTGGTGAGTAGATGGATGACTGAGCTTTATGTGTAAAGAGGTTAGAAGGCCTTCTAGCACATTTCTTGGTACAACAATGAGCTCCCGCGACGGCATAAATGGGATGTCGCGTTTCACAATGAGGATACCATCCTTTGCTATTGATGCAACCTGAAGATACCGTTTCACATCCTTCACATCGGTGAGTTTTTTTTGAAGGGCGAGTCCCTTGCTTAAGGTGTGCGGCAGTACGTCGAAGGTCTGAGCATTCTGTCTGGATAGCATTCCAGGCAGACCTAGTAGTGAATGGAAGTCTTACAGACTCGTTTAGAATATCTTCGACTGATATTTGTTGAACAACGGAGTTTTCGGTAGTGCTTACGAATGTGCATATTTGACAAGATGGATGAGTGCATTCGGGCGCATTACGGCTTGCGAAGTCTGATGGTAAAATGGATTGACCTGCAACATGGCGAATTGAGACGCAATACCGACTAGCAGTCGATAAGAAGGTTGTTACGCGCGGACTTGCGGGAAATTCCCCACGACAAAGCTTTTCAAATGCCTGGACACACGGTTTGCTGTCTGTTAATACTGCAGCATTTGAAGAGGCTTGGATTATGTACGGGCTAAAGTGCTTGATAGAGGCCGCTATTGAAAGAGCCTCGATTTCACATGGTAGCCACATGTTTTGGTTCTTTCGTAGCTTCGCACTGAAAAATCCCGCTAACATAATAGTGCCATTCCTGTTGATATACAAAGTGGCTCCAATGCCACTCCGCCTTAAGGCACCATCTGTAACAATCCATAATTGATCATCTGGACGAGGGAGCGTTATAGCCTTGTGTGAATTTAACGCCAGTTGTGCTTGTCGAAATGAAGCGGACAGCTCATCAGTCCATAGGAGCTTTTCCTTGGAGTCATGACCAGCAGTCATATCATCGAGAGGTGCGAGGAAATGTGAGCAATCTGGTACTACTCTGCTGAGAACTTTATATGCACCAATAAATGAACGCAGTCCAGCTACGGTTGTGGGTATCTGGCAAGACGAAAGAGTTGAAATTCGGTGTTTGCTTGCACGAATTGTTCCTTGGCGCCATACCCATCCTAGTATTGTAGCTTCTTTCGGGGCGATTACTGTTTTTGATGCTGATAGATTAAGATCACAGCGGCGAAGTGCTTTTAGAACCCTATCCAAGTTCCGTAGCAGCTCTTCTGGTGTGCTGCCTCCACAGTACAAATCATCAGCAACCTTAGCCACAATGCCTTCTTGAACAAGGTCACCCAGTACGCGACATGTGAGCTCCTCTAATGCTACCTCCGAACCAGGCATGCCCATAGCCGATCGTACATACACACGGACACCTCTGAAAGGGGTGACAACACCACAATACTTCATCGAGTCGTTTGACAAAGGAATCTGATAGAATGACTTTGTAAGATCAGAAATAGCTATGTACTTCCACTGGGCTATTTTCCGCAAAGTTGAGTCCACATCTGGCATTAAAGAAGGTTGCGGCTTTGTATATCTACCAACGTCTGCGAAGGCAGTGACAAGGCGGAAGTCACCAGACGGTTTTTTTACCAAAAACGATGGGTTCACATACTCCACATTTACATTAATGTCCTCGGGCTTACGGAACACTCCCATTGCCTCAAGCTCATCAAACTTGTCTTGAAGCAAATCAAGGTTATTTTTTGAGTACTGTGGTATTCGACCTCTCCGTTGAGGAGGCTGAACGGGGCCCATGTTCACTCTTGACTTAAATGGTCCAGCAGCTCCGTTGTACCCCTTAAATTTTGGGTTAAACACACCATCATGTTCGTGTAAGAGATCATGAAATTTGGATTTCATGTCCTTGGAAAGAACATTGTCAGGATCAACGCGCACATTTTGCGAAAACTTCGTATTCTGGAGTTTCTCGCTAGGATCGGATACTCTGGCAGTGTTATTCACATTGTCTGGTACAAATGTTGCCCTAAGTGTTCCAATATGGGCATTACGTTTGATTGTTTGCGGTTCCGATGAGAGATTGGGTATACGTATACGTCCAGCAATGCTGTTTAGCAATGTGGGAGCTGGCCATGTGTGATTTTGACTGCTATCAGTCTGCTCAAGTGATATGATGTCATCATCTGATACGGAGAAGTCCTCTGGGACTTTAAGCTCTAAGAACTCACCAGGCCAAATGGTGGTTGTTTCGGACACGGATGCCCTGAGAACCTGGGCACGTCGTGCTACGGTTACATGAGAGGCTGCAGAATTAAGACCGTAAGTATAAGTGTATCCTTCACCTATTATAATCTGTTGTTTTGAGGGTCTTATGGAAATGTCATTTCTCTCCATAAACGGTATGCCAGCCAAAACATCACTGTCTAGATTCTCAACGACTAAGCCTTCAAAAACCAAGGTGTGGTTTTCATGAGTGAATATAGTATTAGTCTCGCCAATCACATGTAATGGGGAGGAGCCGTCAGCTTGGTGAGCGGACTGAACAGTACTCTTAATTTGTAATCCAAGCGTCTTAGCTACTGAGGCCTTAATCATATTTCCTGTAGCTCCGCTATCTACGGTCAAACGAACGGTATGATGACGAGAGAAAACATCTAAATAAGGTGATTGTCGAATCTGTACTCTGTTTATAGCAGAATTACATGTCAATGGTTCGATACTCTGATCTGCTGTAGTTTGATCCTCGTAATCGCTTTCATCCGTGGCCATAATTTGACGAGCTTTTGCAAAGTACATTTTGTCTTGATTAGGTAAGTATAAGCATTTACTTAAAAAATGCTGATCTGGTCTCTTGGCTGCCTTGCATAACGGACACGACTTAACTGGACGAGAAGCAGATCTATTGCTGTTCTTAGGCATGTAAGTAATAGCGGTGCGCATTGCCTTGGCCTCCTCGCATGATCTGAGTTCGTCGAGTAGAGAAGACATGGCCTGTGATATTTCAGGCTTGATGGAGGCAAGTGTACGAGATCTAAGCTCGGTGCCGTATCATTGCTTAACTAGCTGAGGTAATTCTGGATTAATGAGACGCAGCCATGTTAGGACAGCCATATTTTCAAGTGAGGGGGAGAGCTCCTCATCCTCAAGAATGTTTTCACCATGATGTGTTATATTGGCACCTTGTTTTAGCATATTGTCTTCAATAAATGCCATTATTCGCTGAAACAAGTCCTCTGGTCTTTCACTAGGTTCTAATTTAATAGCGGCAAAATCGAGGAAGTGGGCGCCGGTGGTCTGAAAACCAAAATGTAACCTTATTGTTTGCCATATATTTTCCATAGACGTAGAGTTCTTGACTATGGTCGAGCGTGAAATGATCGGGCAGTAATTCGCAATCTGTCCCAGCATTAATTCAAGCCTTTGAACCTTTTGAGCTGCAGTCTGACGCTGCGCCTCTGGTATGCCTTCACCATCATTTGCGAAACCGCGATTTGGATTTGCCCTTGTCCTCTTACCCCACTGGGCTCCCTCTGTTAGGAATTGTGTGAAATTTTGGTCGAGGGACAGTGTGTACACAATGTTTTGCCTCCAGTTTTCAAAAGAATTAATTGTTTCAGTCTTTGATAAACACCACTGTTTCGGTGCTCTATGTGTGTTAGCCATGATGGTTAGTTAGTATTTCGCACGTTTGGCTGTACGAGGATAATTAAAGGATTAGACTATGTGCAATAGTTTGTCATCACACGTGTTACTTGCGGCCTGGGTCAGATTATCTGACGCTGTGACTCGAAATTTGTTTCGTATCTAGGTTTACCAGCTTGCGGTTGATAATTGTAATCAACTACAGACGTAGGACGAGATCCTGCTGCCACCACGCCAGTATTAAGGCAGATATATTAATCACAACACAAGCAACTGTCCAAACTTTTACTGGAGGAATATATAAACATATGAATAACAACCAAAACCCATAACGGCTTAATGCTACATCCGGATCAATCATATACATATTGGCGCAATGATTTTTTGTCAAGAACTCCACGTACTCAACTAAGTTTCAATTCACCTGCAGGAAATCCATTTGACAGTGCTCGTTCACACACAGGGTATGCACCACATCAATATACTGTTTTGTCTGATGCCTTCGTGCCGGCACATTCTTCCAGACAAATGTCCATGCCGATTATTCCCATTACTTTAGCAAAGTTTGATGGAAAAGACGATCCAGAGAAATTTCTCTCTGATTGTTCTGCACTTATGCAGCTTCAAGGAATAGATGGTACATCAGTGAGTGATTCAGCAAAACTTAGGCACGGTCCATTTGATATTCTGGGGGGGGGGGGGCTTGGGTTTTTTTTCGAAAAAAATAATTTTGCTCTTAATTTTGATGAAAAAAATAAATTTGCTTATGGTGTGACAGAAAAAAAATAATCTTGCTCTTACAAACAATCTGAATTTGAAGAATTACCATAAAATTTCGCTAAAATTCTTGAAAAATTTCCGCCTCGCTTCGCTCGCCGCAGTTTTCAAGTTGTATCAAAAAATTTTTGGCTCGCTTCGCTCGCCATAGTTTTCTATCAAAACATTATTTACTAATAGCAAACTTCATATATTTGAAGATATCAAAAGTTATACATGTATGTGAATGGAAAGGGGCTAAATATATTATAAATATTTATGTATTGCTATTTTTCCATGTTGCATGCATCCCATAGAGTCTAACTTTATGTTCTTGTAAGCTTGGAAGGAGAACTTCAGTTATTCTCCAATTAACTTACAATTCTTAGCAACATTTAAAAATTTGTCTAGGAGACCTTCCCCTCAGACCCTTTTATACATGTTATATACATGTACCTTATATAAAATATTGAGAATTGTATTGTAAAAATCTTTCATCTCTCTGTTTAAAAGTGAATTGCCTTGAATAAGAATAAATTAATATATTAATATTTAGAGTTTTGAGTTAAAATATTAATAATTTCTATTGATAAAACACAAACATTCTTAATATGCACATCACCTTGTTAAAAAAAATTTCCTTGCTCCAACTTTGCAAGAAAAAAATAATTTTGCCCCGGTCCGGGGCGAAAAAAATAATCTTGCTCCGACAAAAAACCCAAGCCCCCCCCCCCCCCTGAATATCAAATGGACCATGCCTTATTGCTTCCTTTTCGTTGCATTTAAAAGGACCAGCGTTTATGTGGTTTCAAGGTTTACCGATGGATCCATACCATATTTCTTGGACAGCTTTGCGCTCAAAGTTTTATGAACAGTATGTTTCCATGAACTTAGGAACAAATACGTCAATTTATGCAGAGTCGGTAGCATTTAATAATCTGACACTTGGAACTTCGTCTTTAGACGATTTCCATTGCACTGTTGTGCAAAAGGGCAAGAAACTGCAGAAAACACCGTTAGACATAATGTGTAAATTTATTGACGGACTCCCCAAAGCCCTACAATACTTTGTTAGAGCGGGAAGACCAAGCTCTATTGATGATGCACTCCAAAGTGCAAAAATGGGAGAAACAGTAGGTTACAGAGATGATCAGCCTTCAATAAATGCTTTTAGTGCAGTGAAAGATGATGTTGTCTCTAAACTTGAGAGCCAAATACAAGCGCTTACGCACAAACTTGATACATTAACTACAACAGTTGCGAGTAACCAACGCATGCCGCAGAAACAAGAAAGCCGAACGCTCACCTGTTATTCATGTGGTGGTAAGGGACATGCCAAATCTGTTTGTAATTGGGCAGGGAAGAAAGATGCTCAACCTGACATTTCCTGTCAAATTTTCGCACAAAATGGTCATTCGGCAGATGATTGTTATCAGTACGTACCAGTTTCGGTAAACAGACAGGGCCGTGGCGGAGGACGCGGACGACCACCAAGGAGCCAGTAAAATCGCGCCATAGAAGTTTATCGCTAGATCGTAAGAGCGCAAACCGTGACCATGTACCTTTGATTTCTTCGAACTATATCGCGCATCAGAGAGATTTTACTGACAGTGAGTCAAGTGACGTCCTTTCCACAGAGACTGACAGCGATGACAGTACAACGCCAGATGATCAATTTTTACAAATTTTTTTGTTTATGCCTGTTACAATCAATAATGTTAAAGTATCTGCACTGCTTGATTCTGGTAGTTCTGTAAATATCATGTCTTATGATTTGTATAATTCTATCTCTGCTCACTGTCATTCACCAATATTTTCAAGTTATTATGGAAACCATGTTATTGTTGCTAGTGGTGACACAGTAGAAATTCTAGGGACAACATTTGTCAAGTTGAAAGTCCCTACTGGTAAACACAAGGTAAAATTTCTTTTACAGTGGGTGTTTTGGGATGTTGCTGTTGATGCTGCAACTAGGTGTTGTTGGAGATCCCCTCCTTTCTTGTAATGAAAAACACAAGTCACCCACTTATTTTTGGGACTGAATATTTGAAACAAAAGCATATCTCTATAAGTTTTGCAAATAATTCTGTACATACAACAAACTGTTCTGTTAGATGTAAGAAATCAATAGATATACCTGCAAATAGTGAACAGCTTATTTTTGCTAAGGTTCCAAACTCTGTTAGTATTGGTACACAAGGTATTTGTTATACGTGTAAAGATTTAGCAAAAGAAGGACTTATTGTAGCTAGAGCAATTGTTACAGTTTCTGTAAATCGTATGGTACCTGTGAAGATTATGAATGTAGCAGATAGCAGTGTAGTTTTACCAAAAAAAAAAACTTAGCTAGATTTACAGTGTTAGATGATTCATATCATATTCAGATACCTTGTACTGAAAAAGACAGTCATTTTGGTATTAAGGGTCAATGTGTAAATACTGTAGATACATGTAGTTCATCTAATGTTACAAATATGAATGTCAATGATTACAAAGAATCTGAGTGTGTATCAGATGGCTCAAAGCCAAAGTTTTCTGAGTTTATGAACAATTTTGATTTAAAGAAATCATGTTCACACTTGAATGACAAACAAATTTCTCAGCTCTCAGAGGTTTTGTATAAATCAAATGATATTTTTGTCACCAAGCAAAATCCTGAATTAGGTTTTACTAAAGTTCTTGAGCACCATATACATTTGAAACCTAATGCTGTCTCTAAACACCAAAGACCTCATAGATTATCTCCCGATAAGAAAGAAATATTGAGACACCATTTGCAAGAGTTACTTGACCAAGGCATAATCACTCCGGTGTCGGCAAGTGAAAATGTACCCATTACTAGCCCTGTAGTTATTGTATCAAAACGCCGTAAATCGAGCAATAATTATACACCAGGGTCAAAGGAAGAGAGTCTGTCTTGCTTTAGGTTTTGCTGTGATTTTAGGTATTTAAACTCGCAAACACAGCATTTTAGGTATACCTTTCCCGACTTACAAGAACTTGCACAGTCTTTTACTAATCGGGTACCAAATTATATCTCGACAATGGAAAACATTCGGCCGGTTTGGTTTCTCAATTTACACAAATAGGCTATCGGTGGTTATCTGTGCGTTTGAGACGCTTGAATCTATGGTAAACAAAGCGCATGTGAGTGAATCGAGGTATTTTATCGTGCCACGGCGTTGTTCTAAGCCTCATTTAAACAATTATAGTTGAAAGCAGTTCCAGAGATACCGACAGAAATACCTTGAATGTTTTGTTACAATCAATAGTAAGAATTCGACAAGAAAATTGATGTGGAAGCCCGAGTAGACTACATGTGCATGTACCAACACCTGAGTACAGGTGTACAGCCAGCCTGTGCTAACCACGATGGTCAGGTACAGACCATACAACGTTATTTTTTACAAGATACATGATACGATGTGATACACGCATGATACGATGTGATACATGCATGATACGATAGGATACACGAACGAACACGATATACCTCATACACGATAGGAAACGATACGAAAGGATACGATACGATGCACGTTACACGATACACGATACGAAAGGATACACGTTACACGATGCACGATACGAAAGGATACACGATGTACGATACGAAAGCATACACGTTACTCTATACACAACACGATAGAATAAACGTTAGATAATGTACATTAGCTTGAATCATACGGCGCATAAACACGATAAAGTAAACAATTCAACTTGCATGATACGATAGGATACAAAATGTATGAGTTATGTACGTTTATTGTTAATATTTGTAAAATAATATATAGTATTCGTATTAGTAAAAAATAAAACACACACACACATACACACACACAATTGTTTCGTTTATCAAATCCGCTACTCGGAATTTATTACATGTATTTTCATTTACTCTACCCAAGTCGCCATAAAATGAATATAAAACGTGACCTGATTGGTATGGCATATTACCAATCAAGCGAGATGAATTGACTGTATGTAAGTAAAACAAAATCAAAAATGTATGTCAATTGATGTGTATGTATGTAGTAGTACTGATGAAACTTAGACAGATAGATATATCCTATGCATGTTGACCAAGTAACATCTTAAGGCATCGATCAGTCAAGTTTTTACCGGCTATTCTACACCTACCTTTAAGTTGTTTATCCCCCTTTACAGTAAAATTAAGTAGAAAGAAGAACATATATGTAAATCTATTATTCCTCATCAATGCATCCTTTCACTAAAGAATCCATAATGAAATCAAAACAATCCGGATAGAAACACAATAAACGGAAACGAAATTTCGAAGATTTGATTGGCTGCCTGATACGATAGGATACAGGTTACATGATACGATAGGATTCACGATACACGATGTACGATAGGATACGATAGAATAAGATACGATATGATACACGTTAAACGAAATTATAAACGCACGATACGATACGATACACGCATGATACGATACGATAAACGCAGGATACGATACGATTAAATTGACAAAAATAACGTTGTATGGACTGTAAGGAGGGACATGCAGTATTATGGAAAAAAATCGACGTATCCATATCACACTATCTTCTTCTTTCCTTTAATTCTAATTTATTTCTGATTTTCAAATTTTAAGTCATGTAATAGTAGAATCTATATATTCCCCAGGGCCCAACTTGTACTTGTGCATTATTTGTGGAACATCCGAGTCTGATCGGATGCTGTGGGCACACACTACTTTAATCAAAAGATTAAGGGATAAATTTTGAAACTGATCAAATTGTCCTGCACACACTAATCAAGTGTGTGTGTAGGGAGGGGGGGATTGGAGGGAGAGGGGGTATTAGGATCCTGCTTTGAAATTCTTAATCTTCAATTGTATGCTAACCTGTAACCCTTCCCTTGACCTGCCTATCACTGCTTTAAAATAACTCAGTCTATTATAACAAGGAACATCCATTTCCCAATGCATTTTAAATTTTAAATGGGTTGTGTCCTCCCTGCCCCTATCCCTTCTCATTTCGATAAACATTTATAATTTCCTATGAATCTAATGATATAAATTGGTCAATAAAATGAATACAATAAATAGTACCCTATCAAATGATAAAATCTAAGTGTATACATGCATGATTCTGCAAAGACATTGAATAATCTTTTTAATCCAATATTATGCATAATTTTTTCACGTTGCTTTTTGTATGTGTTTTTTTTTTATTTCAGAGTAAAGATTATAGTACAGTTCTACAGGCAAGTTTATTAAGATTATAGTACAGTTCTACAGACAAGTTTATATTTTGATAAATTTCTGAAGAAATATATTCACATTACTTAAGAATCCAAACTTTTGTTGTTATTATGAGTTTAAAGCAATTAAGTACATGTATAAGGAATCAGTTTAAAACCATCGATTTCTTTTTTCAAAGAAGCAATTTCTTAATCAGACAGTCAGATTGATAATAAAAGTAAAAAAGTCCATAGTATTCTAAATAGACCTTACTGTTATTATACACTTTTGACTCAATCTGCACAATTTTTTTATGATAAAGTTAAAAGGAGGAATGGACTATCAATAAGATATCAAATTATATGTATAACTCTCATACAGATGAAAATGTATATATTACAGGTGTGCAACCAAAAATAGCTAAATATATATGCATACAGTACAGACAGGACTAAACACAAACAGATATCCAGGATCTGGAGCAGATGTGTTCAAAAATCATTCACTGTGAAGTGTTCAATTTTATAGACGTCACTTAATATGTTATATTGTATTAGACAGATATCTGGAGTAATGAAACTGCATACACTTATGTGCATTTATATTGATTTTTCAAGATAAGAGGAATTTGATGATTAAAAACAGTCTCTGAACCATAAAGGAGTTTGCATTCATTAAATTATCAGAAAATTTTTAGACTGAATGATTCACCATGAGTAAGGGATAATGCCAAACCATATTGGTTTTGGGATGAAAAGGGGTCAAATGTCAATTAAGGACCTGTAACGTTAAGAGCCGTAATCTGCCCAAATTTTACTTGCAATACCAGCTCAACCAGAATTATTTAAAATGTGCCCTGTACGTGAATTTCAAGTATCTTTAATCAAATATAGTAGTTTTATTGACATAATTATGATAAATAACCTATATTTCTACGCAGAAGTGAGGGTGGGGGTCTTTTTTATGATATAAATAATGCGAGTGAAATGTCGGAAATTTTCTAACAATCGGTCGCTTTTGTTGATCAAAATGTCAAAATGAACTACAATGAGAAGATTCAGTAAGAAATACCGAGCTAAAACATGATTTTCTTCGAATATTATATTCCGGATTTATCAGACCGTAAACACGTGGCAAGAGATATATAATCGAACACTCACTCTCACTTATATTGTACAATTAACAACGCTGCCATTATAAAAATAGTTTTAATAAGCTTTTTTTCAGTATATAAAATCATATTTCTTTTACATTTACCGTAATTAAACTTTCTAAATACTTTGTGAATGTTACCGAGGATGTTTTGAGCATTTTCCAAAGATTGACTGGTACATCAGTCGTCGACGCTAATTGTTAACTTTTATTGCGAGGGGTTGTTGAATTATCAATGCCCAAAATTAAAATAAAGTGGTTTGTCAGTGAAAAAGTAAATAACAACAAATATTTTTTGTTGAAAATTGATTAATTCGAAGCTATTAATAAAGAAGTTAATTATTTGCTAGAAGCGAATCAAATGCCAATTACTAATTCTCTGTTAATTTCACATCTTTCCCTCATCCCTACCCGCCCAATCGCATTTTCGTAAATTGACTATTGTTCCCCCCTTTGGAACACAACTCCGCTTTTACAGAAAATTTGTATTATGAAAATACATCTTAGGTAGAAGTGGTGTTGTGTTCCAAGGGGGGGAACGATATTTTATGAAAACTTTTCCGATTTTCATTGATTTCTATACAAAATAAGCACATTTATACACAAATATCTCTCTGTTAGAGAAATTTTATGAAAAAATTTCTTCAGATTTTGAAGGGGTTTTATCTTTTAAAGTATTTCACCAACTTGATTAAAGAAATGAAGTACTTTAAAATTTCATTATTTTTGGGCAGATTTTACGCCTTATCGTTACAGGTCCTTTAGAACAATATTATATTAATGTTGAAATAAACCAATTATTTTACAGCTTTGCTTATTGCATCTGTAATTTTTGAAAGAACTTTCAGAATTTCCACAACAAAAATAATCCTTAACCCTCAGTGATGAAACTCAAACATTGCTTATGATACAAGAGAAACCCTATACTAGTATGCTAAAGATATTTGCATGGGTTAAAAGGTGAAGATAAGAATTTAACAACTGTGAAAAATAGTGTTTACACCAGAACTCAATTAATTCTTGACCTGAGTAATGAAACTTGATGCATAGAATTTGTACACATATAAAGAAAGAAGGATCCCTCTTGTTACTGGGGTCCAAAGGTCAAGGTCAAACTTGACGTATATGAAACACAGCATTCAACAGCATTTCCTCACCATAACTATATTAATTCTCGACCTTCAGTAATGAAACGTGACAACATAGCTTGTGGCCCAAGTGGGAACCCTATTGATTGTCAATAGGTTAAATTTAGCATGTATGAAAAACAGTGATTGTCTTCATGTAATGATTCCATTGAAACCTCTAGAACATATATATTCTTCATGAGGACAAGAGGTGCTTGATTTTGTGGTTAGAAGGTTAAAGGTCAAGGTAAATCCATACTTGCATGGATTAAACAGTGCTACAAGATGTGACACAATTCCCGACCTACAGTGATGGTTACACACAGAATGACTAAGACCTTTTGAGTCAACTAACAAATGCCAAATCTACATTTTGCTTGATGGAATCAGGGTTTCTGGAAATTGGGAGGGGAAGGGAGGGGGAGACAAGTAGAGTTGTAGATTTAGTCAGGTCTCTTGTTTGTATTTTCAAAAACAAACAAACAAAAAAAAAACCCCTAAAGACAGTATGGCCAGATTGCAAATTAAGTTTTTTTTCAGTAAAAAGGTGGGACCTATGCTACTTATAAATTTATAATCAAGGTACTATGTCCCTTTGTGAGAGATCCTTTGTAAATTGTATATTATATGACTACATTTATGTTGGTTTTAGTGGATTTATAACCAAGGTGCTCTGTCCCTTTGTATATTGTATATTTATGACTACATTTATGTTGGTTTTAGTGGATTTATAACCAAGGTGCTCTGTCCCTTTGTATATTGTATATTTATGACTACATTTATGTTGGTTTTAGTGGATTTATAACCAAGGTACTATGTCCCTTTGTATATTGTATATTATATGACTACATTTATGTTGGTTTGTGTGGATTTGGGTATAAAACAGATGGGAAACAAACATAAATTGTCTAAGGTCATTAGGTCAAGGTCACTTTGTCAAAAATCATAGCATCAAGTGATAGCTCATATCACAAATAATTTAATACATGTATTATTTACATGCAAAACAAAAAAGCCCTATCTCTTGTAGATATAAGATATAGCCAAAGTTAATTCTTTAAAAAAGTAGTTCAACATTTAAGGCCTAGGTCACAACTTCAGAGATCATGAAATCAATTGAAAACTTGTCTCACATGGAATCTACAAACACAATACATGTTTTTTTAAGTAGGTCAAAGGTCAAGTTCATTTTACAGCATAAATCGAAAAGGATTTTTGTCATTGGCAAATTTAACATGCATGATATTAACCATAACCTTTAATTCGGTCAGATGTCAAGGTCACTTGGTCAAATGTTAAAACGTCTTGTCATGGGCAACCTACATGTATAATATTATATTATGTTTCTACTGCATATAGTTCTTTAGGATTTGCCTCAACCAGATACTTTGACAAATAATTTATGACAGAAGGACATACAGATCGACATGGTCATTCCATAGACCGGACTTGCTTGGCAATCCGGCAGTTAAATTTCTTGAAAAGCCAGGTTATATACATTTAGTCTTAAATGTACATTTAGATAAAAGATAAATAAAGTGTGGAGGAGTTGATAATAAAAAAGGATCAGGCAAGTTTATGAGAAAGGGATGAATGAATGTTGATTATTTAAAATAATGACAGTACATACATGTATACTGCCTGTGGAATACTGAAAATCTAAAGTATAAGACAGATAAGGAATTCATGTGAAATTTATTTATATCTATAGAGTAAGGTTCAGGGTCAGGTGCTTGACAAAAAGATATAAGAATACTCCCATCAAAATATTACATGGGGCTCAAACAATACATATTTATATAATACATGTACATGTATGCATGAAGCTATAGCCCCCCCCCCCCCCTCCCCCTGGGATGGCCCCTTTCCCGACAATGTTAATTGTTCTCTTTCTTATTCTGTATACAATCATGTTACGTTTAGCCATCTAATCAAGATCGCTTGATGAAGTTGTCAATTCCAAAGTCGGCAGTCCTTAAAACGAGCATAAAGTCATGCCTAGAATGGCCTACGAGGCTAGCTACGTACACGCACCTGTTCAAGCATACTGACCCTGACCTTTCAGTTGTTTTGTCAATGAATTTTTTCGCATGAACAGCAGATTTAAAAGGCTAAATATACCATCTAACGAGATAAATCTTCTGTCCTTGCGTTGTTATACTCCAACAAGCAAGTTTCTTGGTCAACTGTGAGACCGACAGCACGACGTCGCGGTTCGCCATGTTGTTTACATTAGATTCAAGCGTTCAGGTAACCACCGATAAAAATCAAGCGTCTTAGTGTGAATCAATTCCATTGACCTAAGCTCTGGATTTTTCCAGATGGGAATTGCTCCTGAATCTACAAAATTTACTGCCTTCAATACATGTTTTGGTAGCTACAAATTCTTGCGCCTGCCAATGGGCCTTAGTACTGCCCCCAATTCTTTCCAATTATTGATGGACAAGGTGCTCAGTGGTCTTACGTTCAAATCTACACTGTGTTACTTAGATGATGTTATAGTTGTCTCAGATACCTTTGATTCTCACATGTCAGACTTAACAGAGCTTTTTGATAGATTCAGAATGGCAGGGTTAAAACTAAATGTCTGTTCTCACAAAACAAATGTATGTATTTGGGTCACATGATCTCAAAAGATGGCCTGAGCCCACCACCCGATAGAGTGAAAGCTATACAAAACTTTTCTGCCCCAACGTCAGTGAAGGAATTACGTCGTTTCCTGGGTTTGGTTGGGTGGTTTAGAAAATTTATACCTAACTTTGCGAGCATAGCAGATCCTCTCTATTTCTTACTAAAGAAAGGTGTGCGTTATACTTGGACAGACGAGCATCAAAGTGCATTTGAACTTTTGAAATTGTCCCTTGTCAACTCAGCAATTTTGGCATTTCCACTATTTGATAGACAGTTTAGGTTAAGTGTTGATACATCCAGTCGCGGTATTGGTTTTATGCTGTATCAGTACCAGCCTACTGAGGATGGAAAAGATGATATACGAGTAATTCGTTTCGGATCTAAATCGCTATCAAAATGGCAACGTTCTTACGGTCCAACAAAGCTTGAGTTGTTGGGAATTACTTATGCAGTTTTAGAGTGTGCATCATATTTACGAGGCTCAAAGTTTATAGTTGAATGTGACCATCAAGCATTGAAACCTTTATATCAGAAGCAGCTCAAGGGTGCCATCTATGAAAGATGGATGGCCATCCTCCAAGAACTTACCTTTGACATTGTATATAAGCCAGCTAAAGACATGTGTGTAGCTGATGCGTTGTCGCGAGATGTTCAGGAAAGCAATGAAAGTTTTGACAGTCCTGATGTAGAGGATTATTTCTTTCCTTACATACCTGAAAAATTGGGCCAAATAACATTCCCAGATGGCACCCCATTTTGTCTTCCTTCAAAGGACTCTGAAGTGAATCATATTCAACTTGCGCAACCAGATTTAGACGATGGATATGATGCTGACACAGATGACAAATATGGACATATACCAATGAAGTTGTTAAGATCGAAACAAACTTTCATACCAAATATTGTACAACAGAAAGATGTTTCACATGCTCCGCGTACATTTACTCTGCCAGAACAAAGTGATAGTGACACTACGATTTGTTCTTTACCTGAAACTGAGAATACTCTTGTTAACGTATCTGAAGAAGACATTTCAAATGTTTGTCAACAAGATCCTCACACTGATCATATCAACTCTACTGTCAATAGTGATAATGACACTAATAATCGTACTTTAGCTAGTGAAAGTGACACTAACAACTCTAATCATATAGATGCAAGTTCAGCTCAAGTACGTAATGACACACTTACAACTTCAAGTGATCTGCAGAATGAGGTTTCTGAAACTGAGGATATCTCACAACATATACACCAATTGCTTTTATCAACAAATATGAGTTTAGATGATATTGCAAAACTCCAACGTTCGGATCCACACATTAAAACAATTATGAATTACCTCGAACAAGATGTCCTTCCTACTTCCCAGAAATTGTCCCGCAAGATTTTATTGGAGGCTTCTGATTACATCATATCACATGATGCTCTATTTCACACAAGGATCGCAAAGTCAAAGAGGACTCAAGGGCATTGCAAGTACCAATTAGTTGTACCGGAATCTTTAGTCAAAACAGTCATGCAATTGTACCATGAAACGCCTATTTCTGCTCATGGTGGCATCTCGGACACACTAGATCGCATTAAGGAACATTATTTCTTTCCCAAAATGTCTGTGCGTGTTAGTATGTTTGTTAGATCGTGTCACATGTGCCAAAGTCGTAAAATCACCAAGATTCCTACCAAAATGGGCATAGTATCCTACCCAACTCCACAGCAGCCCTTTGATGTATGGCAGGTTGACCTACTTGGACCTCTTCCAACAACTTACCGTGGAAACTTGTATATATTTACAGCGTCATGTATGTTCAGTAAATACCTTTTTGCCTTAGCAATTCCAAATAAGGATGCTATAACTGTATCAGAGGCATTATTTACAATGTTTACATCATTTGGAGTTTGTCATACAATCTTAAGTGATCATGGAACTGAATTTATAGCAACAGTCACAAAGGAAGTATGTAGATTAATGGGAATCGCACAGCAGTTTACACCAAGTTTTACTCATCACTGCCTGGGTGCTTGCGAAAGAACCCATAGAACCATTGAGGAACGCTTAACTCCCTTTGTGGAAGGTAACAAGAGGAACTGGGATGTTCAACTCTCATCCATTGTGTTTGCTATAAACCAAAGTGTAAATACCAGCACAGGATTTTCACCATATGAGGTCATATTTGGATCTAGGCCTAAATTTCCACTACTGCCTGTTAATGTGAAAGCTGATATGAACACATTTCCCACAGATACAAAGGACTATCTCCAGTCATTCCTTGGAAGACTAGAAAACATCAGGTCACAGGTCCTAGTTAACTCTCAACATTCGAAGGACACCATGACTAAGAGAGTAAATTCTTCAGTACATTCAATGGATTTACAAAAGGGAGATTATGTATACTTAATGAGTCAACCTACTGGAGTTGCTCAGAAATTACAGAACATGTATACTGGACCATTTATTGTTCAAAGTGTTCTTTCTTATCATAGAGTTCTTCTCGTGGATGATAGTGGCAAGCATCAGGGAGAAGCAGTACATATCAATACACTCAAAATGGCATATGTCAGACAGCCATCTCCACAACCATATTTACTTGGAAAAGTTGTATCCAGGAAGGATATTGGTTGCACTCATAGGAACATAGCTTCACAAACTGAACCTCATATTGACAATTCACAAAATACCGCTGTAACACTTGACGCATCAGGAGGTAACCAACAATCTACCAATCACAAGAGTCGTCCCATTCGTAAGCGTAGGAAACCTCTGCGTTACAGAGATTCAGACCATGTTAGCAGTCTTCAGTCAGCTTCAGATTCTGGAACTTTCTACAAAGATAAGCGTATTCTTGGCCAAAGGACAATGAATGGAAAGACAGAATATTTAGTGCACTTTTCAGGAGAACCTGCACAAAATGCAATATGGACTGCTATTGGGGACCTTAATCCTAAAATGCAAAGCTTTGTCAAAAATAACCCTCCCCCTGTTCTTCAGTAAGTTTAGGTGAGAACAGAACCTTTGCCACTGAAATTTTGTTCATGGTCTTTTCTTCCACATTATCTTAGGAGATAATTTTTCTCATAAGTTTACTGACAATTTAATATTGAATTGAATTTTTTTAGACAATTCTTTTGTCTGTTTTCAATTTTTGATTTCATTTTTATCAAACACTAGGTAGCTTGATAAATTGCATGAAATTACATTAAATTTCAAATCAATTGCAAAACTATTTCAAAACAACTTCAAATTAATTTGACAAATTCATTAAGATTTGTATATCATATATTACTATATTGCATGGAATGTGAAGTGAATTTGAATTGTCATTGGAGAATATAGTGGACAATGGACTCTAATATCTTTCATAGATATTGTATTGAATTTTCTTTTATTATTCAATTCACTGTATTGAATTTCTTCTGATTTCTTTCACAAGTATTCATTTAATATCTTGTTAGTTTTTATGTACAAGGTAAATCTATTATTTCTATATAACACTTGAAGGTACAAGTTATATTTGAACATTCAAATCGGCAATGTTTGATATTGTGACAATTGTAACATAAAGTCAACATAATTGACATTTATTAACAAGGTATATGACTTCAATTAATGACTGCTCAATCATTATTTGCTAACTTGCATTGAAATATATGGGTAAATCTTGAAAATGGGTTTGTTACTATAAGGATATTGATTAAGGTGTAAATGTTTTGCATTGTGCATCCTGTCATATACATGATACATTATTTCAACCCTAAATATATAAGTACCATTTTCATGCAAAATTCAATAGAATGATAATCAGTACATGTTTTCAAAGAAATATTTCTTAAAGTCCTATTCTTGATCATGTTAGTCACAACATTTATTGTCAAATGTCAGAAATTTGATCAAAGTTAATTTGCTTTGCACTCCTCATTCATTGTGATGGTTCTCAAAATTGTAGGGAACAATTTAAAAAAAAGGGGGGGGGGTTATGTACTTGACCATCACAATGTATGAAAGGGTGTTTCCGGAACTGTAACTCCGGATTGGTTCTGTTGACTGTTAATTATGATTGTGTTGATACATTTCCGGCACGGAATAAAAGAATGAAAATGCATTGAATGTTCTCTTTCCTGATTTATAAGCTGATTCCCCAGATCATAGTGAGAACATTACACTAATTGCGTTTATTTCGTTGAAATAAAGTAAATAAATATTATTATATTTAGTATTATTATATTATTATTAATAAACAAGGATTTCTAATAGAATTAAGAAATCGCAATCAAAGATCCAAACCTCGAGTCAATAATGTAAATACCTATTATGGCTGTAGGATGTTTTCAAATTCAGTACGAGGGGGAAAGAAGTAGGAAACAGCATGACAAGTCTCTATGTTGCTGATTTGTTAATTTGGCGGTCAAATAAAAAAGCTCCGCTATCTGCAGATATAATAGAGTAATTGGCAAACAAATCTGTAACAGAGACGATTATACCTCCAATGATTATTCAAAATAAGAATATAAAACAGGTAATGTCTATGATTCTAAAACTTTTTTTTCATGATCATAAAACTTGGGGAGGATTGTCCATGGTGACCTTTTATTTTGAGAATATTTATTTTGAGAATATTCAATATTTTGAGAATTTTGAACCTCCTCTTATTTGTTACAAGTATAAAAAACATATTCGAAATTTCGTATTTAACTACAATAAAGTAACATCAGATCCTAAAATTCTTGAATCAAGTCCTACTTCTTGAGAATGTGCAACTTCTGAATACCTTTATAAACCAGCTGGCCATATTGTAACAGGTGACTTTTCAATTATCCAGGACAGGCAGCTCCTCAATCTTCTCAAGAAAGGACCTAAGTACAGAATTCCATCCAAGATAGATTTTATCAAATGTCGCGAAGAACTAAAGGAAGCCTTAGATAACTACACAAAAAGATGGTGTAAATCGGAAGGGGTCGAATCACATTCTCTGAATGACTGGAAGAACCTCATATTGGATATTACCGATATTCGAATAGATAACTTCCACAAAAATCCTCATCTTTTCGAAAATCCAAGTTCTAAATCTGAAAGATATTTCAAATCCAAATTACGCAATTTACACGAAAAATATGTCTTCGCTCCTGCAGACAAAGCAGCCAACAACACCATAATCATTTGAAAACGTTACTACATATCAACTTTGGTTTCGGAACTTTCGTCTACAAACACTTATATCAAAAGCAATGAAAGTGTTCCTAACATTTTGAGCAAACACAACAGTGAAATTTCTTCATTCAAGATCCCTATTTCTAAACTGGATCTTCCTACACTATACTGCATACCAAAATTGCACAAGTCTCCTTACAAATTTCGATACATTGCTAATTCTAGCAACTGCTCAACTACAATTTTGTCTAGAAATCTGACGTCAGCACTCACGGTGATAAAGGAACACGTTGCAAAATATTGTGAAACTGTTCTAAACAGGAATGATGTAAACTTATTTTGGTCTATTAAAAATTCAGGGGATGTGATTGACAAAATGAAATCGAGAAATTTTCAAGCCAATTCGATTTCTTCGTACGACTTTTCAAATATGTACACCACGCTTCCTCACGATAAGATTAATGATCAATTGTCAAAACTCATTAAATGGTGCTTAAACCGAGAGGGTAAAACTTATATTTGTACATCTGAATCAAAGGGTTTCTTTTCCAATACAGAATACAAATCATATAAATCATGGACATGTAGTGACCTTTGTATTGCCTTGTCCTTTCTTTTGGACAACATTTACGTAAGATTTGGTGAGAATCTCTACAAGCAGGTTGTAGGGATCCCTATGGGTACTAATTGTGCGCCTCTTGTTGCAGATTTATTTTTATTCACGTATGAAAAAGAATTTATCCAAAATCTTCAAAAACAAAGAAAACATGATGATGTGAAATGTTTCAATGGTACTTCTAGGTACCTGGATGATATCCTTACTATCGACAATCCTGTTTTCGAAAAATATAAAAATGTCATTTATCCACAGGAACTGACTCTAAACAAGGCGAACGTCACAAACACAGAAACACCATTTTTGGACCTGAATATCAAAATTATCAATGGAGAGATTCATACAAGGATGTATGACAAAAGAGATGACTTTGGATTCAATATAGTAAATTTTCCCTGGCTTGACGGTGATGTTCCTAGATTACCGTCTTATGGTATCTACATTTCGCAGCTCATCCGGTATGCTAGAGCATGTACTGATGTTTTGGATTTTCATGATAGAAATTTACAAATAACAAAGAAACTTTTAAGTCAAGGTTTTCGCTTTCACAAACTTGTCAAGACATTCTGGAAATTTTACAAAAATTATTGTCAACTACTTTTGAAATTCGGACCCATACAAGCAACAGAGTATATTACTTTGGGTATTTCGCAACCTGCATTTTATGGTGACATGATCAACAAAATTAGAAGGATCAAAGGAAGACAGAATTACTATCGAAAATGCGTCAGAATCATCAAACGCCTCTTATACCGTGGATATGATCCTAATGTCACCAGACGGACACTAGGCTTGGTACTTGACCAATCTACAGTCTTGTACCAGCGCATCCTTAATACTTGCACGCTGACTGACTGTGACGACGGGACTCCATGACGGGCCCTGTCCAAACCTCTTTAGAGAAGACAGGGCCCCGACCACCTGTCCTCTCTGAATGTCAGTCGGACTCCTCGGGTGATAACATACATTAGCTTGCTACAGCCGGCAGAGCACAGGTCGTATTACGCATGCCCTCTTTTTATATCAATTTACATATTCATCTGTGTTGCTTGGGCCCCTGCGTCTTGCGGTCTTGTTTGTGTGTGGTCATCTGACAGTGAGGAGGTTGTTTTACACCACAATTGTACGTTCTTCTAGACCTCTGGGTAATCGGAATAGTGGGAGGGTTGTGCGCACGTAATCCAGGATAACCACACCGTCTGCTACTGACGAGGCAGATGGCCGTCCTAAGTCGGCACCGTTTGCCCATTGGTCTCGTTGGTTTATGTGTAGTCATTTGTGTTTTATGTTTTTCTGTGATTTGACGTTCATTGTACTACTGCGTCTCTTTCTGTGCGTGTCATTTTTGTGTTTTACAGTGGGTGTTTTGGGAGGTTGCTGTTGATGCTGCAACTAGGTGTTGTTGGAGATCCCCTCCTTTCTTTTATCAATGGAGACTGATCTTGTGTTTATTATTCACGATTTAAAATGTTTAACCTCTTTAAGTGATAAGAACTGGATTTAGCGTTGAGAATAGATATACCTAGTAAAATGAAGGAAATAATAATTATAATTTTTATATCAATTACTATTATTATTATTAAACAAGGATTTCTAATGGAAATCAGAAATGGCCATCAAAGAACAAAACCTCGAGTCAATAATGCATATACCCCTCATGGCTGTAGGATGTTTTCAAATTCTGTTCGCGGGGAAGATGTAGGAAATAGTATGACAAGTCTCTATGTTGCTGATTTGTTAATTTGGCACTCAAAAAAAAGCTCCGTTATCTGCAGATATAATAGAGAAACTTGCAAACCAATCTGTAACAGAGACGATATACCTCTAATGATAATTCAAAATAAGAATATAAAACAGGTCATGTCTATGATTATAAAACTTTTTTTTCATGATCATAAAACTCAGGGAGGATTGTCCATGGTGACCTTTTATCAATTGAGACTGATCTTGTGTTTATACTTCACGGTTTAAAATGTTAAACCTCTTTCAATTCATTAGCATCTTTTAAAAGAAGATAAATTCTAAAATATCTAGAGTGATAAGAAATGGATTTAGCGTTGAGAACAGATATACCTAGTAAAATGAAGGAACTAATAATAATTATAATTTTTATATTAATTACTATTATTATTATTTAACAAGGATTTCTAATGGAAATGAGAAATAGCCATCAAAGATCCAAACCTCGAGTCAATAATGCAAATACCTCTCATGGCTGTAGGATGTTTTCAAATTCAGTTCGAGGGGAAAAGTAGGAAATAGTATGACAAGTATCTATGTTGCTGATTTGTTAATTTGGCGGTCATATAAAAACCTCCGCTATCTGCAGATATGATAGAGAAACTGGCAAACCAATCTGTAACAGAGACGATTATACCGCCAATGATTATTCAAAATAAGAATATAAAACAGGTCATGTCTTATTAATAAACAAGGATTTCTAATAGAAATGAGAAATCGCTATCAAAGATCCAAACATCGAGTCAATAATGCAAATACCTCTCATGGCTGTAGGAAATTCATTACGAGGGGAAAGAAGTAGGAAAGTGCTTGACAAGTCTCTATGTTGCTGATTTGTTAATTTGGCGGTCAAATAAAAAAAGCTCCGTTATCTGCAGATATAATGGAGTAATTGGCAAACCAATCTGTAACAGAGACGATTATACCTCCAATGATTATTCAAAATAAGAATATAAAACAGGTCATGTCTATGATTATAAAACTTTTTTTTTCATGATCATAAAACTTGGGGAGGATTGTCCATGGTGACCTTTTATCAATGGAGACTGATCTTGTGTTTATAATTCACGATTTAAAATGTTTAACCTCTTTAAGTGATAAGAACTGGATTTAGCGTTGAGAATAGATATACCTAGTAAAATGAAGGAAATAATAATTATAATTTTTATATCAATTACTATTATTATTATTAAACAAGGATTTCTAATGGAAATCAGAAATGGCCATCAAAGATCCAAACCTCGAGTCAATAATGCAAATACCTCTCATGGCTGTAGGATGTTCTCAAATTCAGTTCGAGGGGAAGAAGTAGGAAATAGTATGACAAGTATCTATGTTGCTGATTTGTTAATTTGGCGGTCATATAAAAACCTCCACTATCTACAGATATAATAGAGTAATTGGCAAACCAATCTGTGACAGAGACGATTATACCTCCAATAATTATTCAAAATAAGAATATAAAACAGGTCATGTCTTATTAATAAACAAGGATTTCTAATAGAAATGAGAAATCGCTATGAAAGATCCAAACATCGAGTCAATAATGCAAATACCTCTCATGGCTGTAGGAAATTCAGTACGAGGGGAAAGAAGTAGGAAAGTGCTTGACAAGTCTCTATGTTGCTGATTTGTTAATTTGGCGGTCAAAAAAAAAGCTCCGTTATCTGCAGATATAATGGAGTAATTGGCAAACAAATCTGTAACAGAGACGATATACCTCTAATGATTAATCAAAATAAGAATATAAAACAGGTAATGTCTATGATTATATAACTTTTTTTTCATGATCATAAAACTTGGGGAGGATTGTCCATGGTGACCTTTTATCAATGGAGACTGATCTTGTGTTTATAATTCACGATTTAAAATGTTTAACCTCTTTAAGTGATAAAAACTGGATTTAGCGTTGAGAATAGATATACCTAGTAAAATGAAGGAAATAATAATTATAATTTTTATATTAATTACTAGTATTATTATTTAACAAGGATTTCTCATAGAAATGAGAGATAGACATCAAAGTTCCAAACGTCGAGTAAATAATGCAAATACCTCTCATGGCTGTAGGATGTTTTCAAATTCAGTTCGAGGGGAAGAAGTAGGAAATAGTATGACAAGTCTCTATATTGCTGATTTGTTAATTTGGCGGTCATATAAAAACCTCCGCCATCTGCAGATATGATAGAGAAACTGGCAAACCAATCTGTAACAGAGACGATTATACCGCCAATGATTATTCAAAATAAGAATATAAAACAGGTCATGTCTTATTAATAAACAAGGATTTCTAATAGAAATGAGAAACCGCTATCAAAGATCCAAACATCGAGTCAATAATGCAAATACCTCTCATGGCTGTAGGAAATTCATTACGAGGGGAAAGAAGTAGGAAAGTGCTTGACAAGTCTCTATGTTGCTGATTTGTAAATTTGGCGGTCATATATAAACCTCCGCTATCTTCAGATTTAATAGAGAAATTGGAAAACCAATCTTTAACAGAGATGAATAAACCTCCAATTCGTATTCAAAATAAGAATATAAAACAGGTCATGTCTATGATTATAAAACTTTTTTCATGATTATAAAACTTGGTGAGGATTCTCAATGGTGACCTTGTATCCAATGAAACTGATCTTGTTTTCAAGGACTACTAGTAATTTTAAGATACTTAATATATATTATATATATATTATATTGATTATTATTATAATTGTTAAAGATGGATATCTATTAGAAATGATAAATCGCTATCAAACATATAAAACAAGAGTAAATCATGCAAATGCCTCTAATGTCTGTAGCATGTTATCAAATTCAGTACGAGGGGAAAAAAGTAGGAAATAGCATTGTCCCACGACACTGATGGTCACATGAACATCTCACTCTATGACAAACGTGACGACTTCAATTTCAGCATTACAAACTTTCCTTTTCTGAGTAGCAACATTCCTTCATCGCATGCTTATGACGTGTTCATATCTTAGTTGATACGCTATGCCAGAGCAAGTACGAAATAAACGGATTTTGTTTTGAGAGCTAGGCGTCTTTCAGATAAGCTTCTCAGTCAGGTATATGTTTGTGACCGACTAACATCGTCACTGAGGAAGTTCTACGGTCGATACGGGGAACTCATCATGCACTATGATGTCCCACTCTCCAGAATGGTGGATGATATTCTGTAATAGACTATTTGAACCATCCAACAAAAGATTGTACTCTGTCTTCCGAAATGGAAGTTACCGAATTTGACACTTCTACCGAATTGAATCGGCGGGTGTTGCATGCAAGCAGGAGATGCTTACTCTTCTTGGGCACCTGGTTTCACTCCCATATCGGGAGTTCGCTTCTTTTCATATTGTGAAGGATTTTGTTTGTGTGCTTTGGTTCCTGTTTTACTCTGATTTTGGATGCCTTCGGCTTCTGATTTTGTAATTTATATATTTATAGACAGAAAAACTTATAAAATGTAATATTTACTCATATATGTTCATCACCTACTTTGCATTTATTCGACATCAAAGCAAAGTGAGATCCGCCATATTACGTCAAAAATACACCACTAAAGACGGTATGGCCGAGTTGCAAAGTAAGTTTTTGTCACTACCTAGGTCAAGGTCACTAGGCCAAATGTTACGGCAAAAATTAGAAGGTATTGCCAGAGGCAACCTTCCTGTATATTATGTTTCTATCATTCCTCCAATGCTATTTTGAACATAAATTTTATTTGGATATACTACTGAATCGACCCTACAGGAAAATTGGAACCGCGCACTCTCTGTAAAGTAAATGCAGAATTTTTAAATTCTAAAAATAAAACTAAAGGGCGCTAGTAAAATAAATTCGGGCTGCTTATGAGAAGCACTTTTGCTGGAAGCATTACTGATGAGAATTTAAAACACCCAATGCAAAAACACACAGCAGACAAGCACGGAAATAGACGCATAAGGGACAAGGAACGTCAACGCACAACAAAGAAACATCAAACACAAAGGACTACACATAAACCAACGAGGCCAATAGGCAACCGGTGCCGACTTAGGAAATAGCAGAAGGTGTGGTTATCCTGGATTACGTGCGCACTCGAAACACGTATCTGGTGCATGAAATTTTCGTCAAGAAAGAATAGAGTCGGAACCCTTCCGCAGTGTTACCGTGTATAACGTTTTTGAGATTTTCCTTCAATCAGTAACTTTTACCAAAATCTTTAACTAAGTCAAAGGTCACTAGATCAAATGTTACGGCATTTGAAAAGTCTTGTCATAGGCAACCCTTATGTGTAATATAAAGTTTCTACTAGATTCCTTAGATTTTGCTTCAACCAGAAAGTTTAACCAAAATGTCGATTTCCTGAGTTATCGATTTTGTACTGTGTATTGGGATATGGTTATTGTCCATATTTGTCATAATTTTGCACCAACATGTGTTTCGGGTATTAAATCCTCATCAGTGACGCTTCCAGCCAAAGCGATTTTCAGAAGTAGGCAAAATTTCTTTTATTAGCGCTCTCTGGTTCAACGAAATGTTTCAATTCTAAACTTCTGAATAGCGTTTTTATCCCATGAGTGAGGGATATTGTTTTTATGTATACATTTTTAATCAGGGTTCCAGAGGCGAGTTTGTCTTTTTTTGGCAGAAATCATGGACAATACATAAAAATATATGTAAGGAATACAGAGACGGGCAATGGTGAATGCGAGTCCGAAAATAATGGCAAATATTGAACAATTGGAATCTTTGAACATCGAACTAAAAGGCACCGCAGTAAGGCAAAACTGTTAAAATTGCACCCTTATATATTTCAAAACAACTAAAAAAAATCAAACGTTTTTTTTTCTATTTTAAGTTTATCGTTCTCCATATCTTCAACTACCTCTTTAACTTTCCAAGGCCAAACGGTGTCTTCCCGGAATGCCCACATTTTAAATGAAATATATTCCCGGAATGCCCACATGCAAAAGACAATGGGTGTTGTTTTGATCAAGTAAGAAGGTCCAATTACCGTATATGATCAGATAAATCAGGTAAAAATATTTTTAAATTTCGACAGTATTTTCCGTCGTATAGATCTTTTAGTGCATAATGCTGGTTCTATTTTTCAAAACATTTTAATGCCAATATTTGTATCAAATAAAAGTGCCAGACATAGCTAGAACAAAAATCCACGGAGAGTACCCCCTCCCCCCCTTTCGTGCTTCGAATGATGCCTACGCTTCGCTTCATCCTAGCCTACACAGAAACAAATGGTAATATACGCCACTGTGTAGGAATTGAAATACGACAAACAGGGGAAAATAAAATAATCCCTTAAGATGCCTCAACACCGTCTTATCTATATCAATGGGTACACAATGGGATAACAAAGCACGACTGAGATAAATTATTTAATGCGACATATTCTTACAGATTTTTTTTGTGGCATTATGATCTTGAAATGAATGTATTTTGTTTTGCCCCCTATAATTGTATTTGAAAAAAAATAATAATAAAAAAAAAACGTACGAATGAGCAAATCTTTTGAACACTAATTAATGTTTGGTCATATTTAGTTACACCTATTTGATCCCCCTAACCTCTAAAAGGACTTGCGGAGTTATGCACGACCGACGCCGTCCTGTAGTTAGCACCACCTCTCCACCGTCTGACACGGTGTTAGTAATTTTAATGTAACTTCAGTATTTTCGTCCTTGCATGCTGGAGTGCATTAAACAGATAGTCAATGTGATGATGGGTCAGGGGCATCACAAGGGTGTTTCCGATGTTGACGTCCAAAGAGATTTTTACTTCCTTTTGAGGGGGACACTTTTTGATGGGGTATGATTTGCGAGACAAAACGGGCTGAATGGAGGAAAGTATTGGAGTATATTTCCACTCGGTTTGGGCCTTCGCCGAGAAAGGAAAAAAAAGACGATTTATGAACATAATTCAAAAATACTGTTATCCTTAAAGAAGTTAATAATTACTGATAAAATGAGTGTTAGAAAATAAAATTTACTTTTATAAAAATACTAAATAAATAAATGCCTTTAACTTGAATTAGGTACCAGTCGAAATGACCCTATGATAATACCCCCCCTGCTAATAAAAATATTTGACTTCAAATATTAACAAAGTGTAGAGAAAAAAAATTAACAATGACATATACATATGTGACGAAAAAGTGGTTAGTGAGTGTTGTGTGTAAATAGATACCGAATTCCCCACACAGATGCTCAGTGATGTTGCCTTAGTTGTGCAATGAGTGTAATGCAATTGAAGTAGGTTGTGTCCATGAAATGGTAACCCTACAATCTGTTGACAGTGACTCAATTAGCACTCTGTTACAGGCGACAGACACTAGAGATGCACTTTCAGGTGCTCCGCAGTTAGGAATGAAATTAGTAGCGTGATCCCTTCTAGGAACTCCTGGTCACATAAAATAAATCTGGATCCTTGAGTAGTGTATAACTACAGTGAAACACGAAGTCGATGTAAAGTTTGATGATATATTCAGAAATGAATATAAATGGAACAAACAAAGTTGCAATAAGTTTTACAAAGATACACTTTAGTACAGAGCCAAACAATTTCTTTAATAGATTTCTCTCAGACTGACTTAATATTTCTCAATTTCTTCTATTTATACAAATAATTAGCATAATTAATTAAGACAAAAATAGACATGATTCTTAATTTTAACCAATAGAAATGTTTCTGATGAAATAAATCTGATGATATATACTCAATAGGTAGGGCAATAGGGCACAATTATCTAAGTAGTAAACAGTAAACATCTGGTATTAATTATTGACCTAGATTATGATACAAGGAATGACCATGAAACACAGTGGGGTTGCTAAATATAGATTGACCAAAATATGAATGATAAAATTAGGTGACCATGATTCTAAAGGGCAAAGTAATTAACAGAACATTGAAAATAAGACAAAATGTATACAAAAAGGGGGGAGCTAACTAAAATTCACTACACAGCCCCCTACTTAGCTCTGAACTTCCACTGTTCAGAAAAACATTGATAATATCATATGGTAAACATGTACAGAAATGTATAACAATTTAAGACAAATACTTGAGACAAAAATGAAATAACACAGTGAATTTTGTTACAATATTGAAACATAATTATGCAAATGAAAATAACAAAGTTAAAAGTTTTGAGCACCATTAATATTGAGTATTGAAAATAACAATGTTTAAGTTTTGAGCACCAATGATATAGTCACAAATATTACCCTGAACACATTACCGGTATTTAATAATAAAACAAATGTATAAAATCTAACTACACATGATATAACAAAACAATCATTATGTAACAAGGCACATATGTTAACTTCATAAAAGCAAACAGCAATAATATGTCATAAAAACGACTAGAAAAACTTTGGTCCACTAATAACGCTCGGACGGACTTTGTACAAAACTAAATTCTCAAAACACCATGATAATGGGTCTTGGCGAACATTCAAATTTACTAATAGGGCTCTAAGATACCAGGTTAATACAGGATCATAGTGCACCATATTAAATTAATGAAAAATATTATTTACACATTAAGAAAAAAAAAACTTAGAATCAACATTTCAGTATTAAAAGAATACCAATTACAAGATGTTATAATAGTACCAACATACATGTACACATAGTTTATTGCGCCTGGTTAATGTTTTATAACTCCTTAATATCTGCTTCCTTCTTTCTAAGGGCTTCCGCATGTTGACAAAGCTCATCCTCCATATAGTTGATGAACTCACCCCACTGGAAATTCCTTGGGTCATGGTGGACCGATGTGGAGAAATGATGTTCTCTTCTTACTGTCTCTACACCATTCTTCTTTGACCTAATAGTAATAAGTGACAAGGAAATGGTTTCTATTGTTTCATCAACTTCTAGCTCATCTTCATCATTTGAATCATCGGACACATATATTTCATCTATCTCTATGCCGGATCCGATTCCACTTGGCCCGGCTTGTACTTCCTCGTCAAATTCAGAGGCATCTTCTTGAATGACTATCTCCGGCACCAGCTCCTCATCCGAGGCACCAGGTAAACTTGGGCCTTGGACAGTTCCTTTTTCTTGAGTTTCCTCACTAACAGCAACATTCTCGTTCTCATCTTTTCTGAACAATGGCTCTGTTCGCACTCTTTTTTTCATTTGGTCCAGTCACTTCTACATTTCCTCTGTCCGTATATAGAAAATTGGCTTTTCCAGCTAGATCTTTTGCTTCAGTCTTTTGGATGTGATGTACTGCCTCCAAGTGAATAGCTAAGTATTCACGCCTGTAAAATATTCTATCACAGGCATCACCTCCTTCCATCTTTTCTCCGCATTGTACATACTTTACATTATCGCTATGGACAGCGTTATAGTGCCTTTTTAGGTTCCTCCCATTCGCATATTCTGCTCCGCACTTGTCACATTGAACTCCCATACTTGCTTCTTGAATTCTCTCTACGAATCTACTTGGCGTGTTTATTTTCCTTCCCTTTCTAGTGTATCTTTGCGCATGCGCGCATGTCAGGTGGTCTCTATTTCCCGCGTTTGATCGGGCCGGTCGGGTCCCTGAATCCGGAATGGTAGTTTCATCAGTCGAGCTGACACCAAGCTTGGCACCATCTGTGTTTTCTGAATCTTCGGATAATTCAGATGGATGTTCTATCTCTCTCTCTCTGTTTTCAGGTTGATTATTACCAGACATTGCACCGTATTCATTTTCAAACCCAGTTGTAAATTGGGTCAAATCTGGAAATTCAACAAGGCGCTGATCGGACTCATTCGATCTTTTAAACCAGGAAAACTTTTTATTTCCTAAATATGGTTTTGAAATGTCTCCGTGTACTACTACAGCTGGTTTATTTTTAGAACATTTAATTTCGAAAGTGACATCACTAAGTTTATCCATTATAATCCACGGTCCTGTCCAGTGTCGCGCTATTTTTGCTTTGATTCCAGGAATGTTTTTCTTTTGATTTCTCCATACGAGGTCGCCAATATTATACTCGACGGGTCTAACTTTGGTGTCATAATTTATTTTCTGTCTTTCCGCTGCGGCTTTTAGATTTATTCGAGCAAATTCATGTGCTTCATTTAAATAAATGTCCAATTGAGTAACATATTCAGAAATAAAATGGGTTTCGTCTTGACATTCTAGGGGCTCAGTCAATATCTCTAAAGGAAAGGTCATTTCTCGTCCAAAAACCATCCTATGCGGTGTTAATCCTGTACTTTCGTGGGGTGTTGAATTATACGCCATGGTGATAAAATCTAAGTGTAGATCCCAATCTTTTTGATGTTTTTGAATATATTTCGAGAGCATATCGTTTACACTTCGGTTCATTCGCTCTACCATTCCATCGGACCGAGGATGTAACGGCGTTGTGCGAGTTTTGTTGATTTCCAATAACTTGCACATTTCTTTAAATATCAAGCTTTCATATTGCCTGCCTTGATCAGAATGAAGTTCGGCCGGGCAGCCATATCTTTTTATCCACGCCCTTACCAAAATATCTGCAACAGTCTCTGCCTGCATATCGGGCATCGGATATATTTCTGTTAATTTGGTGAAATAATCGGCCACAACCAGAATATATTTGTTTTATTTTCTGTGATAGGGAAAGGTCCCGCAATATCGGTGGCTATCCTTTCAAACGGTGCTCCTACAACATAGGATTTCAGACCATGACGTTTCTTGAATCTAGGATCTTTTCGTACGCCGCAAATTTCGCACTGGTTAACATACAGTTTTATGGTATCCTGCATATTACGCCAGTAAAACGGGAATAATTTTGCCTTCTCATACGTCTTCTTAATTCCAGGATGTCCGCACGTCCGGGCATCATGTAGATACCATAGAATAGGATCTACCAATGACCCGGGCACGCAGATCTTCCAACGGACAGGTCGGGCTGCTTCTTTCCACTTCATTACTAAGACACCATTTTTTATAGTACCCATTTGGCAGACCAAAACTTAAATTCAAGGCTTTTATCGCTTATTTCTTCCCAGGCGGGTTTCTCTGTTTGTTCACTTTTTAATTTCAGAATTTTTGAGAAAATTTCATCAGATTCCTGATATCTTTTTACCGTTTCTAGACTTTGTTTTTGTTTTGCAGGGCAAGGTTGGTTCCGCTTCCTCCCCCTTCTTATTGTCGGCAATTCTCCTGAATGGTGGTCTATATGCGAGCTCAAATTATTCTGGGCGGGCCTCTCGACTCCCGTACGACGTTGGTCCTCCTCTTGTTCACTATCAGATTCGTCTGATATCGCTTCTATTATGTTTGTTTTATCTCCCTCTTTCATGTATTTTATTTCTGTTTCAATCGGGCCATCATATTCATACTGCCAGGGCATTTCACATTGCTTACAAATTCCACCATCACAAGTTACTAGTCGTGACATTGCGTCTGCGTTGCCATGGCGTGTCCCAGGCCTATGTTCGATTTTCATATGGAACTGACTGAGCTGTTGTATCCAACGGTGAACTTGTCCATCAGGCTCCCGAAAATTCTGCAGCCATGTTAATGAACCGTGGTCAGTTCGTAGGCGGAACGGGCGTCCAAGAAGGTAATGCTTAAAATACTTAGTAAAATATAGCCAGCATCTCTCTTCTGGTGACGCAATAATTACGCTCTGGTTTATCCAAACAGCGGGATCCGTAAGCAGTTACACGCTCCTTCCCGTCCTGAACTTGTGATAACACAGCTCCAATGGCGTAGGCGCTGGCATCAGTATCCAGTATAAACTCGGACCCGTCAGCCTGCGGAAACGCCAGAATAGGTGCTGAAATTAACCTAGTTTTCAGGTTTTGGAACGCATTCTCAGTCTGATCATCCCAACTAAATTGTTGGTCTTTCTTCGTTAGATCAAACGGAGGTTTAGCTATTTTAGAAAAATCTTTGACATATTTTCTATAGTAAGACACTAAACCAAGAAACGAGCGCGTTTGCGTTACTGTAGATGGTCTCTTCATGTTTTTGACTGCAGTTACTTTATCTGGATCAGTTCGAATACCTTCTTTTGAAACAATGTGCCCGAGAAAAGATATTTCTTTCTGGAGAAAATGGCACTTTTTAGGCTTTAGCTTTAAACCTGCCTGCGTTAATCGATCAAATACCTTCTTGAGATTCGAAAGATGATCATCAAAAGACTTTCGGAAAACGACAATGTCATCCAAATATAAAACAGCTACTTGCCATTGTAGCCCGAACAATGTTTTCTCAATGATTCTTTGGAAAGTGCTAGCAGAATTACAGAGCCCAAACGGCATCGTTGTAAACTGATACAGTCCGCCCCGAGGTGTTGCAAATGCGGTCTTTTCTTGATCCTCGGTGGCCATGGGGACCTGATGATAGGCCATGTCCAAGTCCATAGATGAGTACCAGTCCGCACCCTGTAACGTGTCTAAGTTTTCGTCTATTCTCGTTAACGGGTAAGCGTCTTTTGTTGTTTTCTCATTTAGCTTCTGGTAATCGACGCACATGCGCCAACTTCCGTCTTTCTTTTGCACCATGACGGTTTGTGAAGACCACGGACTATCTGATTTCTCTATAAGACCACGTTCTTCTGGGTTTACGGACTTCATCTTCAAGGGCCTGTCGTTTGTATATCGGTATTCGTCTCGGCGGTTCCCGAACGGGCGTTTCGTCTGTTAACTTAATCTTATGCACACCCATGTTTGTTCTACCAACTTCACCCGGTCGGGCAAAACAATGTTCATTCTCAAGTATAAACGTCTTTAAACGCTCTTCCTGTTCATCATCAAGATGTTCACTGCTTTTCGTGAACATAGGACACAGGTACTCGGGCACGGCGCCTAAGCTCCTTGACATGCCCACCTCTCCAACTTCACTTGTGGTCGCCAGGTTCATATTTATTACTGGTCCGATTTTAGAAACGGGGTAAACAAAGCGATGTGTGTGTTCTTGTAAACTCGCACATCATTCGCTCCCGGATTATATACTCTAATATATATAACTTCATTGTCCTGGCTAAAGCTAGCCCATGGCGCTCCATGAAAGGGCGCTCAGGCGTTAAAATACCAAACGAACTAGAGCTACCACGAAATTTAGCCCGGTTAGTCAAACCTGACTTTATCACAGCTTCATGTCTCGCTGGTACCAATACGGTCTTAAGAGCAATTACTCTTTTAGACTCCGATTCTCGTGAATTTCCTAAGGGTATTCGCCTCCCCTTAATAATAAAACTATACTCATCATGATCCCATGTACATCGATATGCAGTAATAAAATCTTCGCCAATCAAATTACTCCGAACACCACCAACTACCACTTCATGTTCAAAAACAGAATCTCCGAATGTAATTGCCATTATAGCTTTTCCTAAACATTTTAGTTTTTGACCATTGGCGACAATAAAATTACTGTTCTCTGGTTCAAGATTTGGTTTGTCAACGATGAGATCAAACGTCTCATTTGTAATAAAAGTGCTCTTGGCACCAGTGTCAATCTTCCACTCAACAGGGGTACCCTCGATTTGGCCCTGCACAACCATATTTGATACACCTCTAACTTTCACCCTGGGGGCATGGTCGCTTATACATTCGACTGGATTTCCAGGAATGCTGGCCGCCTTTGTATCAACATCATCATCGCCTTATTTATTAGGCATAACATCTTCCTGAAATCTGACTCTTTTCCTCTTCTTTTTCTGTTTCCCTACTTCATTTTTATCGATAGGCCTCACTTGGGTGACCGACACCTGGCCTTCAGTGCCGGTCTCTCCTAGTTTAACGGCTTAGACGCGGTCTCCTCGGACAATCTCTCCTGCCCGACCGGACCACACGGGCCTCTATCGATGTTCTGGGTCCTATAATTTCCTCTATATCTCTGAAATCTTCGGTTAAAGGGCCTCCCTCGGGGACCTCTACCGGTAAACCTCTGATTCAATCCTCCATAGCGATCGCTTCTATAATAATTATTTATGTGCCCAGTAGAACCTGCCCTTGGAGGTTCACTGGCATCTGTAACCATGGCTACTTTTACATTATTATCAACTTCATAAATAGGCCTATTAGCCGGCTTCTCTTTAGCCAAATCCTTCTCTCCAACTCGTAAACATTCCTCTTGCATGGCAACTCTGCAAGGTTTTTGGTCGGGTCCTCTTAACTGCTAGACGGAAGTCCTCAGACTGGCCACACTTGTCCAAGAAAGCTTAAATAGCATTCTCCTCAACTATATCAGGGTTTTCGGGGTATGCCCTCCTGTATAGGTCTTCAAGCGCCTGACCAAAGTCCCTTAGCGACTCTCAAGCCTTTCTTGTCCTCAATTTTGCTTCAGCTACATACTTTTCCTTCATTGCTGTATGGCCAAACCTCTCTTCCATCTTTTGTTTCAAACGGTCGTAATTCCGTTGATAAACAAGTTGTAAACCATGAGCAAACGTCTCAGCCTGTCCTCTAAGGGTACTCAACAAGACCCGCCTTGACTTCTCAGGATCCCAGGCGTTCAGTTCTGCAAGGTTTTCAAAATACTGGAGAAACTCGTTCCAAACATCATCACTGCTTCCCGAAAAAGTTCTTCTGACTGGATATTCTTGGGTATGTGGAGATCCAACATTTAGATTTTCCTTAGGTACTCCCTTGATTTGATCATTTTGATGCGACACCGGTTCACAGGGTCACATTGATCAAATGTCATAGAACTGGCCGCTTGGGCTGCTCCAGGATCTGGTGCTGCCCGAGTAGAACCAGCTTGACCAGAGGACAAACTTCCACTTTGATCAGAGTCCATAACAACTAGGCCTTGTCCTGTTCGACCAGCAGGAATCTGTGCATGACCCATATTTGATCTCGCACGAGTCCCAGGTTGTTGGTCGGGCATTTCTAAAGGATGGTAGGGCTCTTCACCAGGAGTAGAAAAATATCCATCAACCCAGTCTTCATGAACCTCAGGTTGCACATCATCCTCACAGCGTACAGAATTGAATCTTGTTCCTCTACAGTATTGCCATACCAGCTTCAACATTATAGTGAAAATCATCAAAGAAATAACGGACAACAAACCGACCACTTCATATTCTTGAGACCTTTGAACTACTTCCAGGCAAAAATAACACAACTACTACAAATCACAAAAATACTGACCCAGATTAAAGCTGAGCTCCCAGGATTTAAACGCAAGTGACGTAATAAAAATTTTTGGGGACGGAGATTGTTAGATACAGACTCTAACAATCTCCGTCCCATTCCATAGAAACAAGCTATAGCGACCTTTAACACCTGTTGACGTATGCATACTAATGAAGGTACGACCTAAAATCCATGTACATCGCTCTAGTCCCGGTATATAAGACGAGCTTCAAGCCAACATACCGTGACATTCAGTGATTAGAAATCTGAAAGGCAAGAACACCTGAAATGAGAAATGTAGTCAATTGATTAAATGGTGTATAATCAATATTTGGTAAATATAATAAAAACTAAATCGAATATTTTCATAATTTAGAGTGAAAAAGTAATCGTACTATCATGTACCCGTAATTGCAGGCACAGTACAAATCAATTACCCCCCCCCCCCCCTCCCCTACAACAAGCACACTTCTCATGCGTCTGAAACTTTTCAATATAGGCCTTGTTTCCATGATTTTAAACACGAGTTTGCAAATAATCAGCAACATTTTGCATGCAACAGCATGTTCAGTAATACCAACTGTCAATGCCAACCTCTAACTTCTACCCCCCCCCCCCTTCCTCCTCCATTTGACCTTCTTCTTCATCTTCGGACTCATTACTTCAACAAGTACTGAATAATGTATTTACACTTCACACAAGCGTAGAGATTAGCTTTTAGTTTTTGATAAATAGGGAAACCCCGCTATATCTTACCTTGTTGAACAGCTATAAAAATATCATGTCTCCACATATACAATAGGCGGATTCATCACTTCCGGTATAAAAAAGGAGCGTGTTCGGTTGTATAAGAAGAAATTGGTGAAAATTTGTCTTAAAAGAAAGAGATACATTGTATTTGAAAGAGTCTGACCTATATTATCAATTTTCTATTAACTTTTACTTGCACCATTCATAATATGGCACCCCAGCCTCCTGCGTTCAATGACAATTCAAACATGTGGAAGCGAAAGTTCAGTGGAGTATTCTGATTTTAATTTTAAACCAAACGAAGTGTGAGTAAATGAAAAAAAAATAATTGTGATCTATTCATAAAAGAATGGGTTCACAAGTCCAATAAAAATGATAATACGAACCCCCCCCCCCCCAAAAAAAAGGTGAAACAGCCGTACCCCAGATATGACAATCAACTCCACATATAAACACGATACAATCAAATTAGGTTTTAAAAGTCATGCACCTAAGACCTACATATTTTCCTATATTCTCCGTGAAAAAAAAAGAAGAAAAAGGACAATGTTATAAGAAAAATAGGACACATCACCTGTCGCATGCTGATTCTAAGTACGTGACATTGACATACCTTGACATACATTTGATGCTGAGGTTCATCATGCTTATTATTCTTGCAGATTTGAAAAATGTCTATAGTATATCAAGTAAGTTCTAGCCAAATATACCAGACAGACGGACGCTCGATAAAGTGATCCCTTTATGTCGCTCCGCAGACGACATATAGATGCGTGCATAAGAATCTGATCCCTTTACACCAAATTCTTGATCAATATAAATTCCTCGTTGTTTTTCATACTTTCAGAACTATATATATTAAAACATAAACAATTCAATACAAATTCAGCCGAATATAATATCTATTGAATTCTGACGAGATGGGATAGAAAATAGTGATTGATGTCAACGAAACATTACGAATAATTAAAAAAAGTTTCTGATCGAGAGGTTAGGGGTATCCCTGCCAATAATTAAACATGTTTGAATTCCATTCTATGATTCAGTACGCTGGGGTTGCGAAAATTATAGAAGAGAAACGAAATAAAACGGACAGAAACGAATCTGAATGAATAAACGAAAAAAAAGTCTTTTTCAGTAGTAATGTGCTCACTTTCAAAAGTAAGAAAAAGACTTTATTGACAAAAAGAATCAATCTGAATTTAGACATTATATTACACTGAAATGGTTCATTTTTAGCTCACCTGAGCTCAAGTGAGTTATTGTCATAGCGGGTCGTCCGTCCGTCCGTCCATCGTTTACTTTTAACATTTTCGAAACCTCCTCTGCAACCGCTGCACAGAATTTCACGAAACAATTTACAGGAAGACCATCAGTACTCAAGGCACTCTACCTAGTTTCTGTTTTTCGTGCAGATTAGTCTACAAATATGGCCGCCGAGGGCTCTAATTGGCTTACGCGTTTTCGACTTCTCCTCTGCAGTCGCTGCACATTTCAGAAACTGATGCACAGGATTTCTCAAAATTTTACAGGAAGCAAGTATTCAAGGGCCTCCACCAAATCGATCTTTGTCTGCATATCAGGTGAGCGGTGTGGCCTCCGTGGGCCTCTTGTTCTAGTAATTTGATATTACTTTTACCAACAGCCAAAAGTCAATTCAAATAATTCGATGCCTACACCTGCAATAAAAGTCTTATTTAATTTAGTTAAATTGATGCCTTGGTCAGATGATTTTTTTCTGTTTGCATAAGCATGTATGTGGGAAAGTGGTCGATGGAATCTTTTGTGATTTTTAAAAAAGCACTGACGGAATGTTTTGTTTTTACGAGGGAGAGGGGGGTGTTTCGGGGTCCTTATCTACCCCTACCCACTACCCACGTTTTTGCGGTCAACATTTACAAAAGTAGACATCTGTTTTAAAGAAATGATTTTTTTTCTGAACGTTGGTCTTATTTGGCAATTAGTACTTACATGTACATGATCAAGATTAAAAAGAATACAGCATTTCAGGCGCAAACATTACATGTATCTTAAACTCAAATACACCATGGCGTATGGGTTACCGAATATTTTTTGGTATTTTCTGCAATTTTGCAAAAATCTCGCTTGCCCACTGCCGCTCGTCAGTCGCATAATTATGTATTATCAGTACATATTGAAAATTTTAAAGCGAGGACTCTATAGTATGTTATTTAACTTAATCTTCCTTTTTTATATTTCCTCTTTGAAAAATTGCTACCCCGTTCAGGCGCGCAACCAGAGTATTTTTCAAATAGAAGCCCTTTCGGAGAAGCCCTTGTGGTATTCAAGCAGAGAAGGATTTTACATATAGACAGGGCAGTGGCCCTTGCTGCACTTCTTTTATTTATTTTTTTTTTCTTTAATTCATTAATTTTTTTTATTTTTTTTTTTCGCAAACTGATGACGTGGAAGCATCTGCTTACTTACGTACGCCTGGCTACGCGCCTGTCATTTTTGAAAGCATATTGCATCTTCATATAATTATGATGCTATTGAAATGCATTTGTATGTAATAGCATGAGACTAAAAAGAGAAAGCAGCATGAGAAGTCAGTTGAAAATAACATTGGCTAGTAACCTAAACTATGACATTTTTCTCAAAAATAGTTGAGTGTGCGAACCTCCCCCCTCCGAATCCCATCTTGACCTTTGACCAAATATACTTGACAATATAGCAAGATTGAATTTGAGAAAATACACTTTATTTGTCCATGTACATTGCTTGTGACTATTCCATTCTTTTATTTCCATCCCCTACACGTTCAAAATAGTTTCTCTGTAAATCTATAGTCAAAATTAGTATTGTAAAAAAATCGCCTTCTCCTTATAAAGATTGTTTAGCTGTTGCTTTATTATATATTTGCGATTCAGAGTTACATTCTTATTTTGAAATCAGAATATGGTCTTTTTTACCACTCTGTATTGCACTTACAATGTAGTTTTCAAAATACATAAATGCTGCTCTCATGAAAAAGTAAGTCAATACATTACATTTGTACATAATCAATTAAAAAACATAAAAAAGTAAAGAATACAAAGAATATGAAAATTGAGAAAAAGAGAAGGTGCAATGGCAAGGTATTTGTTTATCTGGTAACTTTCTGATATATGTAGGTAACAAACCATCGAATCTAGTTAATGGATCATTGAGGAATTTTAAAATATTCTTTAAATAATTCAAAATATGCTCATCATGAAAATTCCCCTTCTCCGTTTTAATCGAAAAAAAAAAAAAAAAAAAAAAAACTAAACGAACACTCTCAACCCTGCTTATACCGGAAGTGACAGGAGAAATGGAGGGATTCATTTGTTTATCAAGTAAGATAGTAAAATACATATAATTGCATTTTCACTTTTTGAACGAGAATGGTTATGTCAATCTGTCTAAGGCGTCAATTTCAGGATGAAAAATCCATAATATTGCCTTGACATTTCTTCACATTCGGAATGAAAAGTGGGGATTCACATGGGCGGATCCACAATTTTACATTTTGAAGAAAAAAAAAGAGAACAAAATACAGAAGCACTTCTTATTGAATCAGAAAATATGAGTTCTAGCCCTCCCCCAACGTCTCATATACCTGAACTTTTTTCGTTCATAACATTTTAACAAAAGCTGTTCTGGAACCCCCCCCCCCCCCCCCCCCCCCCGTTTACGTTGGTTTGATTACAGCTGACTAGAACTCGTATTTTGAAAATAAAAAAAACCCCGAAAATATGCGATCTGCGTGGCTGTAATGAATGAAATAAGTAATAATCAGACAACTCTGGTGTTTTTGCGAGTGCGGGGGGGGGGGGCTTGTCGGGTTAATTTTGACATATTGAGAGAGGTTGGAATTTACATTTGGTACCAATGTACAGGCACATGCTGTTAAAATGTTCCTTATTATTTGCAGACGCATGAGAAGTGAGCTTGTTGTAGGGGAGGGGGGGGGGGGAGATGTTGATTTGTATTGTGCTAGCAATTGCGGGTACATGATAGTACGATTACTTTTTCACTCTAAATTATGAAAATATTCGATTTAGTTTTTATTATATTTACCAAATATTGATTATACATCATTTAATCAATTGACTACATTTCTCGTTCTTGCCTTTCAGATTTCTAATCACTGAATGTCACGGTATGTTGGCTTGAAGCTCGTCTTATATACCGGGACTAGAGCGATGTACATGGATTTTAGGTCGTACCTTCATTAGTATGCATACGTCAGCAGGTGTTAAAGTTCGTTATAGCTTGTTTCTATGGCATGGGACGGAGGTTGTTAGAGTCTGTATCTAACAATCTCCGTCCCCAAAAAAATTTATTACGTCACTTGCGTTTAAATCCTGGGAGCTCAGCTTTAACCAAAATCTACTCCATCCTGAACCATACTCTACACCATCAACCCTGTCCCGGACCGCTCCTCTATGGTTGTTCATTGGTGAAGCTTGCCCGTACTTCCGAGTATTCGGATCGCCTGGCTTCTTCTCCACATGAACACCAAAAAGGGTCCTAGGGGACGGTGGAGTATAAATACCTGAGTCTGCTGGAGAAAACAACCTGGTTCTGCTACTGTTAAAATTTCTTACCTCAGAGGGCATACTTGCCCGGGCAGGTGTCCTCCTTGTAATCCTTGGTGTTTCCATTCCTGAACAAATATCGCACTAAATATCACTATAGCTATCAAAGTCACTGCAAAGGATCCCACCGCTGCCACCAATTTGACGAAAAAGTAGGTTGCGAATGATTACAGTATACCGTCAGTCATGACTGACGGTAATGACACTATCAAATCTGACTTGATTATTTGTCATTTTAATCATTTACTATCATTACTATCAAATATGACGTAAAATATAAATATATATATATATTCATATTTCATGTAACTCTCTCTGGTACCTGTCTGTACGAAGACTCTCTACAGTCTATAAGGTCATCTATTTATAGTTACCCTTAGAAAACGTGATATTGATGCTTACATTATTATGCTATTGACACAAGCGTTTCTTCCTACAACAGTATAATACTTGTATTACCTTGAATATTTTTTCTTTCATTTTCAACAATTATTACCCTTGTCCCCGTCCCTTTTTCGGGGGGGGGGGGGGAAGTAGGGAAATAGTATATAAATAGGGCCTACAGGACAGGCTTACGTCAGCATCATCAAGCTGACGTCAGCGTAAGCCTTTCTGTGTCAGCTTGTAAGTGTAAGCCTGTAAGAGGCTGACATCAGCAGAAGCCTGTAAGCATCAACATAAGCCTGTCCGTGTCAATTTAAGCCTTTATATATATTCAAATTTGAAGCCAGCATCAGCAAAAAATTATCAAATAGAAGTGCTGTACATAACACTTTTCAACTCAGAAATTTCTAAATTCTCAGCACTTAATTTTAGTTTCAATCTTTGTGACCTTTCTCTTTTGTTTTAGCAAAGTCTTGGATCTCCTCTTTCTATTCATATATCAATATTGCCAGCTGTCCATTACATTAATAAATGTACTATACCCAAAGGATATAAATTACAAATATCTCCTTTATGAATAGTTTTTTGACATACACCAAAACTGCAAGTGATCACACCAAGGTATAGGTATCAAATCTGACTCTACATGTGTAATAAAGCAACTAACATGATAAATCAATAACTTTTTTTAAGTATACATCTAAGTTGCAGGTAATAAAATCTACATGTAGACATTTGAATCACAACTTTAACAATACTGATTATGAGGTAGATTTTGAAATGTATATAATATTAATGCAGACATTTGTAATAAAGTCTACATGTAGACATTTGGATCACAAGTTTAACAATACTGATTATGAGGTAGATTTTGAAATAAAAATGTAAATGAGATCATTATGATAATATTAATACAGTATAAATTCAATGTAAGTTGAAGGCTCATTGTAAACAAAATTTAAAAACTGATGGTGAGGTAGCTTTTAAAAAAAATCTAAATGAGATCATCATGATAACAATAATACAGTTGCACCATATGAGAACTCTCTTTAACATGTTTATAAAATATAAGTCTTAAAGCACCGGATAATAGAGAAACAAGTTAACAACATGGTTTTAAAATCAATTACTAAACAGCAAAGATAGTGTATATACAAAACGAACAAAGCACATTTAAAAAAAAAAAGAAAGAAAAAATAGAAAAAAAACAAACAACACACACACAACCCATTGAACGTAACTAAAATTGATTTTTCACATGTAAGCTTGGAATGTGAGTAATTCTGTTGAGCAAACATTATGATCAATGTTAAACGTCTTTAAATTCAATAGCATCATTTTACACCTGATAAATTTACAGCATGGACCAGACATGCACGTTTCGGATACTAAACCCTCGTCAGTGATCCTTAGTAGTCTAAACAGTTTAATATGGTCAAAAAGTATGAAAATTATTATGTCCAAAAATGTACCAAAAGACGTATCAGAATGAATGGGATATGATGCTACAGGACCCACGTTTTAGAAATTTCAAGCAATTTCGTAACAGACAATTTCAAATGCGTTGAAGAGAAAGACGATCAACCGAAGTTGATCGAACTTGGCTACATGTGCCCTCGGGGACTCTTGGTCCACCAGCAGTGACACTCACCAAGTAGTTCAAATGTTAAACGTCTTTAAATTCAATAGCATCATTTTACACCTGATAAATTTACAGCATGGACCAGACATGCACGTTTCGGGTACTAAACCCTCGTCAGTGATCCTTAGTCTAAACAGTGTAATATGGTCAAAAAGTATGAAAATTATTATGTCCAAAAATGTACCAAAAGACGTAGCAGAATGAGTGGGATATGATGCTACAGGACACACGTTTTAGAAATTTCAAGCAATTTTGTAACAGACAATTTCAAATGCGTTGAAGAGAGAGACGATCAACCGAAGTTGATGTTGATAATTTGATAATAAATGACAATTATTGTATTTCTGAAAGAAAGAAAAATACTTGAAACTATCTTACACAATAACAAAAGCAAATACTGTTGAGCAATGGTTTTAATAAATGTTGATAACAAATACACTTATAGGAAGAGTAGAATGACAAATATGGATAATGACCATATCCCTGTCTACAGTACAAAATCGATAATTCAGAAAATCAGAAACCGAAGGCATACAAAATCAGGAACCAAAGCAAACAGAAACAAAAACCTCCACCATATGAAAAGAAGCGAACTCCCGATATGAGAGTGAGACCAGGTGCCCAGGAAGAGTAAGCATCTCCTGCTTGCATGCAACACCCGTCGCTTCAATTCGGTAGAACTGTCACATCCGGTTAAAATAACAAAAATAACAAAAATGAGTATTTCAATTTAGTAAACAATACAAAATAACATTACACTCATACAGGTATTACAAACCTACTACAAGTAAGTTAATTTCTAAATACTGATGGAAGAAAACATGAATGAAAAACTGTACTTAAGACTATCACTTTTTCAAGTTATTGAGACATTTTCAAATAGCAATAGTACAGCAATTTCCTCCCTTAAAGTAATAATCATAATAATTTCAACATAACATGTAGGAGCACTAATGAAAGAAAGTTTCTTTCACCTAATGTGTATATTGGAAGAACATTCTAAAACTGAATTGATCAGTTTAGGTTAAAAAAAACCCCAACATTTTACTTATTTACACTATATACATTGTTCCTTTGTTTTCTTCATAATGAAAGTCTGACAGGAGGATGTCTTTGTCGGTTTGATCTTCTAAGTTGAGTTTGAATTTGTATCGGTCTAATTGGTGCAGGTTGATTTTGTGTCGGTCTAATTGGTTCAGGTTGATTTTGTATCGGTCTAATTGGTTCAGGTCTAATTGGTTCCTGAAATCTTAGTATTCTAACTATCATTAAAATTATGGTCACCAATACAGTGACAGCCTTGATAAAGTCTGAAAATAAAGAAAAAGAAACTTTATAATGACCAACTTAAAGAATAAGTTAAGCAAATGTGTACTTAAAGGAAATATCAGTCTTTATTTTGAAGGAGAAATACCATTTTTTAATCTCTGTGTTGTCGAATTTGACCCATATCAAACACTGTCTCTGAAGATGCATAGAGTGCAGCCTTTTTTTTCTCCTGCTCTTCACACACTTTACCAAAGTGTAAATTATGCATGCAGGAAACTATGAGAGAGATGAAATGAATTAGTATTATATAGGCAAGATGTTACGAATCATGCATATTTCAAGAAAATTCTAGACATAAGAAGTAAATACAAATTTATAAAATGCGTTTGATGATTCTGACGCATTTTCGATGGTTATGCTGCCTACTTTTGATCCTTTTTTAATTTGTTTATCATATCACCATAAAAGACAGGTTGTGTAATACCCATAGTAATGTACTCTGTTGCATGTATAGATCCGAATTTTAAAAGAAGTTGACTGTAATTTTTGTAAAATTTCCAGAAAGTATTAACTAGTTTATGAAAGCGGAAACCTTGACCTAAAAGTTTTTTGGTAATTTGTAAATTTCTACTATGAAAATCCAAAATATCAGTACATGCTCTAGCGTACCGGATGAGCTGTGATATGTAAATGTCATAGGACGGTAATCTCGGAACATCACCGTCAAGCCAGGGGAAATTTACTATGTTGAATCCCAAATCATCCCTCTTGTCATACACACTAGCATGAATCTTTCCATTTACAATAGTGATATTTAGGTCCAAAAACGATGTTTCTGTATTTGAAAGTTTTGCCTCGTTAAGTGTTAATAGCAGTTCTCTGTAAGAACCAAAATAATTTCAATAGCACGTGGAAACAGCATGTCTCCAATTTTGGATTTTTTTGATGTGGAAGGTGTATATGATGTCCTGAGGCAAAACTAAACTTTCTTTTTACAAATTAAGTTTTCGTTGCCATGGAAACCATGTTTGAAATTTTACGCATCAGTAGAATACTTGTAACATGGCATTTTCACAAGGCTCGTTTCCATGGTAAGAGCTATTGTAGTCAACCGAAATTTCTTTAATTTTTCTCTTTATATCTTTAATAGTATAAATATTACACAAGAAGTATGTTTTTGCCCGCTATTCTCTTTGTCAATATGCTCAAAATGTAGGCAAAAACCTGTTTTGAAGAGGCCCTTTTTAAGACCGAAAAAGCTCCTAATTTAACATGATTTTGCTTAAATTTAAGGGCAAATAATTCGAAATGTCAGGCTAACCTGATTTCTATTGCCAATTATCTTTAAAGTTTAATCCTCGATCTTTAAGAAAATGTTAAAATTTGAGTGGGACCTCTTCACAATTTTATTCAAAAGGGTATAAAAAATGGTTACCATGGTGACATTCTGTTCAGTGCTATTACACATAGAGTAATTTACTGGTAAATTTTCAGCTGTCCGTTATATATTTTTAAGCATTTTTTATCAGTGCATATAAAAGAGCATTATTGATTTAAAAAATCACCTTAAAAGTTTTCAAGGTCACAGGACCCAATGTAACGGTCATCTTGAATGCAATTCACAAAATTTAGCAAAATTCAGCGATTTTCAAAAATATGATAGGTAGTTACTCATATATCATGCGGTATTGAGTAAAACAAATACATACATAGTGATTTTGGATATATCCTCTATTTATTGACCAACGTTGCAAAAAATCTCAAAATCAAAGACATCCTTGCTTTTTAGCTAGCATTTCATACATACATATAAAAGAATGTGAGATAATCATGATTTTTGTCTGGTGCTTATTTTTGTAGGAGAAATGTTCTGAACTAAAAATTGTAATGTTTTTCATCTATCTGTCCTAATTTTAGAAAGAAGTATTTTTGATACAAAACTATTGCAGTCGAGCCTTAATTTAGTAACAATAAATAACAAAAATGCAAATTTTATTGAAATTGGAACCTATATTTTGAATTGACCTTGAACTTGAAGTCAATGACCTTGAAAAAATTTGGAAGTGCTCAAATAAAGAATAATTTCTTCTGTTGTCCCTACATAAAGCTTAAGCAATATAAGTTATTTAAACCATGATAAAAATCAAATTGAAAAGATAAAGTCATCAAGTGTCAAATGAAAAATTGCCATGGCAACCATTTTTGATCTCAAAATGTAGGAAAACAAAACAAGGTCCAACTTATTTTTTGCAGTGATTATATTTGTCACATGAAATCTATTTTGTTCTGACAACAGTGATGGTATCAGCCTGACATTTTGTGTTATTTTTGCTTTAAAATTGTAAAAATTGGACAAAAATAGGCCTTGATTTGACCTTATTTTATGGCTGATGACTGATTTTGATTTGTTAGGATGTGGCTAATTGAAAGAAATGTCAAAAAATTATTATTTATTCTAAAAATAGAGGTTTTAAGGATTATAAGTTGTTAATATCAATTAACTCTGACAATGGTTTTCATGGCAACATAATAACCAAAGATGACTTATTTGACCATTTTTTTAGTGCAATAAATAGACAGACCTCGTTTCCGTGGCAACCGGAATATTTATTTTCAAAATATTGTTATTTTTGTATTCAGGGCATTATACATACCATTTCAAGAGAAAATCATGTAAATCCATGACATGCTGTTTCCAAAATATTTTGGTCCTTACATAGAATTGATATTAATTCTTGTGGATAAATTTCATTCTTATATTATTCAAAACCAGGATTGTCAATGGTTAAAAAATCATCCAGATACCTAGAAGTATTATTGAAACATTTCAGATCATCAAATTTTCTTTGCTTTTGAAGATTTTGGATAAATTTTTTTTCATACGTGTATAAAAATAAATCTGCAACAAGAGGCGCACAGTTAGTACCCATAGGAATTCCTACTACCAGCTTGTATAGATCCTCACCAAATCTAACGTAAATATTGTCCAGGAGGAACGACAAGGCATTACACAGGTCACTACATGTCCATGATTTGTATGATTTGAAGTCTGTCGAGGAAAAGAAACCCTTCGATTCAGATGTACAAATGTAAGTTTTTCGCTTTCGATCAAATCACCATTTAATGAGATTAGATAATCGATCATTTATTTTGTCATGAGGAAGTGTGGTGTATAAATTAGAGAAGTCGTATGAAGAAATCGTATTGACTTGGAAATTTCCAGATTTCATTTTGTCAATCACATCCCCTGAATTCTTAATAGACCAAAATAAATTTACATCGTTCCTGTTTAGAACTAAAGTGAAGTGTTATACTCGATGTTTGGTAAAGAAATGAAGCAATTTGACATGAACTTGTATGTATATATATATGTCTATATCATTTAACTCGTGATATTTTACTCCAATATAATGTCCTTTATCAACGATGGAGTTCCAATTTCTGGTAGAATTTGGTGTAATTCTTCTAAGGTCTTTTTACCATCTATAATTGATTCATCGCATATACTTGAACTAACATATAAAACTTCGAATTTTTTATACGAACTGCTTGACATAAATGTTTCTAAAATGGCGACTTTCCCTCAATGAGTTATAAAGATACAGTGTCCCTGAAAATAAATTTTATTGAAAACGTAAAATTTATTCGAAATGGTCTAGAGAGAGAGGAAAAAATGATCCATAAAAAGTTTTATTTGAAAATATGCTGTAACGACCCTAATATTGTCGATTTTTAAAAATAATTAAATCTCCATATACCTCTATTGTAAAAACTCAATAGAGCACAAAATTAAGCATCGACGGCGTAATAAAGGTGTATTCCGAGGACAAGTAAACTTGTAACTTTCATTTTTAGGGTAAAACTCTAGTGATTTATTGCTATTTAAAATAAAATAAAAACTCATGTTAACACTTTTGAATTATATTCTTTAGGCCAACCTTGATATTTCACCACAACTTCATTTTTACCCGTTTGCTTACGTTTTCTTATTATTTTTTTATATACCATAAAGAATCTCTTTCCTTATCAACTTTAGTAAGCTCCGAACTGTAAAAATTTCCTTTTATTTCTTTAAAATCTTTCACTTTATACATTGGAATTCCTTGCATTCGAAGGCGACTATATACAATATATAATTCCGTAGTGAATTGTTCATCATATGATCTTTCGAATAATGAATGTGTGTAAGACAATCGAACGTAATCGCCGATCTTATAAGTAAATGGTTTCACTTTTAATTGCATTTTTGCTAAAGTATCGATATATTGATAGGCAAAAATATCAGCTTGATTTTTTCTATTTACATCTTTAGGTGCAATATTTCCTAAAGTTATAAAACAAAGGAGGGGATCTCCAACAACAACAGGTTGTAGCACCCACAGCAAAACCCCAAAACACCCATTGCAAAAACACAAAGCAGACAAGCACAAAGAGACGCGTAAAGCACAACACAGAAACATCAAACACAAAGGACTACACATAAACCAACGAGACCAATGGGCAACCGGTGCCGACTTAGGACGGCAACTTGTAACCAATTCATCTAAAATGTCTACATATCGTTTTGTCCTTTGTTTTTGAAAATAACGATATATCATCCTTTTTAGAGTTAAAATAACTCTTTCAGCAAAATTTGCTTTAGTATCTGAATTCTGAGTTGTGAAGAAATATGTTTTGTTTTTTCAGATAATCTCGAGTGAATTTGTTAGTAAATTCAGATCCTTTATCAGTTCGCAAACGCTTGCATTTTCTACCATTTCGAAAATCTGTTTAAAACCCTCTACAACTGCAGCTCCAGTTTTATTTTTAAGTGTTGATACCGAAAGGAATCTTGAAAATATATCGATTACAATAAGTAAGTACTTAACTCAATTATTGAACTTTAAGTAAATATTTAACTCCATTATTATTAGTAAGAACAATAAGCAAGTACTTAACTCCATTATTGAACATGTCCCACCCACTCTGCTACGTCTTTAGGTAAATTGTTGGACATAATAATTTTCATACTTTTTGGCCATATTACATTGTTAAGTCTGAGGATCACTGACGAGGGTTTAGTACCCGAAACGTGCATGTCTGGTCAATGCTGTAAATTTATCAGGTTTTAAATGCTGCTATTGAATTTAAAGACGTTAAACATTTGATAAGTTTTGCATATAAGCTAAATCAGCATCACATTGCGCATCTATAGAGGTAACTCGGACCTTGTGAATCTGTGTCTTGAAGGTTTCTGAATACTGTAGTCATCTTGTTTTCGTAACCATTTACGAATTATTCCTCTACCAATATTTTTAACACCTTTTTGATGTAATGATCTATATATTTTTTCCGGACCTAAATATGCACCTGCATTTGATAAACTGTGATAAACTTTCTCCAGTATCTGATACTTGTTTTGTATATCTGTAAATTTATCAGGTTTTAAATGCTGCTATTGAATTTAAAGACGTTAAACATTTGATAAGTTTTGCATATAAGCTAAATCAGCATCACATTGCGCATCAATAGAGGTAACTCGGACCTTGTGAATCTGTGTCTTGAAGGTTTCTGAATACTGTAGTCATCTTGTTTTCGTAACCATTTACGAATTATTCCTCTACCAATATTTTTAACACCTTTTTGATGTAATGATCTATATATTTTTTCCGGACCTAAATATGCACCTGCATTTGATAAACTGTGATAAACTTTCTCCAGTATCTGATACTTGTTTTGTATATCTGAAAAAGAACATACGACAATTTGAAGGAATTCATCAGATTTATTATTAAAACATATGTTGCATAATAACACATTAAAACAAATACAATAAATAAATAAATCAAGATGCGTCACTGAATATACCTTTTTCACGACCAGTGTATACCGTCATAGTGACAAATATGAAATGTTTTGAATAACTTTAAGTTATACAATTTGCATGAAAATATACACAGTCGAAACATCGATTTGCAAAAAAATAATAACCTATATCTGCAGTCTCTGATTTAAACGCATCATTTGTAAGGCTGTGTTAAATATTTCCTCCATCAGTTCAAATGAAAGTTCTTCACTGCTCAATTGCTTGTCTAAATTACACAAGTCCTTACACATTTCCTCTCTGCTTTCCTGCGTTTGATCATATGATAGGATTTCATCTTACCATAGTGCCAGAACCTTTGAAACATCAATTTTATAAAGTGTCATATCAAAATAAAAGTCTAATTTTTTCAAAAGCGTTTAAAACGCAACATGAATGTTCCTTTGCTGCGGTCACTGATACCGAACATCCATAACAGTTCTCTGTGACAACGGATTCAAGTTCGTTCACTACCTCCTGCGCAAATACCATTATATATGATTGTTTAAGGTGGCTCGCGGCGTTTCCAAAGTAGCGTGTTTACCTATCCTCAAAATTTCACCATTTATAGAGGAATGTTTTGAGTTTCTCATGTGATAGTTTGATTGAAATCGACCGCAATTTGTAGACGCTGTGGTTTTTTTTAAAGTTACCATGGTGACGTCTTTTATCGAATTCTGTAAATCGAGTGTTTTATCCCTTATTTATGACAAACTAGTGACGCTGATATCGTATGTGGTTCACATTCTTGAACATATATTACATTAATTATTTCTATATGAATTTTGTTGAATTTCAAGGACAAGAAAGAATTTTATAGCTGTTTTTACACACTTTTTTTGTATGAAAATGTCATTTTGGGAATGCACTATACTAAGTACAATTGCCAATAGAATTCATATCTTATGGTCGAAAGTAATGAAATCTCACCTCAATGAAGTTCAAGATAAGACAAATCGATTGATGTATAAATATATAGATGTTAACAGTGTCATTATTTTTTAAAATGACAGTCTATTGCATCGAATGTCACTGAAAACGATGAAAAGTAGCACTTAACGTCACTTCATTACGTCGAACGTTTTGAAGCACGCCTTTGCTGTCATTAGAAAAAGATATCATTCGGCGTCATTGCATTTTAGTGTTTTAATTTCTTCTATGTGATTAAAACTTAAAACTTCGTGTTAAAGGTAAAATTGACATGAATACTTATGTATATTTATAATCGTTATAACTAGAGTCACGTAGTTTTCATGAACCATATTTCGAGTCACATTAAAATCAAATTTTGCTTCATTACCCTAAATAAATGTAATATATGTATATCGAAACAGACAAAACTTTAGTTATAAAATGAACTAAGGCGTGTAGCCACTTGTTCAGTTTTTGTTACTTTGCCCTTCAAAACAGATAGCAAGCCATTCGGTCCCCCTCTACGGTACGTTAATTAATGCGTTACGGTATATGTTCAGAGTTTATACCACAAGATGTCAAGATCTCGCTTTGTGCTTTGGAAAGAACATTTTTCTCTACAAGTTCTACATAGCTTTTGATATGTTTGTGCTTGTTTTTCTTCACATCTTCAACAGAAATACCGCATTTCTTCAACATTTGATGAACATTAGGAATTTCTTCCAGTAAATGATGCAAAAAAAAAAAAAAATAAATAAATAAAGAAAACATCACGGTCAAAAGAAAATGTAGGTGCCAGCTCGCTTGCAAGATTTCCAAGCTTATATTATAGTTTACCCAGAATAAGCCTCTTTAAATGTTTTAATGGAGTCAGGGGGGACGCCGAGGTGGGGAATGCGGGGATATCCCCTCCCGCAGTGGGATATTGTCAGGATGGCCTCCCCAAGAAACTTTTGCGAAAATATATGCAAACGGAGCAGTGTGAGACCACTTCTGAAACAGTTTGGTCAATCTTTCTCAACTTACCATATTTTGCAAGAAACCGAAGTTTCTTGAGATAGTTTAGGCCACATTAGAGAGTGTATACGCAACTTTCAATCCGTGAGTTCTACTCGCACACACGATTTCCCAGTTTTAATGTGTGAAAGTCATAGCTATTATAATGTTATTGGTGTTCGTCCAAAACACATAACAACTCATATGTCATAACAGGACACTCGATCGTCCTAAAATGAGGCCGAAATTCGGCCCCGTCCCCCTACTAAATAGTATGTTTTTTCCCTAAAATGGAGAAAAAATTCCCCATTATACATGTACCAAGCTACTTTGCTACAAAAAATCCCCCAAGTATTTGGCATTTACGCTTTAATCATATAATTTATCAAGCTCTGAAGAGTTAAAAGAAATTCTTTAATGACATAGAATCAATCTGGTCTAGTTAAAAATTCAGTGTAAAATTTGGATTTGATCAATTCACAGTAATTAATAATTTCCCCTTTGTTGGTAAAATGTCTTAAATCCCCCTATTCCATTTTCAAAGTTAATATAATTTTATATGTCAGATGGACACAGCTAGCTTAATAATAGATGCGAGTCTGACACATTTTTTTAAGACAATTTAAGTTTTGAATGATTACTCTTTATTTATTTGAAAAAATTACATGCTATTTTTTTAAAGTTTGAACATGTTGAAACATTTCACAAATTGCGTTACATGTCTTGATTTATAAGCTTGAGTGGGGCGATGAGTGACTGCGTGATCATGTAAATCAAGACCGATCGGCAGCATATTTTGACTTATCCCCTCCTTTTCTTTACGAATTGCGGCAAAAAAAATAAGTTAGGGATAAAAAATAACAATGTTTTATGTAAATTTTTTAGTTGATTATTCAACATGTACGAAATAAATTCATGGCATCATCGTGTAAAATTCGTAACGCTGTCGTGGCAGATTGGGACTTGTGCTTTTTCCTATCTCAATCGTCGTGATTTCCCCTAGGTAGCGGCTCATTCGTGGCACAATCGTGTCAAATTCGACTCTCATTCCTTACTAACATTTTGAGATGAGTACATACGAATGCAAGAAGAAAGCGCCACGAATGAAGAAGAATGCATCACGAATGAGCCGAATGATAGATCAGACACGGAAATTTTAAAACATTTGCGTCGATCTAATGCAGACAAATACGGCACATACATGACATGAATGTCCAACAACACTCGAAAACTTTTTTCAATTAAATTTGTAGCTCATTCTCCTCTTCATTCGCGACGGTGGTTCCAAGCCGGACTTCATTCGTTTGATCCTGTGAATCATTTCAAACTATTTACATATCAATCTATCATAAGTTTGTGTTTTTTTTTTTACTTACTTATTACATTATCTTACTTATAGGAGAAAGTGGAGAGAGACCCGAATTTTATATGCTAGTTTGTAAAGGACTGCTTTTCTTTCTTTAGTTTATCTCTTATTTTGAAAATATTAACTTTTCCAGTCTGAATAAAATATGAAAAACGTAAACGTAAATAAGTTCCTTTAACATGTTTATCTTCAGAGAAAAGCATTCAGATTTTATTTTGAATTGAAATTTTGCAACCACAACTAACTTTCCCCGTCAAAGCAAATGCAGTAACGTCGCTCCTTTTTTTACTATGACGTAACTGACGGAAAGTACACAAAACTTACGCTTAAGGCTAAATTTACGTACGCATGAACAGATGACGACAGCAAAGCCGCGAGCCACGTTAAGACGGTTAGTGTAAAGCATTGTCACTCTGTTGCAAGCTGACCAAGATTGATGCTCTGTGCAGTTTTACACCTTCTTATAGCATACTCTGGTATGTAAAACATTCCAAATATTTGTGATGTATTGTTCAAAGAAGAATGCATCGCAAAAACATTTCAATTAAGTGTATCATGACGTCATAAATATAAGAAACATAAGAAAAATAAGATAAACTGACATAAATCAAATTCTTTATTCCATACTCAACAAATATTTAATTTACTGACAAATAATGTAACAAATTCTATCACAGACAATTAATATACAGTTCGTCTTGAGTTAGTAGGATTGCGATTGATCTATGATGTTGACACCATCTTGGGTCTCTTCCTCGTCGACCTTCTTTTCATCGCACTCCTGACAATCACACTGCAGGTCACTTAGGTGGGCAGGTCCTGCATGATGAAAACGGGGTCCATATTTGGAACAAAGTCCCTGATGACACTACAACCGTTGTTTAGGGCCTCCCACCGTCTACTGTTGAGCTTCACTCCTCTAGTGGTTGGTACCAGTTGACCTTCATCTCCTTCCGGACTCCAGTACTTCCAGATGTCAATCACCGGATACTTGAAGTCAATAGTTAGGAAAATGTCATTTCCTAAACTCCACTGCGGGTCACAATGGTCTGCTGCCTGTGTGAGGTTTTTTCTGTTTGAAAAAAACTTGGTCTACCTCCTCCAATTTCAACCATTCTACTGGGGATAAAATGACTCCCTTTTTCGTGGGGTAGGTCTTGCCGCCTGGAAAGTACTCTTGGAACTGTCTGATGTGGATTGCACATATCATCAGTTGTTGAAGCTGTAATGTATACTTCATCACTTAGATGTAGCATACAATGCTGGGTGGCGTTGTTATCTGGATACATCTATATAGTCTGCATAGCTTGTTGTGAGTCCATGGTCAGTTTGAAGAATGATGCTGATGAAATGCATATTAGGTGTTAGTGCATCACATGATAAATCCTCGGAATTTCATTGGTTAAGCACGCGGGGACTATGAGAGAATAGTGCCCGGCACCCGGGCACTATTGCTTTTTGCTTAACAGAGGTACGTCCCTTAGGAAGTATTATGACGTAACGAACAATGCATGAATGTAAATAGCAAAAGCGAAGTAGGGGGAAATAAAGAACACTTTTCTTTGATATCTCGAGTAAATTGAAATTTATTAATTAATTAATTGATTCTACAGTAATGTGATGCACTAAACCCATTAATGCCCGTTTGTGTGGGTACTATTCTCTCATAATGTTTCTTTTAGAAGGTAAATAGTGCCCTCGCTGACGCTCGGGCACTATCCCTTCCAAAAGCAACACTATGAGAGAATAGTACCCACACAAACGGGCATTAATAGGTAATTAATATAGGAACAAATTGAATTCCTAACATTCTTGTCATACCATAGCTTATAACGTATAACACAAATACCAATACATTGTTATGAATGTGTGAATCTTTATAAACATGACATTTTTATTACAATAGGAGCAAGTTTTGAAGTTCTTACATACTTTTGTCAATATGTCCTACTGATTTTTATTTATTTGAAGAGTATTGTATAAAGTTCCATTAAAATTAGTTTTCATAATTTCCAAGAATACATTTTTCCCTCCAGAACATACAGATATAAACAAATCGTTGTTCAAGGGATATTAATGGTATTGAATACAGCGACTTTCATTTCTTGGGTGACATTATAATTTTTGTATTACAATCAAGAAATGGACTGTTCAGTGTTGAAGAAAGTATAGCAAATACACTTCCAGTTATTGCACCAGAATAGAGAATTAATTCTAAAGAAACAACTTTTAACACAACATGATATTTTCTTTGTACTGTGAATAGATTTTCATGTTTTCTTGTGTTTTGTTTATTGTTCACTTCAAGCTGGAGAAGACTATCAACTTGGTCGCTTTTAACTGTTTTCATTTTAGATGTTTACTCTTTGGAAATGTTAATCATTCTAATTATCATATCCCATTAGTTGTGTATTTATTATGTGAATTTATTTTAATGATGGTATAATTATACAGGCTTACGTTGACACATAAAGACTTATGCTGATGCTGACAGACCATGCTGACGCTTACAGGTTGAGACTTGCAAGGTTACGCTTAGAAGCTGACGCTTACAGGCTTACGCTTACGGGCTTACGCTGACGTCAGCCTGATGATGCTGACGTAAGCCTGTTCTGTAGGCCCTATGTATATACTACTTACTTGGGGTCCTGTATATCCTGTATATATATTAATCATTTGCCAACACTATTGTTTTTAAATGACAAAAGTAGCCTTTCTGGAGAAATATCAATCCCTTTTCACCCTCTTGGGGATGACAATACATTTAGCCTTCATCACCCTGTGTATATGTTTATTATCACAATTTTCTGTAACATTTATCATCAAACAACCTCTTCTCTTTGTCTATGCTGGGTCGCTATTACTTATATATTATTACAAGTTTGTGCCTATCGTCACTTCGATATATGACAGCCCAATTACATAAATAGGCGGTTCTGTGTCGCAGTATCGGGCGTCGATATATGCTTCCTATTATATAGCTTGTAAGGATAAAGCGTAAGAAAGCTTAGTTTCAAATACATATCCTCAATCTAGTGGTCGTTGTTTGTATTTATTCTTTGTTTCTTTGTATCCTCGAACATTTTTGTTTTTGTGTATATGCTGTTCATTTTATGTGGCGACATTGAGACCAACTCAGGTCCTACTTTACTTCAAGATGCTAACTTAAGGAAAGCATTCGATCGAGTTTGGCATGATGGTCTTTTGGTTAAATTAAAAAAATTCGGAATTCAAGGCAAAATTCTAAATTGGATAAAGATCAATTTAAGGTTCCCGCACCCTAATAGAGTTACTTCCGGTTAAAATTTTTACACTATTCCCACATTTCCGACAAATACCGATGATTTTATTATCGGGAATGTTCGGAGGTAATTGCATGGGTCATTGGTTGACAAGTGGCATCATCTATATGAGCAAAATTAATGTATAAAGTATTCTATATGATGAAATAGAAAATCTGTATCTTTGATAATTCTCATTAAAAATGTATTACGGGCTGAATACCTTAAATTCTAGAAAAAGAATAGTAGTTTTGAATGGTGTGGAAACCGAATTACTAACTATAAACTCGGGAGTTCCCCAAGGATCGGACTTGGGTCCATTTTTTCCCTTTTATTTAGAAATGATATTGTTCTCAGAGTAAACCGATTTATACAATTATTCGCGGATGATACTTCAATTTATATCATTATTTCTAACCATATCTCTGATGCAGTTATTTTAAACTCCATTCTGCAAAAGGTACATGAATAGTCTAGGAAATGGTTAGTGAACTACAATCCTAACGAAACAGAGTCAATGCCAATAAGCAGAATACATGAATGTATCTATCACCCCCTCTTCATATGAATTATATACAAATACAAGAAGTAGACTATCACAAACATTTAGGACTAACGTTATCAAATGACGAATATTTTGGCACACACGTTGCCATCATAACTGACAAGACTGTACGAAAACTAAATATCTTAAATTCTCTTAAATTTAAACTTAAACGAAATTTTTTTGCAAATTATGTACTTTTCATTCATAAGACCATCTTAGACTACGCGGATATGATTTGGGATAATTGTATTATTCGTTTTATTAACAAATTAGAAAATATTAATTTGGAAGCTGCACGTATCGTTACTGGAGCGACCAAATATACCAGCATAAACTCTTTATATTCTGAAACAGGGTGGGATAGCTTTGAGAAAAGACGTGAAAAGCACAAGTTACTCCTATTCTTCAAAATTAAAAACGGCATGATTCTGACATACTTACAAGACTTGATATCTCTACAAAATCAAGACCTACACAGATACATTACTAGACACTCACATCATCATATAAATATATTTATTCAAGAACCACTTACCACTCAAACAGCTTCTTCCCGTCTATGGAATAATCTCCCTGATCATATTAAAAACGCTGATTCTATATCCCAATTCAAAAGAATGATATCTTCACAAAATAACATTCCTAATTATTACAATTGCGGTACACGACGCGGACAGATACTCCAAATGAAATGCAGCGCGCTAAACCAACAATCCCTATAGCTCATGCGGAGAAATTGAATCGAATGAACACTTTCTTTTAAAATGCAAAAAAAAAATTAACTAATCAAGAAATAATCCTTTCAATACCCAACTTGAATAGTGGTTTAGTGATTTTTTTTGGCTATTGTACCACTAATGTCCCGTCCATCAGGATTACCTCCCCTCCTAACTCTAATTCAGACGTCAGGTAGCGTGCAGATTTTAACAATGTGAAACATCTTTAAATATTCAATAGAGATAATAAAGATAAATCAATAAACTGACCATTTCAATTTTCGTTCGTTAAAGAGGGACATGTTCACCTACAATATGAAAAATATTTGGAAAATGTTCGTCTGGTAATGCACAACAAAATTTTTAAACTATTAATTTAACGAGTCAATTGTCAATCAATTTTATCAATGAAATTTTCTTTCAACTTTCCACTTTTATTTATATACATCGAAATTTCCTCTGCAAATTTAAGAAATCAGCGATACCAAAACGGTCTTTCCAACATTCAAGCCAACCGGCGATGCCTTAATTAAAGTCCGCATATCTGAGTTTAGATGCAATTTCCTTTTGTCTTTTCTTTTACATTCGACCAGGGACGTATATATACGTCCCTGATTCGACCCATTTCTTGTAATCTATTTAGCATGCACTTGTTAATACTGTTTCGTTAAGGTCTCCAAACTTTGAACCGCCTAGAAAGTGCTGACGTTTCTTCACATTGCTCACGATCAAATATCGTCCTCTTTAATATTGTTATACTAACAACAGTTTTTGTCGTAAACGTTTACAGATTTACTGGTACCTTTTCCTAATGTATATTTTTTTCCACATTAAACTTTTTTTCGTTTTGAAGATGGATATACATGATCATTATTTATTCTCGGCGTACCTCGTCATGATAAATGTTTGTACAATAAATAGATTTAAATTCTTCGTTTTGAAAAGGACGTTGCGAAAGTATTATTACCGTTGACCAAATCACACCTTAGTAGATGTTTAGGCCGGAATACAGGTGATCAATTAACCTTAATTAGTGTGATCGGTACACTAATTGACGACCGTAGTACGGTATAGACAAGACACGGAATGCACAAAAGATTTTAATATTAAACGTCACGGAGAAATGCTCGGGACCGTAAGAAAGGGCCGATGTAGACAAGACTCCGGAGTACAGAAGATCCGGTTTTCACAAAATGTACTGTATATATATTGTTTATCTATAGTCCAATTTCTTCCGTAAAAATCACTTTTTCCGGAATAAATGTTTTAGCTGTTCGCGCTTTGGCTGGCGTCGAAGAAGTAAACGGACAAATGACCCAATGACGTCATTAAACCTTATAAACATTTGATTAGTTGATGCCAAATAAACTACAAGTTTTCAGGGAAATTAGATCGTTTAATAGCAAAAGCGGAATAACTCCAACATTTTGTAGGATTCGTATGCTGTTCTAGTGAATATTGTTGTTTCTTTTTGCGATTTTGAGTTTGTATGTTTTATCATTTATGTGTCACTTTCTTGTGTGTTTGTTTCGCTGGGTGAATGCAGGGTGGTCATGATGGAGATCATTACCTTTTCTTCACATGCACTATACTGAATTAATTGTAAGTAATTATTTTTATTTATTCAATGTTATCATTGAAATGGATCGGGCAACGGGTTTTTTTGGTCAATATTAGAAAAGCGCTCTCTAAATACAATACATTAAACACAACAAAATGTCACAAGTGGCATGAACAGATATGATGATAATAACAATATTTCAACTAATTTTGAGATGCAGGGAGAAAAGAATACAGAATGGCGAAAGTAAAGCGATGTTAATTAGGGGAAAGGGATGAAGAGAAGGAGGAACTATTTTTGCTGGAATAAATGTAAGAAGTGGATCATCGTAGCAAACAGTTCCTGAAACCTACAATCTATGCTGACTCTCCCCGGGCACTGAATAACTGATGGGTACTTCTGTAATGTTTACCTAAACAAGTCTTGGAAAGCTAGTTGAGTGTATGTTTTGTCCGTTACTTCTAACAGAAAATCTAATAATTTTCCCTTGCCTTCTCGACTATGAGACTGGATAACTGATGGGTACTTCTGTAATGTTTACCTAAACAAGTCTTGAAAAGCTACTTGAATGTATATATTGACTGTTACTGTAACAGAAGGGAGGAAATCTCCAATCAGACCCGATCGCAGTGCCAACAGCAAAATACCCGATGTGAAAACACAGAGAAGACGATTAGAGTAAGAGAGGAAAAAAGAGATTTCAGATTATGTAAGATTATTTTTGCCATATTAGAAGTTTGTCCAGACTAATTGGTTGATTTAGAAATGGACTTTAGCGATTTGATTAAGTTGTCCAAGTGTGATAAACAGGAAATACGAGGAAAAAGTGATCTACATTTTCAATCAGATAGCGACAAGAACAGATTGGTCATTTTTGTGTAATTTACCTCATAAATGGTCGCATAACGTTTTCACACAGGCTAAATTGTCATACAATCACTACTCTATCACCCTTCAATTTTTCGACCTACTTAGCCATCGTTTGATGTAACCCGTATCCTCATCTGTGATGCTTCCAGCCGAACTGATTTTCAGACACAAAAATCAATCTTTATTTTTTTAAGTTCTGCGTTCACTTTGCAAAGAGTGCGCAGCTTCAAATTTCCTGTAGGGTCGACTCAGTAGCTTAGTTAAATAAAATCTGACGAAAGAATGAGTTAAAGAAAATCCTGACGATACTCTCAACAGCACTCACAATAGAACACCAACGTGAGCATCGACGGACCCCTAGCATGCTAGAGGTGGGATCAGGTGCCCAGGAGGAGTAAGCATCCCCTGTTGGCTAGCCGCACCCGCCGTCGATGCTCTTTGCACGAAAATAAAAAATATATAGAATGAAATAGTGTCCTCCGTAGGGAAGTTTAATATAATAAATAACAATGAACACTCTCTATCCACAAATTTTCGGCCACTTGGCCTTTATCAAGTGGAAAAGCACGAATACAAAAGAATTCTACGTAATATCCATATCTGCTGGTAAACAAAGCCAAACTTTGTTTACCAGCAAACTTTTACCAGCAAACCCCAAACTTTGTTTACCAGCAGATATGGATATTACGTAGAATTCTTTTGTATTCGTGCTTTTCCACTTGATAAAGGCCAAGTGGCCGAAAATTTGTGGATAGAGAGTGTTAAAATATATATATATATAAAATACATGCATTGCACTGTCTGCAGTTATATTCTATAAGAAGCAATGACACATGTAGTCAAGTTCGATCAATTTCGGTTGATCGTCTGTCTCTTCAGTGCATTCGAAAAGAAGTATTGCCACAAAGCCCCTAAAGCGACCAAGTTTCTTGATGGCACCAGGAAAATACACTTTGACTTTATTAAAACTTTGACGTGAAGTACTCCTGAGGAAGATTAAAGATACAGTGTCCCTGAAAATAATTTTTTATTGAAAACGTTAAATTTATTCCAACGGGTTTAGATTGATGAAATAAGAAGCCATAAAATGTTTTGTTTGAAAATCTTATATTGTCGATTTTTTAAATAATCAAATCTCCATATTACTCTATTGTAAAACCTCAAAACATTGTAGGTGGCGCTAGTGGAATTAATTAGAGCTGCGCACCCCTAATTCAAAATGAAATTTTGAATTTATACAAATGAGAATGTATACTTTCAAATGAAAAGAAAGATTCTGCATTCCAACATTTTGTTTAATAAATTTTCAGGGACACCGTCCCTTTAAAGTATCCGAAACACGTGTCTAGTACAACAAAATTGGTACTAGTTAACATTTGAATAAATTGAATATTTTCTGTTATCTGTGATTGCTGTTGAGATTATCGTCAGGTTCTTCTTTTCTCATTTGTGTCACACTTATGCCCTTCGCTGTGTGGAGCTCGTAAAAAAAGTCCCTCGCGAGTTGTTTGACAGTGTTTGAAGTATGTTTATCTGACATGGTCGCCATAACACTTTCTATATAGACATAACCTTCGACAGGCATGTTTTTAACGAGGCCGAGTACAATGAGAAAAATTGATGACGGTGAATTTCTTAAAATGATATTTGAAGTACAAGAAATAAATAACCTGAATTTAATCTCTTGCATAGAAATATGAAAAAATTGAGAAAAATCATTATTTTGCATTAAAACCCCATAAGGTCTCATTGTAAGATGTAATTATCTTTGAGATGACCCCTACATAATACTGAACGGTCAACTTCTACATTCGTTTTCATAAAATGGATTTTATAATACTGCAATTATATGATCCGAATTTAGTCAAAATACCTTGGGTAGAAGTTCATCATTTCTTAATTAGACCCAGCCTCGTTAAATAGTGTTTTCATTTTTGTGCGTGAACATCGAAGGCGGGTGCGGATAGCCAAACAGGGGATTCTGACATCTCCTGGTCGAACCTCTAGATTGCCAGGGGTCCGTCGATGTATCTTTTGTACTCTATTGTTAGTGTTGTTGATATTATCGTCTGGACCTTAATCTCATTGCTGTACTCGTAATCTCTGTTTTCGCTTCGGGTGTTTTGTTGTTGGTACTGCAACCAGGTCGGGTTGAAGATCCCCTCCCTTCCTAGATACAGAAAAGCGTCTGCACGAACCCATGCAGGGTGGTCATGCTGGAGATCCTTCCCTTTACTCAGACAACAGACTGGTTATTTTAATCTTCATTTCTTCGTTTCTTTCCTGCTCAACCTTTCAACTTCTTTTGAAAATATTGTGCCTCTGTTCATCCTTGAAGATGTTTATCCCCATTAGTTGGCAAAATTGATCTCCTAGCAATCATCTCAAATTAAACTGATCTGGAAGAGATATAGTTTTTGAATATATCCATTTCTAAATTAATGAGTATTTCAATTATAATTGAATCATTTAATGAATGATCAAATAACATGAATGTAAAATGAACAATTAATTGATCATGTACCTAGTTGACGTTGCATTGTCACTGTGTGTAGTTTCTTAGTCGTCATTCTCAGCTTTGTCATTACATGTGATCGCATCCCTAGTGAAAACATTGCATAAAAATTGGAATATATTATATATGTGGTTCATAAACAAAAAATAATTATTGTTTTCAAACAAAAAGATACCCCAAAATGCAGCATAGACTGAAACATGACAACATTAACTTTAATTCTTTAACTTGAATAATTTTTTATGCACTAGACACGTGTTTCGAATATTAAATCCTTAAAAAATCGGCTAAAAAATTAAGTACAGTTCTTTGAAGTTAGTAAATTCAAGATATCCAGTGATAATCGTTTGAACAATTTCTTTTTAGTCTTTCGTCACACTGTGTCCACAGCAGTAGATGTGTTTATTATATATCACCTTTTTGGTTTCTTTTTTTTTCTCAGTTTCCAGGGTTGGAAGAAGTCCTCTAGTAAGTTCCATAATTCATCGTCTAATGATGCACAATGAGTTTCTTGTAAGAGTTCTTTATTTTCCCCTTCTGCAACATATATTTCAATATTGACAATGTAAGAATAAATGAAAGTCTGTATGGTATCAAAGGAATGACATATCCATTTTATCTTTCAAGCAAAGCCAGATATAAGAAATAGGTATACAGATGCAAGCTGGTGAAGGTCCACTGGTCATCCATTTGTTTCAGTGAATCATCCAAAAGGTTGGTATTCGAACAGCAAGATTTATTGCTTCATTAAATTAAAACTAATGATCAAGGCAGGTATAGAAAAAGCCCTTATATGGCTTACAAAAGCCATTCATTAATTACAAGATTTATAATGCTACTAGGTGCATGATACATGTGTTAAACGTCTTCAAATTCCAAAAGCATCATTAAAGAATAGATACATTTGCCGCATGGACCAGACATGCACGTTTCAGGTACTTAACCCTTTATCTGAAAGTTCGTCAGACTTCGCGGGTGATTGATCTTGAGCACGCTTCGGGCAGCAGAGCACATACTGTGATAAGCATACCATAGCATTTTTTATCTCCTTTTACATAGACTTTGTGTTACAAAAGGTCGCAAGTTTCACTGTCTTGTTTTTGACGTCACCTTACAGTAAGAAAGTTTATGTTTAAACAATTATTGTGCGTCTATGGAGACCTCTGTGTATCCGGATAAGTGAAAGGGTTGAACGCACGTAATCCGGATAACCACACCATTTGCTTATAGAAGATGACCGTTCAAAGTAGTTTTTGTGTTTTGTCATTAATATTCTATGTTTCCGTAAGTCTGTTTCGATTGTTTTGTATGATGTTCTAGTGATTATTGAGTATGATTTGAAGTTTGCAGTTTTGTCTGATGTCATTTACTTATCACTTTAATGTGGGTTTGTTTCGCTGAATGGGTGCAGGGTGGTCATGCTGAAAATAATCCCATTTTCTTTACCGCTCGTCAGTAATCCTCAATCTGAACCATGTATATGGCCAACGAGTGTGAAATTTATTATGTCCAAAAACAAAAATGTACCGAAGGAGGCGCGAGCTTGCTAGGGGGTCCAAATATTTTTTTTGTCAAATTTTAAGCTAAATGGTGCAATCTGGAAATTAAAATTGAAGTCTACAAACTTGAAAATAATGGCATGGGTGTGTAACTGAGGCTTCTTAACAGCATGAATTGAAAGGTCTTGTCATGGGCATCCTACATGTATAATATAAAGTTTCTACTGCATACCGTTACCAAGGGTATATGGTTACCCATTTTTGCTGGAATTTTCTATAAACAGTAGGTTCAAGTTGCTCAGCCTGAACTTCGGGGGTGTCAGGAGTGCTGCTTTGGGGACCGCCGCTTGGAGATTCTTTGATCAAATTAAACAAAGTTTACTTGCCCTCGCCCAGACGCAGTTTTCATTGGATCAAGCGCTTTATGTAATGATGACTCGGCGAATGCTTGTTAATGCAAATAACCGAGTCAAATAAAAGGCTTCTTATTGTTTTCCTGTAGAAGTGGGACTATCAGTGCTGTTTGATGGTCGTTAGACTTGATGTGGTCTATTACCTTGCGTAGAGGTATTGTTTCTATTTGCATCAAGGCATATTTTTACAGAGCATGGCGTCCGCAGTTTCACCATACCGTATTTTTCTTTTTTCGCTTAAAATTGCATTTTCATGTCGATAAGTAAGAAGCAACTGAAATTGTTCTCAAAATATTTGTGTTTATCGTGTTAACTAACCATAATACACACACAATAAATAATCAAATAAGGCACATTTATTCCTTATAAGAGAGGTTGACCAAACTGAACATGTGTGAGTATGCGTTCGTCAATAAGTTGTTTATGACGTCATCACATTTTGCATTCCACACAACTGTGCTACACGTTACACGTCTGGTAAACCGTGTAATGCTGTAAGTACAAATTAAGCCTTATTTACGCCTGGGTTCTGGTTGGAAGATTTCATTCGTGAAGGAATTACTGAATGCAGATAACCTTATGTTTAAATAGACCTTGTTCAATTTATTTGGGAACATATGTACTTTCTGATTATTTAAAGGAATAGCAAATAATGTGTCACATTGTAAAGAAGAACCCTCAAAGTTGACCCAAAAATTTATTGTTATAGATTTCCGATTACTTTGAATAGAAATAATAATTCACCGTCTTTGCTAAAGCTAAGTGAGCCTAACCTTTAGAATCTAGACGCCAAGTTCTTGACGAATACGCTGTCCTAAAGAAAAGACAAATTACATCACAAAAAACATGTATAAACGATTTACACGTACCAGTGCACATTGTGATATCTGCTCAACCGCATAATGTCAATGCGTAAACAGTTAACCTGTAAATACACTTACGTAAAAATTGGGTAAAAATGCTCAACCTGTATAACAAAACACAAATATTTTGAGAATAACGTAAAAATTGGGTAAAAATGCTCAACCTGTATAACAAAACACAAATATTTTGAGAATAACATTTAAACTTGTACACCCTGAAACAAAATTTCCTGGTTTCACCATTCAGACAGTAAGACAGGCAGACAGACTGTAAGACAAGCAGGCAGACAGACAGTGAGACAGACAGACAGACAGACAAACAGTAAGACAGGCAGACAGACAGTAAGACAAGCAGGCAGACAGTAAGACAAACAGACAGTACGACACCTTGCAGACAGACAGACAGTAAGACAAGCAGGCAGACGGTAAGACAAGCAGACTGACAGTAAGACAAGAAGACAGACAGACATGAATGGTGTAACTGTTGTTACATGTTTATCGAGATACCGAGTAAACTCGACCTTAAATTGTGTCCGCTCATGGGAAAATAGTATCGGCCAATATGTCAGATGAACAGGAAAGGAATAGGCCATTTCGGCAGATGCAGGACACATTAATCGGCCATTCAGAGTTTTTATCGGCAAATGGCCGACGCCAATCTGAATCTCTTTTTTATCACATGATACACCCGTTATGCAGTTTCATAAAGCCATTTCATAAACATTTGATATGATAACACGTTACATATCGCTCTGCTTGAATGCGATTGGTCAAGTTTGGACCTAATCACGTAAACCTTTACAAATGACAAATATGGATAATGACCATAATGACCGAATTTCAGCCCCTTCCCAATGCCAAATTTCCTTTATTACCCCCCCCCCAATCAAAATCACCCTGAACTTACTCCAAAGAGGAATTATTATATAAAAGAGTATTTATTTTCAACACACAGCACTTTATAGTACACTTTAAATGTATATTAAATTGTACTATGTATGAATACAATATCGTACATGTAGGTCAGAGTTACGTATGTTTACGGGCCGAATGGACCCAATATGTGCCGAGTGTTCCATGGTCAGAGTTCACCTTTTTACCCTCGTAGGCAATGCCTTATTTCATATGATGAGTGAGATCTCCTTAACAACAGATTAGTATCTTTTTAATATTATTATTTCTAATACCTTCTTGTTCTTTAAACTGATGAGTTGGCAGTATCTCGTCTTTGTTGACCTCCAATCCAATCCTTTCCTCAGGGATCTAACTGTTCGGGCCGACATATCGAGGTTGAGTTCATTTTTTAGCTTCTCCTTTAGTTTCTTTGAAGTTGTGTCAGGCTGTTCTTGCATCAATCTGCCGACAATGACTATGGATAGGTTCGATCTTCTTTTGTTACTCGTCTATGGGGACGGGGAGCGACCGACCGAACCTGTCGTCTTGAAAAGCGTCAAAATGCGCCAAACTGTTTCTCTTCTGATTTTAAAGTTTCTCTCGTTCTCTAAAGTTTGACATATTTTAGAAATAGAATGTCCCTGCGATCGATACTTTAGAATTAAGTGACGAATATCTGAAAGTAAACGTGGTCCTTTTGGACGGAGGGACGCCATTTTTACTGTGTACAAATTTAAATTTTTGAAAATTACAAAACGAAAAGAGGAAAAAAATTGTTGTGTTTGTTATGCAAGCAAATAAGAGTTTATAGAGTATTTAATACAGAGTGTTATGAGAAATTCATTATATTATTATTATTTGATTAAATGGTCAATATAGGGGTGCATAAAATAAGTAGGATAATGAAAATTTGTATATGATTGTGGAACTCTTTAGCTTGAAAACGACATTTGGTGTACAATTTCCTCATTAACGTTACGTAACTATACGCTGACAATTCGTCATTAACGTTACGTAACCATACGCTCACGTTGCTATCAGGAATTCGTCACGCTGCTATCGTGAAGGTGACGGATTCACCATTGTATCGTGAAATATCGTTAATGTCAGTAACCTTACTTATTCATGTAAACGTCTTCAAATTGAATAGCATCATTTAAGAACAGATAAATTGGCAACGTTGACCAGACATGCACGTTTCGGGTATTTAACCCTCGTCAGTGATCCTCAAATCTAAACAATGTAATATGCCAAAAAAGTATGAAAGTTACTATGTCGAAAAAGCGCATCGAAAGACGTAGCAGGATGGGTGGGATATGATGCTACAGGACCCACTTTTTAGAAATTTCAAGAAATTTTGATAACAGGAATTTAGAATGCGTTGAAGAACCGATCAACCGAAATTGATCGAACTTGGCTACATGTGCCTTCGGGGACTCCTGGTCCACCAGCAGTGACACTCACCAAGTGGTATAAATGTAAACGTCTTCAAATTAAATAGCATCATTTAAGAACAGATAAATTGGCAACGTGGACCAGACATGCACGTTTCGGGTATTTAACCCTCGTCAGTGATCCTCAAATCTAAACAATGTAATATGCCAAAACAGTATGAAAGTTACTATGTCGAAAAAGCGCATCGAAAGACGTAGCAGGATGGGTGGGATATGATGCTACAGGACCCATTTCTAACGCTTAAAATCAGTACTCTAACGATTGAATCATTAATGATACATACATACATGTTTTGCTGTTGATGCTGCAGCGGGGACTTGTTGGAGATCTCCTCCCTTCTTTTTATAACTATACGTTTTGTTTAATTATCATTTAATTAACTTATATTTCCTCATAGAAGCATTGCAATTTCTCTTTCCATGACTGTAGCAGGAGTGGTGGAATACCCCAACCATTCTGCTACGTCTTTTGGTACATTTTTGGACATAATAATTTTCATACTTTTTGGCCATTTTACATTGTTGAGACTGAGGATCACTGACGAGGGTTTAGTACCCGAAACGTACATGTCTGGTCCATGCTGCAAATTTCTCAGGTCTTAAGTGATGATATTGAATTTGAAGATGTTCAACATTTGAACTACTTGGTGAGTGTCACTGCTGGTGGACAAAGAGTCCCCGAGGGCACATGTAGACAAAGCTGATCAACTTTGGTTGAAATCTGTCTCTTTAACGCATTTGAATTTTTCTATGACAAGATTCTAAAAAGTGGGTTCTGTAGCATCATATCCCACCCATTCTACGTCTTTTGGTACATTTTTGGACATAATAATGTTCATACTTTTTGGCCATTTTACATTGTTTAGACTGAGGAGCACTGACGAGGGTTTAGTACCCGAAACGTGCATGTCTGGTCCATGCTGTAAATGTATCAGGTCTTAAATGATGCTATTGAATTTGAAGACGTTTAACATGATGCTGCCATAGATTTTTTAGTACCATTTTCATAGAATGCGTTTAAGTGCCTTGTTTGTGGTGTCACATTAAAGTGAGAAGTTTTTAAAACAATTGTGCGACCATGGAGACCTCTGTGTATCCGGATTACGGGAGGGTTGTACGTAAGTACGGTTATGGCGTATTCATATCTCAGTTAATACGCTATGCCAGAGCAAGTACCAAATATACGGATTTTGTTCTGAGAGCTAGGCGTCTTGCAGATAAACTTCTCCGTCAGGGATGTGTTTGTGACCAACTAACATCGTCACTGAGGAAGTTCTACGGTCGATTTTGGGAACTCGTCATACACTATGATGTCCCACTCTCCAGAATGGTGGATGATATTTTGTTTTAGACCATTTGCACCATCCAACCAAAGATTGTACTCTATGTCTTCCGAAATGGAAGTAACCGGATGCGATAGTTCTACCGAATTGAAGAGGCGGGTGTTGCATGCACGCAGGAGAAGCTTACTCTTCCTGGGCAACTGGTATCACTCCCATATCGGGAGATCGCTTCTTTTCGTGTGGTGGAGGTTTTTGTTTGTCTGCTTTGGTTCCTGTCTTATCCTGATTTTGTATGCCTTCGGTTTCTGATTCTCTGAATAATCGATTTTGTGCTGTATACAGGGATATGGTCATTATCCATATTTGTCACGTAATCGAGATAACCACACAATTTGCTTATAGTAGACGGCCATTAAACGTCGGCGCCGGATGCACATTGGTCTCCGTCCTTTTATTTGTTGTCATTTATGTTTGATGTTTTTGTACGTCTATTTCCATTGTTTTGTATGATGTCTGTTTTGTTTTTTTACATCGGGTGTTTTGGAGTTTAGCTGTGGGTGCTGCAACCCATTGTTGTTGGAGATTCATTCCTTCCTTTCTTGTTAATATGGCTGTGTCATTTTGTGGTATTGTCCGATGTCATTTATGTGTCGTTTTCATGTGAGTTGTTTCGCTCGATGAATGCAGGGTTGTCATACTGGAGATCCCCCTTTTCGTGACAGGACACGTTTTAAAAAAAATCAAGAAATTTCGATAACGGGAATTTTCCAATGCATTAAAGAAACGAACAACCGAGACGTCTGACGTCTGGAGCTTGCTAGGAGTCCGTCGATGCTCAATTTAGTGCTCTATTATGAGTGCTGTTGAGATTATCGTCAGGATCTTCTTTAACTCATTTGTGACAACCCGTTATTCCAGTGTTTCAAATGCTTCTCATCTATTTCATCATTCCAGTTCAGTTTAGATTTGCAAAACTTTTGTAACATAGTTTATCTTTCTTCTTTGTTTGGGTTCTTGTTTTATCCTGGTTTTGTATGCCTTCGGTTTATGATTTTCTGAATTATCGATTTTGTACTGTGTATTCCATAATTGTCAATTTCACACTAATTTAAAATCCAAGTTGCTCATGTTCAACGAACCAATTTACTGCTAAAGCTTTTTCCACAGAAGTCTTTCCACCTATTAGGTAATCTTTTGCTACCGTACCTCGACTCCCTTCCGGAATAGCTTCTGGTACCTCTTTTCTTTTACAGATCCATTGCAGGGTGGTCATGCTGGAGATCATCCCCTATTATTTCTTACATACGCCGACCCCCCCCCCCCTCCCTCCCTCATTCCCTGTTGATTTCTCTTTCTTTTGTTTTTGGCCATATGTAATAAAAAAAACATACATTTATGATGAAGTTAAGCATATATATATATATATATATATATATATATATAATCAAAATCAAAGTGACATAATGACGATTAAATTTGTTTATTGCACTAAACGTTTTCGCCTGTTGGCTCTTCAGAGTTGCAATGAATATAAACAATAACAATAACAAAGAACAGTAGGTAGGCAGCGTCTATGACGTCATCATAACGTTACAGTTAGGCGCATCACGTACAAATGTCCCAGACGTTGGCGCACTTATTATTTACGTATATTGATGCTTTAAGAACAATAATAAATAGCTTTTTGTAAAGAAGAAATGAAATCATAGTTTAACAATTCAATTTAGGTTTGAAAATCTCTATGAAATAATCTTCTTTGGCTTTACGTAATTGTTCATTGTCCTCTTTTACTTTGTAAAAGGGGAAAATAGAAAAACTTCCCCCACCACACATATCAAAATGTCCGCTACAAGGAGTGTTTCTAGTGGATGGATCCCTGATCTGTTGTTTGTGTACGCGTACACGGTCCGCCAATTTCGTTCCCGTTTGTCCGACATAATTTTCGCCGCAGTTTGGACACGTCATCACGTAAATTAAGTTCTTGGATTTGCAATTCATTTTTGCGTTTACGTGAAATACTTTTCCATTTTTAAATGTAAATGATTGACCGGTTTGAATGTACGGGCATGTTCCACAGCGAGGGTCCTGGCATTGGCTAACGACGTGTTTCCGTTTCGGTTGTAAATCTGGCTTTGGTGAGAAGTCTTTTTAAATTAGGTGGTTGTCTCCTGCTATTAATGATATCCTGTTGGTTGATGAGACTCCTCAAATTGTCGGACTGATGAAGAATTGGTAGACAAGTTTTTGCTGTTTTGAATACGTTTTTATTTCTCGGATTGTGTGTTGTTACAAATGGAATGATTTTATGGCTATTTGTGTTACGTCTGCTTTTCTCTCTAAGTTCCGGTAGCGGTATTTCCTTTGCTCTGTTTGTGGCTGCGTCAATTAGATTTACGGGATAATTCTGTTTAAGTAGGAAAGACTTTAGTTCTTTTAGTCTTTTTTCTCTTCGATGTTGGTCTGAAACTATTGTACAAATTCGTCGAGCCAAGTTGAACGGGATGTTACGTTTTGTGTGAGATGGATGACAGGAACTGAATATAAGGTACTGGTGTGTATCCGTACTTTTGTAAAACAGATCCGTAGTAATTCTGTTATCTTCCTTAATTATCAATATATCGAGAAAAGGAAGCTCTTTTTCACTCTGTTCCATAGTAAATTGAATGCTAGTAAGAAGTCCGTTTAAAAGATCATGAAATTTATTCAAGTCATCCAAAGATCTATTCCAAAAAATGAAACAATCATCCAAATAACGTTTCCAGTTTTTCCGGATGCAATTTCCGAAGTTCGCGTCAAATACATCTTCCGTACGAGAAAATAATTTTTCTTCCAAATATCCCATAAAAAGAGTAGCGTAAGTAGGTGCGACTTTGGTTCCCATCGCTGTCCCCTTTATCTGAAGAAAATATTTATTATCGAAGAAGAAATGATTGTTTTCTAAAACAAGTTTGAGACCATCTATGATAAAGTCTTTTGTAAATCTGGACGGGATTTCATCACGATGTTTTTCTATCCAATATGTGATAGACTCCATTCCTACGTCATGAGGAATATTGGTGTAAAGGCTCGTTACGTCAAAACTTATCAATTTGGTGTTTGCATCGACACTATCTGGGGTATAATTTAGGAAGTCAATGTCATCTCTGATGTAGCTTGGGACTAATTTACAAAGTGGCTTGAGTATAATGTCTAATAAATTGCTCAATCTGTGCGTGGGACATGCCGGACAAAACGCAAAAATGAATTGCAAATCCAAGAACTTAATTTACGTGATGACGTGTCCAAACTGCGGCGAAAATTATGTCGGACAAACGGGAACGAAATTGGCGGACCGTGTACGCGTACACAAACAACAGATCAGGGATCCATCCACTAGAAACACTCCTTGTAGCGGACATTTTGATATGTGTGGTGGGGGAAGTTTTTCTATTTTCCCCTTTTACAAAGTAAAAGAGGACAATGAACAATTACGTAAAGCCAAAGAAGATTATTTCATAGAGATTTTCAAACCTAAATTGAATTGTTAAACTATGATTTCATTTCTTCTTTACAAAAAGCTATTTATTATTGTTCTTAAAGCATCAATATACGTAAATAATAAGTGCGCCAACGTCTGGGACATTTGTACGTGATGCGCCTAACTGTAACGTTATGATGACGTCATAGACGCTGCCTACCTACTGTTCTTTGTTATTGTTATTGTTTATATTCATTGCAACTCCGAAGAGCCAACAGGCGAAAACGTTTAGTGCAATAAACAAATTTAATCGTCATTATGTCACTTTGATTTTGATTATATTGACTATACCGGGAATGGATATTTATTATTTATATATATATATATATATATATATATATATATATATATATATATATATATATATATATATATATATCGACACGCTGGAATTTAAGCTTCCCCTTTTTCTTGTGGTATTCATTGTATGAAAACAAATAATTTATTCAGGAAATAATTTTCATTTGAAGTATTATTTACTTACAGGTGGGAAACTAGCAAATTTCGGAGTCCTTAACCGAACATAAGAAGAAAATCACGATTCTGTAAAAATAGGGAATTGGGTGCGGTTTTGCCTTACTACGAGTCGTCACATCGATATATCACAGGGAAGACGTATCATCGATTGGTCACAAACCCTTTCCTCATTACAAGCCCTCCAAAGATTACGGAGAGGGTTTGTGACAAAGCGATGATACTTCAGCCCTGTGCAATATGTGCATACTTTTTTTTCACCTGATAGAGTAGCTCAATGATCACTGACACAGAAAAACCAAAAATAAAATAACAGCACTGGCCTAGAATGATCTTTTTTCTGGTTGATTTTACGCAATTTTGACAGTTTGAATTACGCATCTCGGGCCACCTGAAATAAAATCGTATAAATTCTAAAATACAGTTTGAAGTTTTTACATTTAAAATATCAATATATATATCAAAATTGAAAGAAAATAGCACATTTTATTTTGCGGAAATATCTTTATTTGGAACAGAACAGGACAGTTTAGATAATAGCGGGCATGAAAATTTTGCCAAATATTGCGTGCTTAGAAATAGCGCCAATCGGGTTTCATTTTGTCTGGATTATTTTAAAACGAATGTCGAACATATTTTTGATGAAACTTTGTACATAGCATACAAACATATTTGTTGAAGGAGAGTTGTAATGTGGCTTTTTTTTAATAAGTGGGCAGAACGTATGCGAGTCTGTGACGTTAGGTTATCCGCTGTTTATTCCAATGACATTGTGTATTGTGAGCGTAAAGCAGCGTATTAATTAGGAACAAAGTAGTTTGATGAAAAAGAACTCATTATCTTGGAAAGAGGAGGAATTTTCATTTGAAAATTCACACCTTATCATGAGCATCGGATTTATACTAGCTAAGGCTTGTTGAAATCCCTATCCTATATGAAACATTGAATTTTAAAATCTCGTCCTACTATAAAGTGTTTTACGTCTCATCAAATAAGAAATCACACACACATATGGATCGTCATAATTTTTATCTTTACTGATTAAACATGGAGAAAAAAATAATGCAAATATATTCTAGGTGATGGATATAATGTTAAAAACTTGATATATTGAATTTCGATCAGGCTGATAACCTGACTTATGTAGATAGTCTTTATTTTGTTCAAAACACTGATATTTGAAATAATACGATTGCATGTACTTAGGGCAGTAGCGGATCTAGCGCCCCTTTGTCGGAGGGGGGTTCAAGGGGCGAAATTCCGATTTTGATTAAAAATGGGCCAAACTATACCTGTTTTTCGAAATTTTTGTGTCAGTGACGGGGGGGGGGTGCTCGGTCGTGGATATCGAGGGGTTTGGATACGAAAAGGAGAGTCAAATTGTAGTTTCCCATGCACAAAAACCTCATTTTTCACGTTTTACGTAAATTTGCTATCAAAATCGAAAAGACTCCCCAACGGCCTGGACCTCTCCTAGAAAAATAACAATTTATAGATTTCGCCCATATCTATCTTTCGTAAAAGATATCTGGACTCCCTTCCTGTTACTACATCGACGGCGGGTGCGGCTAGCAAGCAGGGGATGCTTACTTCTCCCGGGCACCTGGTCCCACCTCTAGCTTGCTAGGGGTCCGTCGATGCTTAATTTTGTACTCTATTGTGAGTGTTGTTGAGGTTATCGTCAGGATCTTTAACTCATACATGTATACCCTCAAACTGTCAAGTCGAAACTTGGAATATACAACCCGCAAGGTCAAGGTATCGAGACTGCCAACAGTGTGTAAACAAACACAGTTTCATGCTTTTTCTTTCAATTTAGAATGTGGAATTGTAGTGTAAAGTGTCGAAAAATCAAAGGCTTTGATTGAATGGACTCTACCAAAATGAATGGATTTCAGATGTTCTAAAAGTTCCTTCGAATTCTTTAAAATCCTCATCTGGTTGATACCACTGCGAGAATATACTGTTGAACAATATTTTTGGAGCCAAGATTTGATTTCAGACAAAACTTTGGTGAGTAAGATCGATAAAGATTTGATAGAACATTTAGAGGAACCAGCGATGAAACGTTGTTTGTACGGATTCTTGTGCATTTTAGGTATGCAGTATAAGTATGGCAAATCTAAATTGTTAGTGTCGAAGCCGAAGGAAGCAAGAGCTGATTTGTGGTTATCTATTATTTCAGAGGCAGAAAGGTTTGTTGGAGTGTAAGTGGAATTTTTAGGTGTCGAATTTAAACCCATCTCTTTAAGTAGACTGTCGAAATAGCACTTTTTGCAAGTAAATGTTTAATTATTTGAGGCTTTGTCCGCTGGTGTGATGACATACTGTTCTTGGGGGTAGGTAAGCTCTGTGATAACATCAGGGTCTGGTGTTCACAGTTGATTTAAATCGGTTAATTCTAGATAAAAAAAGAAGGGAGGAGATCTCCAACAAGACCCCGTTGCAGCATCAACAGTTAAACACCAAACACCATCGATGCAAAAACACAAAAGACGAGTACAGCACGAGACGGAAAAGAGACACACGACATGTAAACATCAAACACAAAAGACTACACATAAACCGACGAGACCAATGGGTAACCGGTGCCGACTTTGGACGGCCATCTGTCACGCAAGTAGCAAATAAAAGTAACCCTCTGATGGATTTTGTCCATTCGGAAAGGGTGTCGACCTGTACATCCTCTTTCTTTGCCCAACGTCTTGCATATTCCTCACCAATCTGATTAAAACCAGATCTCTACATGCTCCCGATTTTGTTATGTCGCGTAGAGGATCTGGTATAACCCAGTAGACATTGACGTGCAAGTGACCTTTCTAACTGACCAATCAAAAGATCGGCCTGAGAAATGTAGAGATGATCGGGGGCATGCGGATGTATAAGAACTTATCCTTAAATGCATAGTTCCGAAGAGATGACCACAGCGCACAGAACCAGCTGTGTGTAAACATTGCCGCAGCGTTGGCTTACATGAAGACCTCGAGCTTCACCTGATTGGAGTTATTGTGGTTACGTACGATGAAAAAAAACATCAACAGTGAACGTGTTATTCTGAAAAATGATTAAACATGGCAAAGAAGACAGAAATTAATACAACCTCTATTCATCATGTTTATATTTCAAAACCGGGAATTTTTCAAAGGGTTTATAGAATTTTTACATGCTACTCCCTTAGAATCATGCTATCATTTCATGTAGATTTTTGCTTCGATCTTACTGCGGCGACCAGTCCAGGAAAGGGCAATGTTACAAAAAGAAACAGCGACTTTCAATCCGTTCTTTTTCAACATAATTATTTCTCATTAATTCTCATTCTTGTGAATTGAAGGGTACTGATTTTCAATTCGTAGAAAACCATTTGAAGTACTACGTACATATTTATGTTTGATTTTATTATACGATAAGATATCGTACTGCAAATATCATACAGATCATTATGGCTCTGCGTCTTGTAATCTTGTATAGTGATCCAGATGTGTCCGTCTGATAAGACGGGAAAGTTGGCCTGTGGTCATTTAATTCTAATTATCTTATGTTGGGCTGAATTTTTGCAGAACCGACTTGCGTTTGATACGCATATTAGGATTGGCTGAAGATTTTCGCTTGAAACTTTTTTGATTGGACAGTGAAATTGCTCAGCTAAGGTCACCTGCACGTCGATGTCTACTGGGTTATACCAGATCCTCTACGCGACATAACAAAATCGGGAGCATGTAGAGATCTGGTTTTAATCAGATTGATTCCTCACAAGAGTCCATGATAATTTTGACATTATGGTTCCATGTAAAGGACATACTTTCTCTGCATTTGGGACTATATTGTTGAATATAATGAAAATTAAAAAAAAAAAAGAAGAAGATAAAGAAGAAAAAAAGTGCGATGATGAGATGGCTCGCTATGCAATGACATATTGCGTAGGTTTTATTTTTATTTTAATTTGTATGTCTAAAATACAAATAGAGAACTTATATAACATATTATCTTGTGTAATCTAACGATTAACAACTCACAAACTAATCCTCCACTATTTGTCATATTGTTTATTGTGAAGTATTGAGCCAAAATCTGAGCACAAAAAAGATCGAGGATCAATGACGAGGGTTAAATACTCGAAACGTGCAGGTCTGTACAATTATCTGCTCTAAAATGATGCTAATGAATTTGAAGACATTAAACATTTGTACCACTTGCGGAGTGTCACTGCTGGTGGACCGGGAGTTCCCGAGGGCACAGATAGCCAAGTTCGATACATTTCAGTCGGTCGTTCGTTCAAACGCATTTGATAATTTCTGTTTACAATAATTTTCTAAAATTTCTAAAACCTTGGTCCTGTAGCATCATATCCAAGCCTTTTTGCTACGTCTTTCGGTATATTTAGGACATAACTTTCACAGATGTTGGCCATATTACATTGTTTAGATCGAGGATCACTGAAGAGGGTTAAATACCCGAAACGTGCATGTCTGGTCCATGCTGTAAATTTATCTGCTCTAAAATGATGCTAATGAATTTGAAGACGTTACACATTCTATTCCACGATTAACATTATGCAAACGAATACCTGCAAGGTACAACTTAATAGTATCATTCTTCAAATCCAATACTTTGGGGCATTGTTTTACAAAAATATATCAACATTCGTACATTTTACAAAGTATACTGTTATGGGTCAGAATACCCCAAAACGCCTGCAAAAATCAGACAAAAACAGAATATAAATTTACAAGTTTAATTATATACAAAATATATATATTTAAAATGATTACAACTTACAATACAATGTCCGGATCAAAGTGTCCGTTACGGTCCACAAAGTCTATCGAATGTATGGTTTCCGGTAATCACAAACGTTCTCGAAAGATCAGTGTCCAAACGTTGTTAAATGGATTAAAGTCTCAACAATTAAAGTGTCCCAGTATATCAGAATAGATGAATGAATCGTGTTTATGACTGTGTACGAATGTCCCCTTCAACACAGTTCCTCAGAGGTATTTATACTTAATACCAATGAATTTACCAGAAGCTTCTAGAACAATGACTCATTACAAATGATTAACAATAGAGTAAATTCTAGAAATCACAGTCATGTGATGATAATGATGTAACAAAGAACATACTGGAATATTCTCTAATGAAATAAACATGACATAGTAAAATCTAGAAAGAATTATTATGAAATCAATAAATAACATGACTAAGTACATGTGTACCTACACATAAAGTAAAACTAAAATAATACATGACCCACAACAATACTGATCAGCAGTAAAGTACAATCTTTTCATGCGAGAAAAGGATAAAAGATATTTACAGCCTTATGAGTACACTTGCTTAGGTTTCCACGTGATATATTAGTCTATCAACATGTCTATGAACGGGATGCACTGACTGGGGTCTTTGTCTGCGCCTGATGCCAGCCGGCGAAATTTTTGCACCAGGGATATGTTAAGCATGTATGACGGCATCACAATAAGCAGAATGAAAGGTGAGAGTGCGCACGAGTTTCATTATGCTTTGAACTTTGGATCTGCCTTTCCGAGCATTCTCGACGGTGGCCAGATTATCGCAATGAAATAAGATGCGCTTCCTTGTCCAAGTTGATCCCCAAAGAAAACAATTCATGACGATGGGATAGAATTCATAAAAGTCCTTGAAATCAATGGCTGTTGTACATACCACCAAATGAAGTAGGATTCGCATCCGCAAAAAGTTCAATATATGCAGCTTGTGTGATATGGTCATCGAGAAAGAAGGACACACCATTCCAGCTATTCAAATTTGGCCGACATATCCAGATCTGCTCTGCATGCTTTATTTGAATGCACAAGATGATGCAATTCTTTGACTTTCTTGGACAGAGAGACTAGTTGAGAAACGAATGATCGTCCTGGAACGACTACTTTACTTGCAAATGACCACGTAAACTTCCTTTGTGCAAGTTGTTCTTGATGAAAACTGTTTGATTATAGCTAAAATGCGATCTTATTTGTCTTGTGGTAAACGAGCTTCCATTTTTGCTGAATAGAGTACGATCCCCGACTATTCCAACGAAGAAGATGGACCGATGGCTTTCCCAGAGTGTGAAATACGCATTTCAGTTTATCCATAGTTTCGTCCGGCTTCACTATCGGGTCTTCAGTGACAAGGAAATCATCAACAAGAAGCATAATTCTCCTCCCGCTTGATTTCTTGATATTGCCAGAGTGAAGGGCAAACAGGAATCGGTGATAAAAAAAGTAGGACTTTACGCATGATTAATTGTCCATGGGTTAAGTCCTACTTTTTTATTACATTTATTGCATCGCCAATGTTACATAATTCAAGGAATACTCCTCCTTTACAATCAGGTCATTGATACTGGGGTTATCTTCCTTCTTATGGGGTGAAGACATATCGACAAGAAGTCTCTTTTTTTCCTGAATATTTTTATTCAGCTATCCCGATAGGATTGACACGATAAATTGGGAACGGACTGTTGTCAAAGGGCCAATCAGATAACCTTTACTTAATTCCGATTGTATCAAATCTGTTGTACTGTCTGTGTGAAATCCATACTTCAAGCCTTTGGTAAGGTTTTCAGTATATTTGCTGTCAGGACGTTTGTGAATAAGTTGTTCCAGCGTACGAACATTGATAGGTGTTTTAACGTGACTGTTAATTTTTTTCTGAGCAACAGATTTGTCCTGAGAAGTTGTACCGTTTTATTTTAGCTCGGACGAAACAGTCGTGGATGTTCTCCTTTGCACATCTCTTGAGCTTGCATCCCCGATCATAAAAATTAGTACATATTTCCTCTCCAATGAGTTAAAGAAGATCCTGACGATAATCTCAACAGCACTCACAATAGAGCACCAAGCTGAAGTGAGCATCGACGGACCCCTAGCAAGCTAGAGGTGGGACCAGGTGCCCGGGAGGAGATGAATTCTGCTCTTTCGCCCATTCAAACTCTTTCTCCGATTGTGCAGCATGACAAGGTTTTTCCCTCTGTTGCTGTCCATAGAAAGTGGACAAAATCAAGTAGTATGCAAAGTGCTATAGCACAAAGCGCATGACGCAGCTTTCACACGTGCAAAGATATTGCAAACATGGATAATTTCATTTCCATGCTTCATAAACATCGACGGCGGGTGTGGCTAGCCAACATGGGATGCTTTCTCCTCCCGGGCACCTGGTCCCACCTCTAGCTTGCTAGGGGTCCGTCGATGCTTAATTTTGTGCTTTATTGTGAGTGCTGTTGAGATTATCGTCAGGATCTTCTTTAACTCATTTGTTCCTAATGGACCAGTCCACTGAAATATTATTGTAACGTAAGTGAGCTGCTGCAGATAAACTGAACAATTAATGGTATTCATAGAAACCCTTAACGGGGTATCTAGTAGCCATATCCACAATGTCTCTTTCGAAGAGATCCAATTCGTGCCGTCGTTGTGGAAAGGCAGAACACATAATTGCTTTATATATGCCGTAAGCCTGTGAAAACTCTCCAAGTGTACGGTTGCGGTGCAGCCTACTTTTAAGCTTAACTTGAGCTTGGCATATATTAGGGATTTGGTCCAAACAATCGGTAAATGGACCAGATAATTAAGGGATTAGCAATGAAGCAAGATCAACATCCCTTGAATAATTTGTAACGTAACGGGGGGGGGGGGGGGGGGGGGGGGGGCACCGTGTCTACTGCAGCAAGTAGATCGCCACGTCATAGCAGGACTGACAGAGAAATATCCACCCGACACAGTGTTGAGACTAGTACTATTTGTTTGAATTTCATCATTCCTTGCAGTTCCAGACAATGCAGATCGCGAAATAGAGGAATTTTTCCGTATTTACATTTGAGCTACTACTGTATTTGTTTGAATTTTCTCTTGAAAATTGTTCCTGGAATCTAGCATCCAAATTTCTAACTTTGCTTGATAAGTTGGTGACGATTTGATGCAATGATTGTACGGCATTTCTAAGACTTGAAACGATATCTATCATATCACGGTCCCGATGTTTAGGAATGTTCGTGAACGAATTGACTGCTCGACATCCTTTACCTGTGCTTGCGCATCAGAAAGCATTCGCACCAGTGCGATTCCTCTTGCATTTGTCGGGTAGTTAGCTAGATTTTTCAACTCGTCTCTCAGTCTCTCAGACGTTTCAGAGTCCAGTCGACGGCGGGTGCGGCTAGCCAACAGGGGATGCTTACTCCTCCCGGGCACCTGGTCCCACCTCTGGCTTGCTGGGGGTCCGTCGATGCTCCATTTGGTGCTCTGTTGTGAGTGATGTTGGGATTGTCGTCAGGATCTTCTTTAACACATTTGTGTCACACTTATGCCCTTTGCCGTGTGGAGCTCGTAAAAAAGTTCCCCGCGAGGGGTTGGACAGTAAGTGTTTTGAATATATTTCCCTGGCATTGTCGCCATAGCACTTTCTATATAGACAGAACCATAGACAGTGCATGTATTTTATATATTTTCATTTTCGTGCGTGAACATCGACGGCGGGTGCGGCTAGCCAACAGGGGATGCTTACTCCTCCCGGGCACCTGGTCCCACCTCTGGCTTGCTGGGGGTCCGTCGATGCTCCATTTGGTGCTCTGTTGTGAGTGCTGTTGGGATTGTCGTCAGGATCTTCTTTAACACATTGATAGATCTGGATCGTACGGCTCAGCGGGCCGACATGTTTTCCCTGCTCGTAATGGCAACATGATGGTAACAAAACACAGCAAAGTCCTCCGGATCAAACCGTGTAGAATGCACTCAAAAGTTCTAAGGTACTATAACAGCTGAGTCATTACATCCCGTAAGTGAACATCGAGTAGGAAGGGTTTTTTTTATTATATCGTCTAAACTTGTTAAAACGTTCCAATCTTTTCCAACAGAAATGCAACACTCTGATTGGTCATTTTTTGGTACTAATAAATTGCAGATTTCAAACACAACAAAACGAATAATGTATTAACATGCAGGAAGATTCGATGAACACCATCCTGGTAATAATGTATAATAAAGAGATCGTGATCGACATCATCATTGTGTTTAAACTAAAATTTAACATGTCAAATATCCACATGTACGTTCGTAGCTTTAAAACTAACGGTAAAAAATTGACTTAGTTCAATCAAAGTGGATTCCTGCGGAACATATCATTTGTGTATCACGTGATAACCCACGGTGATATGTACTGTCTAAATTTCCTTTATATGAATTTATTTTAGGCCTATCATATGGTCATTATTATACATTATACATGGTAATTTATTCTGGTCAAGAATAGACGCATATTTTGAGAGCACTTTGACAGAAAATTTTGTATCTGTCCGTGCACCATATCATTACATGTGGCAAGCATTGAAAAATTTCTGTTAATGTATTTTCCGGATACATGTCTATTCTTACCCAGAATAAATTACCATCATATCATGGATAATAATGACCATATGATAGGCCTAAAACAAATTCATATAAAGTAGATTTAGACAGTATATACTTGGTTCAATCAAATGGATTCTTTTGGAACATATCGTTTGTGTATCACGTGATACCCCATGGTATTAGGAAATTTCAATGAAAGAAATTTTTATTTAGTCTGGCTGTCCGGGACCTCCTTAGAATATATATTTATAATCACAAGCATTTCATTAAACTACTGTAGCGGTAAAAATATGAGACATACACTACCCACCTTTTATAAGTATCCAAATAATACTTTCCTCTTGTTTTCAAAATATGAAATATTTGTTTAATTGTTTTGAAAATCTGAAGATAAACCATATTGCTACCAATTCAAGTGAGTTTCCAGGCTAAATGTTTGTTTTATACCATTTTGCAATTTTTCCATAAGAATGTTATTTTTTTAAGTGAACAAATTTCCAAAATTCATTTTGAGTGTTCCTGTTTTTGTATAAAGATTAATGATGCAAAAATATTTGGATAAATTTGATGCATTTTTATGCTCAGAAGAGGAAATATCGGGTTGAGCTTTTCCAGAAATTCCTAGTTTTTATACTTCCTGGATACTTTTTTATGTTGGGTAGTGTAATACTTAAGGACATAAAATGATATGATACAATAATGAATGAAAAGTAAATTTCACCTGCTGACTTTAAAAAAGGCAAATCACCCTGCCATATAAAAGAAGGGGGGAGATCTCCAACAAGCATCCGAAGCAAAGACTCGAAAGACGAGTACAGCACGAGACGGAAAAGAGACACACGACATGTAAACATCAAACAAAAGACTACACAAAAACCGACGAGACCAATGGGCAACCGTTGCCGACTTTGGACGGCCATTTGTCACGCAAGTATCAAATGGTGTGGTTATCTTGGATTACGTGCGCACAACCCTCTCACTATTCAAATTACCCAGAGGTCTCGAAGAACGTACAATTGTGGTATAAAACAGCCTCCTCACTGTAAGATTACCTCACACAAACAAGACCGCGAAACGTAGAGGCCCGAGAATTAATAGTTTGCTCATTTATTCATTTGCTTTTATGTATAGAAGTTGCTGGTTTTAGCATAAAAGAACTAATAGATAATTCACGTCATTTTTAGTGAGGTTCGATCCGTGCTCCTGAATGATATTCGCAAGACTGCCTAATACTGAACTTGGACTGTAATTTGTGGTTTCTTCATAATAATGTTCGTCTTGTAAAATTGAAAGGCGAACAGATTTGTAATATTCGCGATCCATTATTACAACGGCGTTTCCTTTGTCCACCTTTTGATTACAATATTCGTATCATTTCGTAAACGTTCAATAGCGTCCCTCTCAATTTTTTGTTATGTTAAATTTTTCGGGCTGAGATAACCTTTCGATCGGAAATTTAGACATGTAATCGATGTATTTGTCTAACAGCTGATATCTGCCACGGCAGGTTTAAATAACTCGGATTTGCGACGAGAGAATCGTCCGTACTATGACAAATATGGATAATGACCATATCCCTGTATACAGCACAAAATCGATAATTCAAAAATCAGAAACCGAAGGCATACAAAATCAGGACAAAACAGGAACCAAAGCAAACAAACAAAAACCTCCACCATATGAAAAGAAGCGAACTCCCGATATGGAAGTGAGACCAGGTGCCCAGGAAGAGTAAGCATCTCCTGCTTGCATACAACACCCGTCGCTTCAATTCGGTAGAACTGTCACATCCGGTTACTTCCATTTTGGAAGATATAGAGTACAATCTTTGGTTGGATGGTTCAAATGGTCTATGACAGAATATCATCCACCATTCTTGAGAGTGGAACATCATAGTGTATGACGAGTTCCCCATATCGACCGTAGAACTTCCTCAGTGACGATGTTAGTCGGTCACAAACATATCCCTGACTGAGAAGCTTATCTGAAAGACGCCTAGCTCTCAGAACAAAATCCGTATATTTGGTACTTGCTCTGGCATAGCGTATCAACTGAGATATGAACACGCCATAAGCAGGCGATGAAGGGATGTTGCTACTCAGAAAAGGAAAGTTTGTAATGCTGAAATTGAAGTCGTCACGTTTGTCATAGAGTGAGGTGTTCATGTGACCATCAGTGTCGTAGGACAACATTTTGTCCAAATAGGATGCCGAATTATTTGTCTCTGTGGTTTCTTTGACTTCAGGCTCCGAAGGATAGATACTGCTCAGGTAATCCGCGAATTTTGGATTATTGATGGACAACACATCGTCTATGTATCTGTAAGTGAAGTTAAAGTCAGAAGCTAAGTATCTTTTCCCTTCAGAGACCAAGGATTGAATGAATTCAGCTTCGTACGAGTAAAGGAAAATGTCGGCAAGAAGTGGGGCACAATTGGTCCCCATTGGAATTCCGACAATTTGCTGGAAGACCTTTCCTCCAAACACCACAAAAATGTTGTCGATCAGAAAGTTTAACATCTGAATAATGTCTGTTTCAGTGTACTTATTTTCAGAATCGGACTTTTCTTTTACAAAGTAGGTTTTGTCAAAGTTAACAACAATAAATTTGTATTTGCGATTATCGTTCTTACTTGTAAACGCATTACTTATAATTTTTGCGAGTCTTTCTTTCAATTTAGAATGTGGAATTGTAGTGTAAAGTGTCGAAAAATCAAATGCTTTGATCGAATGGACTCTACTAAAATGAGTGGATTTCAGATGTTCTAAAAGTTCCTTCGAATTCTTTAAAATCCACATCTGGTTGATACCACTGCGAGAATACACTGTCGAACAATATTTTTGAAGCCCAGATTTGATTTCAGATAAAACTTTGGTGAGTAAGATCGATACAGATTTGGTAGAACATTTTGAGGAACCAGCGATGAAACGTTGTTTGTACGGATTCTTATGCATTTTAGGTATGCAGTACAAGTATGGTAAATCTAAATCTAAATTGGTAGTGTCGAAGCCAAAGGAAGTAAGAGCTGATTTGTGGTTATCTATTATTTCAGAGGCAGAAAGGTTTGTTGGGGTGTAAGTGGGATTTCCAGGTGTCGAATTTAAACCCAACTCTTTAACTAGACTGTCGAAATAGTACTTTTTGCAAGTAAATGTGAAATTATTTGAGGCTTTGTCCGCTGGTGTGATGACATAATGTTCTTGGAGGTAGGTGAGCTCTGTGATAACATCAGGGTCTTTAAATATAGACACGAATCTGGTGTTCACAGTTGATTTTAATCGGTTAATTCTAGATAAAAGTAACCCTCTGATTGATTTTATCCATTCGGAAAGGGTGTCGAGCTGTACATCCTCTTTCTTTGCCCAACGTCTTGCATATTCCTCACAAGAGTCCATGATAATTTTGACATTTTGGTTCCATGTAAAGGACATACTTTCTCTGTATTTGGGACCCTTTTTTAACAATTCTCTCAACTTGTCGTTCTTGACTATACCAAGGTCACCAGTAATAACGTGTCCACAAGGAGAGTAGTTGAAATCTGATGAAGAACATTCGCAGGGAAGTGGATGTAGTGAGGGATTACTTAAATCAATACACTGCAGGAATCGTTTGTAATTGTAAATTTTAGATGCAACCGTTGGTGTGTAGCTATAGGAAATACAAGGAGTTTCTTTTCTTTTGAAATATGGTGGGATTTTTTCTGTGACAGTTTTGTGATTCAAAATTTGACCAAGATTCAAGTTATCAATACCTTTGTTTGCAAATCTTACTTTAATGAAAGGGCGGTTTGTTTTCTCCTCTGATTTATCTGATCTAACTGCTTGAAATAAACGAAAAGTAGAAATGTCCAATATGACTCCTTGTAGTCTGTATTCTGGGGAACGTGTATCGGTATATGTGAGGTCCTTCGTATAATCGTAGATTTCGTGCAACTTCCGTAAAGGAACAGAGTATAATTTGGTACGAATATAATGCAGGCCTAGAGGCTCATTCAAAAATGGAACCAAGTCATCGAAGGAGAAACTATGTATCTCAGGCCTATTGTATTTTCGAATGCCATGACTTCGGGGTCTTCTTTGTTGTCTGTTGAATAAGCTAGTCACATTTACCGATTGACAACCGGGACTTGTTAAGTTTCCTATAGTGCTGATGTTATCGTTGCACCCATAGGGTGCAGCAGTGTTAAGATTTTTTATCCAGAACTCTTCAATAACAAATTCGGTCAATCTTAGTCTTCTACAGAGCGCTGTAGCATCGTTGCTAATTTCCTTTATATTTTTTCTTTGTGGCGTAGTTGTGAACTTAAGACCTTTCCCTAACACTTCAATTTCATTTTCTGATAATACTTTGTCGTTTGATGATTTCGACATGTCTACGGAACCTCGTCTTTTTGTCGACCATATTTAAAAAAAAAGAATTTTGACTCTTTAAATTAACCCTGTTATCTAACCCATGTTTAGGAACTCTATATGGTCGTTCGTGGTATGGTATCCATGGTCTACGTTTTCCGCTTTCGTTCATGTGATGATTTGACATGCGGTAATTGTAATCGCTGTTCGTGTTAGGTTTGACATGCTCTATTTGTACAATACGGTTTTTCCTGTTGGGATACTCTTTTCTTTCTCATTTTTTTGTATATATAGACGTGGCCTCAGACAGTGCATACATTTTACATATTCTTTTCATTTTCGTGCGTGAACATCGACGGCGGGTGCGGCTAGCCAACAGGGGATGCTTACTCCTCCCGGGCACCTGGTCCCACCTCTCGCTTGCTAGGGGTCTGTCGATGCTCAATTTGTTGCTCTATTGTGAGTGTTCTTGAGATTATCGTCAGGATCTTTAACTCATTGATCTCGCGATGAGCTTCCGGAGTAGTAGCGCCCTTTGTTTCCTCCATTGAAGCCTAAGTTTCGTTGATTGTTCCTTTTGTAAACTTTTATAAAAGGATTTCTCTCTCTGTTTTGGGTTTTGAAAAGAACTTCGTATCCAGTCATCCACTTTTCCGTTTTAACCAACGTTCCTTCTTGCAGACCTTCATCCCTCCACAATTTAATTATATCCTCACCACCAAGTGACGTAACTTCCGGTCCGACAAGACGTGTTTCTTAAGAAGTTGAAGAGGATTAATTAAATACACAAGAATCGAAGCAATCCATAAAGGGATGGTTAAGTAAAGTCAGCAAATATGTAATGTAAAGTCTATATTTTGTTTAGATCGGAAAATTCTTGAATTAACTAATGTAAGTGCAATCACTATGTAGATACCCGCAAGCGCCAGATTGGATTTTGAAGAAAAAAAAGTCAGATTGCATTTTTCAGATTAATACGAATCCCTTTCAGGAAAAGGTGTTGATAAGGTAAAATAAATCATCCCTTTCGGGGAAAGGTGTTAATAAGGTAAATAAATCATACTTTACAAATACCCCATCAAAAATTCTGATCGTATTTTATGTCCTACCCTGTTTGCGAACGCATGGTTCTAAAGGAGCTCGAACGATAAGTATGGAATTCCGCCCAGTTGGGACCGAAAAAAAAAAATCTCATTAAAAGAAATTAAAACTCTGAATTCGGTAAGATTTTTGCTGAATTTTATGAAAATAGTAATATTTTAAACATGCGACCTATATTTTGTGTATAATTTGGGTTAAAACAGTCGATTTTAACACTAAAGCCTATGGAAACTGGAAAAGTTTTTTAGAGTATTGTTCCCCACCTTGCTACAGAATTTCCTTTTAATAAAAACTTAAGTTTGACAAGATCTTCCAGCATGGCAAGTAAGATCCTGTAGCAAGGTGGGGAACGATGTCAACCAGGCGATCGAAATATACAAAAAGGGGGGGGGGGGGGGGGTTGAGAAGGCTCGAAATCTTGAGTAATTGTACATAAATCTATCTCGTTTTCTTTCGATGGGTTTAGAGTGATGATACTTTGCAACTATATCTAATATGTTAATTAATTATTTTTATCATGTCATTTTATGCTTTGGGTGAGTAGTAAACATTTTGCGACTACATTTTTTCTTTTTAGATATTCATTCAAACACTTCAAACAAAGAATACTGTTCTCGATTATATTTTATTTTCCTCTATCAAACACTCTTTTATTTGTTTTTACGAATAACCACAAAAAAAATCTCTATTTTTCCGATCGTTTTTCGCTTACATGTAGCTTTTCGTAATGTAAACGCACTAAGCATATTCATCCATTGTGAACTATTGGGAGTATAGTGAAGAACCAAAAATGTAGTTCTGAATACGGAAAAGAAATACTAGTTTTTGAAGGAGGACAATAATTCTAACGTTTGTTAAATCACTACATGTATGATAACTTAATATAACTCAGAGTAAAACGATTTTCTCAATTTCATCTCATCTTATTGAATTTTATAACGTAATACCACGGACTCTAAATGATGGACCCCGCGTTGCTTCGATTTCGAATAAATGCCAAGTAGGTGATGTTAATGATAAACATTTGAGTAAATATTATAGATTATAAGTTTTTCTATCCATAAATATATATTTTATACCTTAAAGTAGTTTTAGTAACCCTGGAGGAGATTTTATCTAGGCGGAATTCCCGCCATATCGTGCGAGGTCCTGTATTGTCGCCGTAAATTTTACTTTCCATTGTAATTTTAGAAGTGTAGTACGGCTTGCATAGTGTGTAGATCAGCTGGATTTTTTAAACAGCAGAGCATGCATACATACTTTTTTATTTACAGGACTTCGATGCTCTTGTAGCCGACTAGGCAATTCAATTTGCCAGTCCACTCCGTGTAATAAGATTGAGCTGTATAGGTTATAAAAATTGCTTCTAAACATGAGTTTTGTTAAAGTAAACAGGTATCTGAAGAAGAAATTGATTCCCCCAGAGAATACACTTTGTAGACAAGCATACCTTATTTTTGATAGTAAAGGTTTTACGCTGCAGAATGCTTATACAGGTGTTTTTCCATTATATCTACGAGCCGGAGCTTGGGCACAAAATTAAACATCGACGGACCCCTAGCAAGCTAGAGGTGGGACCAGGTGCCCGGGAGGAGTAAGCATCCCCTGTTGGCTAGCCGCACCCGCCGTCGATGTTTATGCAGCATGGAAACGAAAATATATATAATTCATGCACTGTCTGACGTTATGTCTATATAGAAAGTGCTATAGCGACAATGTCAGGGAAGTATATTCAAAGCACTGTCAAACCCTTCGCGGAGAACTATTTTACGAGCTCCACACGGCAAATGGCATAAGCGTGACACAAATGAGTTAAAGAAGATCCTGACGATAATCGCAACAGCACTCGCAATAGAGCATAAAACAAAACATCGGCGGACCCCTAGCAAGTTAGAGACGGGACCAAGTGCCCGTGAGGAATCAGCATCCCCTGTTGGCTAGCCGCACCCGCCGTCGATGTTTATGAAGCATGGAAATAAAAATATATATAATTCACGCACTGTCTGACATAATGTCTATATAGAAAGTGCTATGGCGACAATGTCAGGGAAGTATATTCAAACACTTACTATCTAGTAGTGAATCTGTTTGTTAACAATTACCTTTATACTTATAATTGTTTATCCAATACAATAAATAAGCCAGACAGGCTTAGTATCAGTAGTTAATTGAACCACGTGTCAAGATAATTATGAAACGTATTACTGAGTGTCATTGAGAGTGAACAGCCCAGATAAGGTATCATTTAAATATAATCACCAAATCATTTGAAAACGAATGTATTAAGTTTATTCAGATCTGTTTTTGTAACCTTTTTTGTTTTATTTTATTGCTCTCAAATTATGATTGAATGATCTGGTAGGACCCATATAGTTAGTCAGAAGGTAATTAAATTTGCCACTAAGGTTGAAAGACTACGGATGTGATTGAGTGTTGTTAAGGGGGATCGGGTATCATTTGACGTCATCATCGTAACCCGGGTATTTCTGTACCGTTACGCAGTAAACTTTTACGCTGTCGACAGCTGAAACTTCCCACTTAATGACGCCCTTGGTTTCAATCGATAATGAGTGACAAAAACACATTTGTTAGGAAAAAAAAAAACGGCCGAACAACCAAACAAAGTTATGCAAATAGAATCTCAGGGTTAAAACCTGGATTACAGAATAGACTAACTAAAGGCACCAAATCAAAGAAGCATGTTACGTCGTCAGTGTCGTGTAGCTCCAAGGGCAATGCAGATATCCAAGGTAAATCAGGATCTAGGGTCGTAAACGTATGGCCTGTTAACTGAATGCCTTCCACTGAAAATGAGAGTAATGCAAAATATAACAGTGAATGGAGAGTTGTTAGGAGAAATGTGGATCTGGGTGTTTTGGAAGATTCTCTACGTTCATGTGACATTTGTGGAAACAATTTGTTTTTACATAATTGCAAATAGCTTTGGGTGCTAACACAAAGTTAGCTGCAGGTTGGTATATTTTGCTATGTGGTTACGATTCCTTCTCTGACATTTACAAAGAAGCTACTGTTGTCAAAGTTCATAAAAAAAAACTGCATGCTGTTTAAATGAAAATTGGATGCTGTTTAAATGAAAATAATTCCGCTTTTTATCATTTATTTGTTGCCGTAATTGACCTCATTTCCATCATGTTGGAATAAGTTTCATCTACATGTTCTATATAGATGGCAATATAGTCTCACTGTCTGTACAATACAAAAAAGCTTTAAGTGAACAGTGAGGGCTCAGCTCATTTTTCAAACTTCATCATCTTGAAGACGAGCTATGAGGTCATTATGTTTCATCAATAAACATACAACGAAATAGTTCGTTGTATTTTATAAACATAAGATTTCGGATAAATTGGTATGATATAATGACAAGAAAGGAGGGGATCCCCAACAACACCTAGTTGCAGCACCAACAGCAACCTCCAAAAACACCCACTGTAAAACACAAAAAAAGACACGCACAAAAAGAGACGCAGTAGTACAAGGAACGCCAAATCACAGAAAAACACAAATGACTACACATAAACCAACGAGACCAATGCGTAAACGGTGCCGACTTAGGACGGCCATCTGCCACGTTAGTAGCAGACGGTGTGGTTATCCTGGATTACGTGCGCTCAACCCTCCCACTATTCCGATTACCCAGAGGTCTCGAAGAACGTACAATTGTGGTGTAAAACAACCTCTTCACTGTCAGATGACCACACACAAACAAGACCGCAAAACGCAGGGACCCATGCAACACAGATGAATATGTAAATGGATTATAAAAAGAGGGCATGCGTAATACAACCTGTGCTCTAACGGCTGTAGCGAGGTAATGTATTTATTTCCCATGTTTATGATATGTTCAGAACCCTTAGCACTTTTGTCCTGAATTTGACCCTTTCCTATTTCTTACAGGAATGATAAACACTGGGATCGGAGAAACCCAAGTAAACAATTTTCTCGCTGTCATGAACATCCCAGGAATATCACACAGGAGTCTTAAAGAAGGGGAACGCCAAGTTGGTCAAACGCTAAAGAAAATGGCCAGCGAATCTTGCCTGAAAAGTTTGACTGAAGAAGTTGCACTGTACTGTGTAAACTTGTTGTCAATGTCATTAATAATGTCAATGTCATCTTATAAAGTTGACTTTAGATAACGATTATTTCAAATATATCTTACATCATAGATGTATGACTTTCATGCTCAGTTTCCATAAAGTTTGGTATACATATTGAATTTTGACATCTCCTACCATAAAGGCAATAGATTACTCAATGTGAGTGTAAATTTTGATTGGTCTCATTGTCCCTATGCGGAAAGACAGAGAAGAAACTTTTTGAAAATTTAAATATTTCATAAAAGTTCTCGGCTATGAATTTGATTGACAATTACTGATCTGTGTTGAGGAATTAAGATATCCTCTTTGCAACATTGTAATTTTCGTATTTATTTATTCAAGAATCCAATATAATTTGATAACGTATAAAATTTAGATAATTTCCAAAAATAACCAAACGTTTTTAAGTCAACAGGTGCTTAAAGGAAAACAGAATTTGATCAAATCAAAATTAAATCACATACACCTAAAGCAATGACCAATCAAATACGGAAGATCAGTTTCATTTGAATAATATTGTTTAAACATTTGTATTTTCAAATGATTCATTAGAATAAGGTGATTATTGACATGATAATGTGGTGCAAAACTTTTTTTAAGTAGTATACATTAAACATTTTATATAGGACTGACTCAGATTCTGGTATCACTGGATCACTTGATGGAGTATGGCAAAAGCGAGGGACAGTCAAGGCTTACAATAGTCTTACTGGTAGGTTATTTTATAATTAAAATCTCTTTGAATTAGGTAATGATATGTAATGATGATAATAATTTACCTTGGTAGATTTTATGGTTTACCATGTATTTCCCCTAAATAATATGTTCACTTCACCCTTTGGGCTTGGTAAATATTCTATCCCAGAGAGATACAAATCATCATATTTACGTAGGGAAATACGAATAACTGTATAATGTTCATACATGTGATTTACTTTATTTTGCAAATGAATTTTTAGACAAGATAAGACTGATATGATCATAAACTTTCAATCATCAGTTTTGTGAAAATTATTAATCATATACATAAGTTAAAAAATACCTGTGTCACTGAATATAACAAAAGGGATAGTATCAAGCTTTTTGATTTTCAATACAAAAAAACATGTAGGAAGTTATGTAATTGTGTTTGTTTTTTTAAAGGTCATGCATACCTAATAGGACAACGCACAGGAAAGTGTATTGGTTGTGCTTTGAAATGCAAAAAAATGCAGAATATGCAGTGCAGCAGAGAGAAAAAATATCACACCAAGAAAACATCATTGTAAGAAAACTTGGTCAGGGTCTGCGAAATCAATGGAACCAGCATTAGCATGTGAAATGATACAGACTGTTCTTGATCAAGGAGAAAAGGTATCTTAATGTAACTTAAGCTTTGTATTTCTACTTTAGGTTTTTAGCTTTAGGCTACAGAAATTTAATTTTCCGTTTTACAGATTTTTTAATTTCAAAATAGGGTTGGTTGAGGGAATATATACTAGGTAATTCTGAAAGAACGGTAAAGAATGACAAGAGATCGAATAAACAGTTACATGTACTTTGTGAACAGTCTAGTTTATTAACATATTATCATATACATTGTATGACAAATATGGACAATGACCATATCCCTGTACACAGCACAAAATCGATAATTCAGAAAATCAGAAATCGAAAGCATTCAAAATCAGGACAACACAGGAACCAAAGCAAACAAACAAAAACCTCCACCATGAAAAGAAGCGAACTCCCAATATGAGAGTGAGACCAGGTGCAAAGGAAGAGTAATCATCTCCTGCTTGCATGCAACACCCGCCGCTTCAATTCGGTAGAACTGTCACATCCGGTTACTTCCATTTCGGAAGACGTAGAGTAAAATCTTTGGTTGGATGGTTCAAATGGTCTATGACAGAATATCATCCATCATTCTGGAGAGTGGGGCATCAAAGTGTATGACGAGTTCCCCATATCGACCGTAGAACTTCCTCAGTGACGATGTTAGTCGGTCACAAACATATCCCTGACTGAGAAGCTTATCTGAAAGACGCCTAGCTCTCATAACAAAATCCGTATATTTGGTACTTGCTCTGGCATAGCGTATAACCTGAGATATGAACACGCCATAAGCAGGCGATGAAGGGATGTTGCTACTCTTTAACTCATTTGTGTCACTCTTATGCCCTTTGCCGTTTGGAGCTCGTAAAAAAGTTTCCCGCGAGGGGTTTGGCAGTAAGTGTTTTGAATATTTGTCCCTGATATTGTCGCCATGGCATTTTCTATATAGACAGAACCATAGACAGTGCATGTTTGTAATATATTTTCATTTTCATGCATGAACATCGACGGCGGGTGCGGCTAGCCAACAGGGGATGCTAACTCCTCCCGGGCACCTGGTCCCACCTCTAGCTTGCTAGGGCTCCGTCGATGCTCCATTTGGTGCTCCATTGTGAGTGCTGTTGAGATTATCGTCAGGATTTTCTTTAACTCAGAAAAAGAAAGTTTGTAATGCGGAAATTGAAGTCGTCACGTTTGTCATAGAGAGAGGTGTTCATGTGACCATCAGTGTCGTAGGACAACATTATGTCCAAATAGGATGCTGAATTATTTGTCTCTGTGGTTTTATTGATTTCAAGCTCTGAAGGATAGATACTGCTCAGGTAATCCGTGAATTTTGGATTATTGATGGACAACACACCGTCTATGTATCTGTGTCTAAAACGTCTTGGACCGCTCCGAAAAATATAGTTTTCGAATGTATTGTCAACAGAGGTGTCATGTGGAAGGGAATGGACATTAATAATGCAACGATAAGGGACCGTGCAGGTCACAAATGTGGTAAGTATTTTATTTTTTGTATTCATTATTTTCATTTTTATGAGGCATTATTTTTATGCAGCATAAATATTACCGTAAATTTACGGAAGATCGCCAACTATTTTAAATTAGGTCAACATTAGGGCTTTGAAGCTCTGTGCCACATTTTGGGTCAAGAACGAAGGTGTTACAATATTTTTTGATGACAGGTGTATTTTGTTTTGTTTTGTTTTTTCTCAGAAACAGAATTCAAATATGTGACGGGGGTTGGTGCATCAGTGCAATGATACAACTACCAGCGATTTACATTTGGCCCGCGTTTTGTGTATTTTACGCATTAGATTCGTTTAATACTCATTGATTTCTATCGAATGTGTCACAATTACGCATCTACAGAAACTTATTTCCAGTTTCTATGTCTATCGCTCTAGTTCTAAGACATACAGAGATGTTATATTAAAAAGACTAGAAATATAAACAAGCTAAACGTAAAACCAATCATAATCTACATTGCTCTCACAGAACTTTGCCAGCCGTGCGTACGTCTTAATCAATGTGTAATAATATCTAATAATCTTTATTACTGTGGCATATCACGTGATACGCAAATGATCTGTTCCACGGGAATCCCCTTTGATTAAACAAAGGAAATACTGTTTAAATCTTCTTTATATGATTTTACGTTGGGCCTATTCTGGTCAAGAATAGACGTGTATTCGGAAAACACCTAAACAGAAATCTTTCAATGCTCACCAAATGTTATGATATGTTGCACGGACAGATACAAAATTTTCTGTTTAGTGTTCTCCAAATATACGTCTATTCTTGGCCATAATAAATTACCATCATATAATTAATAATAATGACCATATGATAGGTCTAAAATAAATTCATATGAAGTAGATTTAGACAGTATTTACTTGGTTTTATCAAAGGGGATTCCAGTGGAACATATCATTTGTGAATCACGTGATATGCCAAAGTGTTTATTTAACGTAAGATATATTTTTAACAATGAATATTTTAAAGCTAAGAACAGCTTTTGATCGATGAACATTTTTAAGAACGGGTTAAGAACATATCTACATTATTTACAAGGCCTGGGAGAAGATCATCATTCCGTGTTAATGGTCGATGGGGACCCTCCTGTCACTAGTCCGCTCCCTTTACAGCTTGTCAATTTCCTTTTGAACATTTTCAATGAAATAAATTGTAATTTCTTCATTAAAAACGAATTTAAAGGATTGGAAAATTCCCTTTCGGGTCGTGCACTATGTGCCAGAACCTTGACTACTATTTCGGCATAGAACACTAAAGCTAACACATTCTACCGAATTGAAGCGGTGGATGTTGCATGCAAGCAGGAGATGCTTACTCTTCCTGGGCACCTGGTCTCACTCCCATATCGGGAGTTCGCTCTATGACAAACGTGACGACTTCAATTTCAGCATTACAAACTTTCCTTTTCTGAGTAGCAACACCCCTTCATCGCCTGCTTATGGCGTGTTCATATCTCAGTTGATACGCTATGCCAGAGCAAGTACCAAATATACGGATTTTGTTCTGAGAGCTAGGCGTCTTTCAGATAAGCTTCTCAGTCAGGGATATGTTTGTGACCGACTAACATCGTCACTGAGGAAGTTCTACGGTCGATATGGGGAACTCTTCATACACTATGATGTTCCACTCTCACGAATGGTGGATGATATTCTGTCATAGACCATTTGAACCATCCAACCAAAGATTGTACTCTATATCTTCCAAAATGGAAGTAACCGGATGTGACAGTTCTACCGAATTGGGGCGACGGGTGTTGCATGCAAGCAGGAGATGCTTACTCTTCCTGGGCACCTGGTCTCACTCCTATATCTGGAGTTCGCTTCTTTTCATATGGTGGAGATTTTTGTTTGTTTGCTTTGGTTCCTGTTTTGTCCTGATTTTGTATGCCTTCGGTTTCTGATTTTTGAATTATCGATTTTGTGCTGTATACAGGGATATGGTCATTATCCATATTTGTCATTCTTTTCATGTGGTGGAGGTTTTTGTTTAATTGCTTTGGTTCCTGTTTTACCCTGATTTTGTATGCCTTCGGTTTCTGATTTTCTGAATTGTCGATTTTGTGCTGTATACAGGGATATGGTCATTATCCATATTTGTCACTATTATATATAATTATAAATAATAATTTTGTTAATATTGATATTGTAACAAAAAGTTGTTCCGGACATTTCGATAGTCTCTATTATTTATCAATAGTTAGTCTCGGATCCGATCATGGTGCACAGACAATCGATATTAAAATTTTACCGATTGCTCATCTATCATACATTAAAGTTCTGTGCAGTTCGACTGCTTTCAATAACTAATCAACAAATAGATTTAGACAATTTTTTTTTCAATAATATTTTATGAAAAATGAAAAAAAGCATTGTGAAGGTCCATGCAGTATACTTTTAAACACCTATCAATTGACGGGACGTATAATGGTATGACAATGTCCGTCTGTCCAACTGTCTGTCTCAGTCCTCTTATGGAACGCAATAACTTCAGTATGCGTCAACGGATTTTCATGATATTTAATAATATGCTTTTTGATCAGACCGGAATTAAGCTGCCTTTCGATTTTCAGGTTCAACTAATTTTTTGTTACAGAGTAATGGGACTTAGATTCTTTTTGTTAATATATGAAAATATAGAAAATTAGTTAAAAATACATTGAAAATCTAGTTTTGGTCAAAAAAAATTTTTTGAAAAATCGTATACTTCAAGGAGGAAGGATGTTCTTTCATGTATGTAACGGGTTTTTAATGTTTTTGTATTATTATTGTTGAGAATTGGCGTATAATGGTATGACAATGTCCGTCTGTCCAACTGTCTGTCTCCGTCCTCGTATGGAACGCAATAACTTCAGTATGCGTCAACGGATTTTCATGATATTTAATAATATGCTTTTTGATCAGACTGGAATTAAGCTGCCTTTCGATTTTCAGGTTCAACTAATTTTTTGTTACAGAGTAATGGGACTTAGATTCTTTTTGTTAATATATGAAGATATAGAAAATTAGTTAAAAATACATTGAAAATCTATTTTTGGTCAAAAAAAATGTTTTGAAAAATCGTATACTTCAAGGAGGAAGGATGTTCTTTCATGTATGTAACGGGTTTTTAATGTTTTTGTCTCTTTATTGTTGAGAAATGGCGTGTAATGGGCATTATGGGAAGGGTGGGGGTATATGCATGTACATGTTTTAAGCTTAGCCTAAAGGAAAATTAAAGGCACATGGAACGCAATAAATTAAATATATATTTTAAAATTTAGATCAGAATTTAGAGAGGAAGCTGTCTTTAGATTTTCAGGTTCATCCTATGTGTCATTACGGTGTTATGGGACTAAGATTTTTGTTCAAATATTGTGAAAATATACTAATATACTTAGAAATTCATTAAAAATCAATTTCTGGTTGAAATGTTTTGAAAATTTTTATACTTCAAGAAGAAAGGATGTTCTTTTGTATATGTAACATCTTTGATTTTTTTTGTTGCATAATTGAAAAATTATGTGTAGTGGGAGGGGTACAAATTATAGTAAAAGCAATATGCATCCACAGATTTACATAGAGAATAAGTGTCTTAATTTGTGTTTTGTTACGGGTATACAACACACAGCAAGTGCATTTATCGTACATGTAATGCGCGTTAGCGCATTTCATGCAATAAATGCACTTGCTGTGTGTTGTATACCCGTAACAAAACACAAATTATGACACTTATTTTATATATATGCACCATAGTTGTCTGTTTCATTCTTCTTTTCTGAAATTGCTTTTTCTAGGTAAAAGGGTGACGTTAAAATTCATCTCACCGCGGTTTCAGTTTGCAGGTTAGAACAGCCGTCGCGGCATATTTCGTTAGATCTTATGCATTGTGACGTCACGAGTGTTAATACACGAATTGCAGCACGTTTCTTTCAATAGTAACATCTCAGGGAATTACATTGGTTGTGCATATATATGATATTTCTACTTTGTAGTTAGACTGTGGAGAGGAAACCACCTTTCAATTCTCAGGTTCATCTGTTTGTTGTTAGAGTGTTATGGGACTTATATTTCCTTTTAAATACTGTGAAAATATACTGAAATAGATAAATATTCTTTAAAACTCTTATTTTTGGGTGAAATGTTTTGAAAATTTGTATACTTCAAGAAGAAAGGATCCTCTTTAAAATATGTTTCTGGTCTTTAATCTTTGTTGTCGTATAATTTAGAAATAATGTGTAATGACGGTTTCCTCATGTATAAATATAATGAAAATCTGTTTACGCATGTTCAAAATATTGTGTTCCATGCACCTATACTTTGCCCTTAGCTTAACATGTATACATCTCTCCCATTACACATTATTTCTTAGAAATAATGAAGTTTCGTGTAGTAAAGAAAAGTTTCATAAAACTTTGTGTAGTATAGTAAAGTTTCTTTAAGTTTTGTGTGGAAAATTTTGGGAAGTAAAGTTTTGTGTAGTAAAGTAAAGTTTTGTGTAGTATAGTATAGTATAGTAAAGTTTTGTGTAGTAATGTATACTATAGTACTTTTTCGTTAGGGTCTCCAAACTCGAGAGTCACGGAATTTCCTTCCAAAATATCGTCTACATTATTATCGATGGGTTGTTCCCACACCATCTCGTCAATTTCATTATATAGCTGTTGTTCTGCGACTCTGGAAGGAAAAACAATACATTTTTTTCTATATAAAATCTAATTTTATGAAAAAATAAAAATCTTTATGGTCCTCCATACATTATGAATCTGTATCATTAAGGTACGGAATTGTTCAGTGTTAACAAAATTAACATAAATGAATACCTTAACTTTTCGAAAAAATTCGGTCATGAGAGAAATGATCAAAAATATCCAGCTAGAGCTAGCATACAGTTATGATTCATACCATTTTATATTGACAAATCGCTGTCATAATGTATCCTGATGACGCTTGTCATTTCAACGTCCCATGTTCATTTTAAAATTTGTTCAAAAAGAAGGGAGGAGATCTCCAACAAGACCCCTTTGCAGCATCAACAGTAAAACACCAAAACACCCGATGCAAAAACACAAAAGACGAGTACAGCACGAGACGGAAAAGAGACACGACATGTAAACATCAAACACAAAAGACTACACATAAACCGACGAGACCAATGGGTAACCGGTGCCGACTTTGGACGGCCATCTGTCACGCAAGTAGCAAATGGAATGGTTATCCTGGATTACGTGCGCACAACCCTCTCACTTCTCCAATTACCCAGAGGTCTCGAAGAACGTACAATTGTGATGTAAAACAACCACCTCACTGTAAGATGACATCACACAAACAAGACCGCGAAACGCAGAGGCCCCAGAGACACAGATGAATATGTAAATGGATATAAAAAGAGGGCATGCGTAATACAGTCCGTGCTCTGCCGGCTGTAGCGAGCTCATGTATGTAATCACCCGAGGAGTCCGACTGACATTCAGAGAGGACAGGTGGTCGGGGCCCTGTCTTCTCTAAAGAGGTTTGGACAGGGCCCGTCATGGAGTTCCGTCGTCACAGTCAGTCAGAGTGCAAGTCTCAAGGATGCGCTTGTACAAGACTGTAGATTGGTCAAGTACCAAGCCTAGTGTCCGTCTGGTGACATTAGGATCATATCCACGATATAAAAGGCGTTTGATGATTCTGACGCATTTTCGATGGTTATGCTGCCTACCTTTGATCCTTTCTTTTTTGTTTATCATATCACCATAAAAGACAGGTTGTGTAATACCCATAGTAATGTACTCCGTTGCATGTATAGATCCGAATTTTAAAAGAAGTTGACTGTAATTCTTGTAAAATTTCCAGAAAGTCTTAACTAGCTTATGAAAGCGGAAACCTTGACCTAAAAATTTTTTGGTAATTTGTAAATTTCTACTGTGAAAATCCAAAATATCAGTACATGCTCTAGCGTACCGGATGAGCTGTGATATGTAAATGCCATATGACGGTAATCTTGGAACATCACCGTCAAGCCAAGGGAAATTTACTATGTTGAATCCAAAATCATTCCTTTTGTCATATACACTTGTATGAATCTTTCCGTTTACAATTTTGATATTTAGGTCCAAAAAGGGTGTTTCTGTATTTGAAAGGTTTGCCTTGTTAAGGGTTAATTCTTGTGGATAAATTTCATTCTTATATAATTCAAAAGCAGGATTGTCAATGGTTAGAATATCATCCAGATACCTAGAAGTATTATTGAAACATTTCAGCTCATCAAATTTTCTTTGCTTTTGAAGATTTTGGATAAATTCTTTTTCATAAGTGTATAAAAATAAATCTGCAACAAGAGGCGCACAGTTAGTACCCATAGGAATTCCTACAACCTGCTTGTATAGATCCTCACCAAATCTAACATAAATATTGTCAAAGAGGAAGGACAAGGCATTACACAGGTCACTACATGTCCATGATTTGTATGATTTGTAGTCTGTCGAAGAAAAGAAACCCTTCGATTCAGATGTACAAATGTAAGTTTTGCGCTCTCGATCAAAACACCATTTAATGAGATTAGATAATCGATCATTAATTTTGTCATGAGGAAGTGTGGTGTACATATTAGAGAAGTCGTATGAAGAAATCGTATTGGCTTGGAAATTGACAGATTTCATTTTTTTTCAATCACATCCCCTGAATTCATAATAGACCAAAATAAATTTACATCGTTCCTGTTTAGAACCGTTTCACAATATCTAGTTATGTGTTCTTTAATAGCAGTAAGTGCTGACGTCAGATTTCTAGACAAAATTGTAGTGGAGCAGTTACTAGAATTAGCAATAAATCGAAATTTGTCAGGAGACTTGTGCAGTTTAGGTATGCAATATAGTGTTGGGAGATCCAATTTAGAAATAGAGATATTGAATGAAGACAGTTCACTGTTATGCTTGCCTAAAATGTTAGATGCACTTTCATTGCTTTTGATATATGTATTAGTAGACGAAAGTTCCGAAATCAAAGTTGATATGTAGTAACGTTTTCAAATGATAATGGTGTTGTTGGCTGCTTTATCAGCTGGTGCAAAGACATATTTTTCATGTAATTTACTTAGTTTGGATTTGAAATATCTTTCTGATTTGGAACGTGGATTTTGAAAAAGATGAGGGTTTTTATGGAAGTTATCTATTCGAATATCCGTTATATCTAAAATGAGGTTTTTCCATTCATTCAGAGCATGCGGTTCGACTCCTTCTGATTTACACCATCTTTTCGTATAATTATCTAAGGCTTCCGTAAGCACTTCACGGCATTTGACAAAATCTATCTTGGATGGGATTCTATACTTAGGTCCTTTTTTAAGAAGACCACGGAGCTGTCTGTCTTGGATAATTGAAAAGTCACCTGTAACAACATGTCCAGCTGGTTTGTAGAGATATTTAGAAGTTGCACATTCTCAAGAAGCAGGACACGATTCAAGTATGCCAGGATCCGTTGTAACTTTATTATAGTTAAAAACAAAGTTTCGAATAGGTTTCTTGTACTTATAACAAATAAGAGGTGGCTCTAAATTTTCAAAATATTGATGAATGGTTCTTTGTACGCGATGATCCCGAAAAATATTAGAGATGTTTAGAAGATCAAAACCTTTGATAATAAACGGGATTTTTATGAATCGTCTTTTCGGTGAGGTGTTTTTCACAATAGGATAAAGTTTATACTGAGCGAATGAGACACTGATATTAAGTCTGAATCAGTCAGTGTTTCTTAGGAATGCAACCTCTGCTTCATCCAAGATAGATTTCAAGTGCATAACTGGTATTGACGACAGAGCATGTAACAGCTCATGTCTTCCGCCATTGCGTGCTATAGTAAGTAAATCGTTGAGAGAGCGGTATATTCTGGATCGTTTTCTTTTTTGTCTGTTTCGTCTTTTCCCGTGTGACCTGTATTTCCTTTTCGTGTTTGGGCGAATTGAAAAGATGTTGATATTGGTAGAAGCTGAGGAAATGTTTCCTTGTCCATAAATTTGATCGTTTAAACCAAGAGGGTACGCAGTCTGAAGTTTGGTGATCCAGGCAAGTTCAGGTTGTAGTCGGCGTTTTTTAATTTCGGTCTTACTTTCATTTTTACGTTTTGGAAAAGTCTGAACTGGGGTAATGGTGATATCCGAAATAGGATGATTATATTTAACAAAGTGATTATAAAGAAAGTTCTGTGTTTTTGTTGACGTGAGGTTCTGATCTTATAAGAATGGTTCCTAAAACGAGATTTTAAAGGTTGGCCTGTCTCACCTACATATTGTGCGCCACATCCCCTGGCATTTCAAGTTATTACGTAAATAAGATCTTTCAAGAGATGATCAATCGATGTCCTGGTCTACCTCGATTTTGAATTTCTGCCCATTGACACTGGATGTTATTATGGAGTCGCAGTTGATGAGGTGACACAACGAGCATCTTTTACTTTTGCTCTTAGAAATAATTGAGAACCCTCTGTGTCTGTTGTTGATATAGAGCCTGCAGATGTAGTGCGTAAAATACGACTGTGGGGTCTAAATTTGAGAGGTGATAAGAGTAAAAAGGTGAGGAAAAAAGTTTTTTACTGTTGAATGTCGATAATGGTAAAGTGACTCTAGTGACAGAGGGTAATGACAAATATGGATAATGACCATATCCCTGTCATTGATGACCATATCCCTGTCATATCCCATATCCATATCCCTGTCATTGATGACCATATCCCTGTCATATCCCTGTCAAATCTCAAGGGGGTTAGTTTGATACGAGGCGACCTTAAAAATGCCATAATGCGATAATGGAAGAAAAGTGAATTAGAGTCTTACGTAGAAGACACTACAACAAAGCCAAGTTAGAGAACACAATGAAATTAAAACACTTCAAACATCGGGTCGCGGGGAATTGCTTTACCAACTCCACACTGCAACACGAAATAAGTGTAGATATAAAAAGAAGGGAGGAGATCTCCAACAAGACCCCTTTGCAGCATCAACAGTAAAACACCAAAACACCCGATGCAAAAACATAAGTATCATCAAACACAGTTGGTCTATAGGTTAACTGGTTTACAATGCACGAGTCTCTAAAACCGTATTTAAAAAAAGAATACCCGCTTACCTCTTTTTTTTTTTTTTTGGAGTTTGATCTAATATGACGTCAGCTAAATTTACTTGTCCCGACTTTGTAACCTACACAGTTTCTTGTATTTCCTTGAACAAGACATATGCCGGGTCCTCTTCTCTGCTCTGCTGAAATTATGTGCGGATGAATTGATATTTCGGTACATTTAGCGAGGGAGCGAGTGTATGGAGATAAAACCATTTAAGCAGGAAAGACAAATATGTAACGCATCTTTTATGATTTAGCTCTGAATAGAGTTCTTCCTCCTTGTCGATGTATTTTAAACAACTCCCGAGATAGTTTTAAAAATTGATGAATATTAAGTGAAACATTCCGTTCTGATTTATGTATGTTTCGTTAGTTCTTAAACTGTTCTCATATCCATTTAATATGTTTATCCAATGACATATACACCTTAGATTATTAGAAACATGACTTTTTTTTTTACTAACCTCTCATTCTGTATGTCATCTAATATGACGTCAGCTAAATCTACATGTCCCGGCTTTATATCCCACTTTGTTTCTTGTATTTCCTTAAACAAGAGTTGTGCCGGGTCCTCTTCTCTGCTGGAATTGTGTGCGGATCAATTGATTTTCAAGTATGAAGAAGGTAAGACAATCATGTAAAGATCGAGTTATGATTCAGTTTTGTAAAAGAGTTATTCCCCGTTGTCTATACCACTTCGACGTACAACACTATCATGTTATCATAATACAAAAAATTCTCATTTCAAATTCAATAACCCTTAATCGTACGTTAAGTTCTTGTAGATTTACGTATAATGGTAAACAGTATAATTATTCTTTTTTTAAATGATTTTTTAAATACCTGTATTCAATTTTGTTCTGTCTGTGTTTGTTCCGATGGCAAATCAGATTTTTGTAACCGTATACAGTGCATTTACAAATGTTGCATTGAAATGCTTTTATTTTATCTATGGTCCTCACTCATTGGCGTCACATTTTGAATTAACCAGATTCGAGTGACCAACAACAGATACCTGCTTTAAAGTTACCATGGCTTCACAACATTTTATATATCCATATGCGCAGATGAACTCACAAGTTTCCCCTTGTAATTCGGTGTATATTGTTACGTGTGCCCCGTGAAATCTGCGGGACCTCGACCATGAATACTCATTCAAAACTGAAGTATCCCATGTGCGGAGGTAGAACTTAACAAGGCAAACGTTACAAATGACAAATATGGATAATGACCATATCCCTGTATACAGCACAAAATCGAAAATTCAGAAAATCAGAAACCGAAGGCATACAAAATCAGGACAAAACAGGAACCAAAGCAAACAAACAAAAACCTCCACCATATGAAAAGAAGCGAACTACAAATACAGAAACACCGTTTTGGACCAAATATCAAAATTGTAAACGGAAAAATTCTCGCAAGTGTATATGACAAAAGGGATGATTTTTGATTCAACATAGTAAATTTCCCCTGGCTTGACGGTGATGTTACAAGATTACCGTTATACGGCATTTACATATCACAGCTCATCCGGTACGCTAGAGCATGTACTGATATTTTGGATTTTCACAGTAGAAATTTACAAATTACCAAAACACTTTTAGGTCAAGGCTTACGCTTTCATAAACTAGTTAAGACTTTCTGGAAACTTTACAAAAAATTACAGTCAACTTCTTTTAAAATTCGGATATATACACGCAATATAGTATATTACTATGGGTATTACACAACCTGTCTTTTATGGTGATATGATAAACAAAATTAGAAGGATCAAAAGTAAGCAGCATAACCATCGGAAATGCGTCATAATCATCAAACGCCTTTTATACCGTGGATATGATCCTGATGTCACCAGACGGATACTAGGCTTGGTACTTGACCAATCTACAGTCTTGTACAAGCGCATCCCTGAGACCTGCACTCTGACTGACTGTGACGACGGAACTCTATGACGGGCCCTGTCCAAACCTCTTTAGAGAAGACAGGGCCCCGACCACCTGTCCTCTCTGAATGTCAGTCGGACTCCTCATGAGCTCGCTAAAGCCGGCAGAGCACGGACTGTATTACGCATGCCCTCTTTTTACATCCATTTACATATTCATCTGTGTTTCTGGGGCCTCGTTTCGCGGTCTTGTTTGTGTGAGGTCATCTTACAGTGAGGAAGTTGTTTTACACCCCAATTGTACTTTCTTCGAGACCTCTGTATAATTGGAGAAGTGAGAGGGTTGTGCGCACGTAATCCAGGATAACCACACACCTTGCTACTTGCGTGACAAATGGCCGTCCAAAGTCGGCACCGGTTGCCCATTGGTCTCGTCGGTTTATGTGTAGTCTTTTGTGTTTGATGTTTACATGTCGTGTCTCTTTTCCGTCTCGTGCTGTACTCGTCTTTTGTGTTTTTGCATCGGGTGTTTTGGTGTTTTACTGTTGCTGCTGCAACGGGGTCTTGTTGGAGATCTTCTTTCTTTTAATGACATCCCCACAACCCCTTCCCTCGTAGATTTAAATAAAAATCCAAGTTATATATTCTTATTCTTATTGACATAATTCTCCAGACAAGCATTCTAGATCCGCACATTTCAATTAAAGAAAATGATAAAGCAGATGGAAAAGTGGGAGAATTGTGCGCACGTAATCCAGGATAATCACACCTTCTGCTATTTTCGTGGCAGATGGCCGTCCTAAGTCGGCACCGGTTGCCCATTTGTCTCGTTGGTTTATTTGTAGTCCTTTATGTTTGATGTTTCTGTGTTGTGCGTTGACGTTCTCTGTCCCTTATGTGTCTCTTTCCGTGCTTGTCTGCTTTGTGTTTTTGCATTTGGTGTTTTGCTGTGGGCGCTACAACCTGGTGTTGTTTGAGATCCCCTCCTTTGTTTTATTCAGAAACAATGTTCTGAAATGAATAACTACACTCAAAACAAACAATGTTAGGAAACTGATATTTTTATCAGTTCAAACATTTTCATCTGGTAAATACACTTCAAAAGTATTTATCTTGTACACAAAAAGTTCAATCCTTCACACAGATGACCTCGTGGTCGAGTTCATGCGGTATGATGGGGTCATGTTGAAAGATAATAGCAGGACTACTGGGGACCGAAACTCCAGATCACTCAGGCAGCGACGCCAGAGCCACTTCAGGATCTTCAGTAGAATGGCCAGGAGGACAACCCCAGCCACTGTCAATGCTATGGCTGTAGAAAAAAAAATAGAATTGCGTATTACACAATATTTTACCTCCGTATTAATTACCATGTTCACATAATAGAAAACATCATTTCTTATAAACCAAGATGAATACTTTTTCAATTGTAAGCAAATGAAAACTTCACAGATTTGAAATATTTCATATTAATTAAAGGGACGGTGTCCCTGAAAATTAATTAATTTTACAAAATTTTGTAATGCAAAATCTTTCTTTTTATATGAAAGTATACATTCTCATTTGTACAAATTTTAATTTTTAGGCCAATCTAACGCATACTTTCGCAGTTATAGACCTTTAAAAACGTCATTTTGAATTTGGGGTGCGCAGTTCTAATTCATTCCACTAGCGCCACCTACAATGTATTGAGTTTTTACTATAGAGGTATACGGAGATTTAATTATTACAAAATCGACAATATTAGAGTGGTTACTGCATATTTTCAAATAATTTTTTTTTCAGGCTCATTTTTTCCTCTATCTAGACCGTTTGGAGTAAAATTTACATTTTCAATAAAAAATATTTTCAGGGACACTGCATCTTTAAAACATATGATATAAGTTTCTATATTTGGTTTAAGATAAAGAGATCATAAAAATCATAGTTTAGTATTTACCTCCGTTCTAAGATGTGTGTTAGCATGCAATGAAAATGACATTCAAAACTACACTGTAAGTAGATTTCTATGACAAACACATAGTTTTTTTTTTAATCGGTAAATAGTTATGTAAGAAAAATACATTCATTTGAATGATAAAGGATAACATTCATGCATGCGGTAAAAATATAAAAGTAAGCAGTATGTATTTGATAATTGTACATTTGTGGGTACCTAACAGCCACGCAAGTCTCATCAAAAGGACCCGACACTCTGTGTTTCTAAATTATGTTTCTTAGTTTTAGAAAAATTTGATAGCAACTTAGATATTTGATTGAGTGTTTCGGCAGTGTTTTGTTTTAAAATTTTCATTCAACATGTGGCATCATTTCCGTCGCTTCTATCATGGTCCTGCCTCATCAGGGGTCCAACCATAAATTTGTTTGATTGTGCATTAATTGACAATTGATGAAGTTAGTATTTCTGAAAGATTCTTGTGCTTTTCGTATGCTATCATCGGCGCTGATTTGAAGATTGTTTTAAGAAATAAATCATCTGATATTAACTTCCAGTGTTTTAAAATACGCCTTTTAATGCCTTTTATTCTTGGATCAAATTTTGTAACAAGTATTGTGGTATCTTTCTTTGGCTTTTTAAGTCCCGGTTGAAGAAATTCTGTTCTGTTTTTGTGTAATACTTCTTGTATGATCGGCAATACTTCATGTTCGTGGTAACCAAGCTGTATTAATTTTTCTTTGAAACCAAGAAGTGCACCTTCTAACAAGTCTTTGTCACTTGTGTTACGCATAAGTCTGTAACATTCCCCTTTAATTTTGAGTTAGGAAATACGTGTATTATATTTGCTTGGATAAAGAAAATATTAAGCAGACTTAATTAAAGTATTGACCTTGACATATACTTTTGACCTTTAGGATAAAATTTTGAATTACCTCTGGTCGTGGGAGCTTATATTCTCCCTACGACAACTTTTCTGTGAAATTTTCGTGCTTGAACCTTTCACAAAACTTTTTAAAATAGACCCTATATTGTAGGGATATCATTGTCGTCTTTAAATTCGAATGATCCCAAATTTAACATTTCACCCCATGGAAATATTCAATAATTCACATTTTCAACATTGCAGAATTTTTTTTAAGCATATTACCTGTATTAGCTTAAAACCAAAAGTGCAGTAATACGAAAAGAAAATATTGGGTATCCATGCATAATTTTCACCGATTTTGGACAAAAGGTACAATCAACCTTAAACTTCGCGATATACGAGGGTTATCCGTAAAGTTGTGGACTGCCTTGATAAAAGCTAGCAAACAATGGTAAAATAAATGAAAGTCTCATTTTTATTAAATTCAAGTTTCATATTATTAATATACCAAATTTCATCACAAACAATGCACAAATAGTTATATATCCATACAATATAGAAAGGGCACTTCCTCATACCTGGAGCATTAGCATGAGAATCCTTGACGTTATCCTTATAATAAACTATTTTGACAATTCTACTCTCCTCACTAAATTAAAGTTTCTAAGAATTTTCGGAACCCATCCAGCACAGATATGACTCGTTGTGTGATTATGAAATGATATCTTATGCACGATTTTTTTTATTTCCCAGTTATCTGCAATTTCCCGAATCTTCTTAGTCGCTTATCACTGTGAATCAAGTCACGTTCTTTGTTTAAAAGCACCTCTTTCTTTGATAGAAAGTATTCCCTAGCGCATACTATCCTGTTAATTGTCCCTAACGTCCAGAAATCCTCTTTGTCACTTGAGGTCTTGCGAACAGCTAGCTTTATAATGTTTTATCGATCTTGTGGTCTCTGTCGAAGTTTTTCTGAAGCCTGCGCAAAATTTTATCAACAGGAAAAATATAAGATTCATTTCTTAAACCAATCAAAATGCGCATTTTGATTGGTTTGATTTGATTGTGCATCATCATATCCCACCCATTCTGCTACGTCTTTTGGTACATTTTTTGGACATAAAATTTTAATACTTTTTGGCCGTATTACACTGTTTAGACTGAGGATCACTGACGAGGGTTTAGTACCCGAAACGTGCATGTCTGGTCCATGCTGTAAATTTAATATCAGGTTTTAAATGATGCTATTGAATTTAAAGACGTTTAACATTTGAACTACTTGGTGAGTGTCACTGCTGGTGGACCAAGAGTCCCCGAGGGCACATGTAGCCAAGTTCGATCAACTTCGGTCGATCGTGTGTCTCTTCAACGCATATGAAATTTTCTGTTACAAAATTTCTTGAAATTTCCAAAACGTGGGTCCTGTAGCATCATATCCCACCCATTCTGCTACGTCTTTTGGTACATTTTTTGGACATAATAATTTTCATACTTTTTGGCCGTATTACACTGTTTAGACCGAGGGTCACTGACGAGGGTTTAGTACCCGAAACGTGCATGTCTGGTCCATGCTGTAAATTTAATATCAGGTTTTAAATGATGCTATTGAATTTAAAGACGTTTAACATTACAATTAGAGTAGATTTCAGTGTTTTATACTTTTATTCTCGAATACATCATCACTTGAATCAATTTGTATTGCAAACAGACAATATTTAATTTTTATTATACAAATTATAAATTTCACAATCAAAATCAATTTTGAAATGATCTCACATACCATCCACTGATTTGCAAATTGACCCTATATGAACTCAGAGATCTCCTTATGCTTATTCCTAACTAGTTATCTTAGTGCAATCAAAAAATAAAATTATATACGAGTACTTTCAAACAGAATTTGTTAAAAAAAATAATGAAGTCTAATGTCTGTCTTTAAGACAAATTTGTACGATTGTGCGGAAATGAAAAGTAAGGTTTAAAAGCAGACATTCTGGAAAATTTAATTAAACAAAAACTATTGATACACATTTTTAAAAGCTGTAAAGTTCAAGACTAAGTACAGGATTTATCTTCAGTTCTTTTAAAAATCAATTTCTGACTAACTAAGCGTGACCATTGTTAAAGTTTTTTCGGACAAACAGACAAACAGAAAAAACAGACTAACAGACAAACAGGCCAAAAATCTATATGCCCCCGAATCTTTGATTCCGGGGGCATAAAAAACCCTTGACCCCTGTTAAAAAAAATACTATACACATAGTAACATCTTTGAATACAATATTTAATACAAGAATGGCAAATTTTTCATCATATGTAAAAAGTTATATAAATGCCATTAAATTTTTAGATTTATGAGTGATCAAAAAAGGGATCTTCATGTCTGGGATCCGTTACCAAATTTTTCTGATATATATCATATCGAACATGTAAATGGATTCGATACCGTATTAAAAAGTGGGGTATTTATGGATTCGTACAGACAATTGCAAAGATTATGTAATGTACCTCGGAGAAGGGAATTTTATGATGCATTAATATTGTTTAAAATAGGAACATTTTGTACCATAAATCTACAATTTTTCGTTAATTTTTCAAGATTTTCTTTGGCTCGCAACCGCTCACCAGTCTTTATAGACTTTCTGAAAGAAAGGAGGGGATCTCCAACAACACCTAGTTGCAGCATCAACAGCAACCTCCCAAAACACCCACTGTAAAACACAAAAATGACACGCACAGAAAGAGACGCAGTAGTACAATGAACGTCAAATCACAGAAAAACATAAAACACAAATGACTACACATAAACCAACGAGACCAATGGGCAAACGGTGCCGACTTAGGACGGCCATCTGCCTCGTCAGTAGCAGACGGTGTGGTTATCCTGGATTACGTGCGCACAACCCTCCCACTATTCCGATTACCCAGAGGTCTCGAAGAACGTACAATTGTGGTGTAAAACAACCTCCTCACTGTCAGATGACCACACACAAACAAGACCGCAAGACGCAGGGGCCCAAGCAACACAGATGAATATGTAAATTGATATAAAAAGAGGGCATGCGTGATACGACCTGTGCTCTGCCGGCTGTAGCGAGCTAATGTATGTTATCACCCGAGGAGTCCGACTGACATTCAGAGAGGACAGGTGGTCGGGGCCCTGTCTTCTCTAAAGAGGTTTGGACAGGGCCCGTCATGGATAATTTAGCTATTCTGATCCACCCTTTATACATATTACACTCAAACTATATAGAATATTATTATATGCACTTGTTAATGATAGAGGGTATAGAAAGTATTTTCTGATAAGTCAATATTTTGCTAAAATTTCCTGGATGGCTACCGCTTGCCAGACATTATTCATGTACTTACAATTTAGAATTGCGCCAGAAATGTTAAAATATGTGCATGAAACCCATATTTCAATATTTCTCCCCCCTGCCCCTGAAAAGATAATAAAACAGATATAGATTATCTTTGTGTAGTCAATAATGCACCCTTTAAGGTATTATTGCAAAACATACCTTGACCTTTAACCCTAATATGACCTTGAAGACCTGTCTGTAAGCATAAATCATGCAAACAGTTTGTGAAGTCCGTACAAAATCTTATACGTAATACCCTACCCCTCCCCCTTCCTTCTTTGTGAACGAATTGAGAGGGGAGGGGCTCAAAAACCTGTATTTTAATTAAACCAAATTGATTTTCTGTGAGCTTTGTAAATGTCATTAAATAATGACCTTTGATTTGAAGGTATGACTTGGGGGGGTCTATATTTCTTTAATTTTGAACTGTTGGAAGTCACAGTCGTGTTCCTATTCTGGATTGCCACCCCTCCCCTCCTTCGTAGGTTTTGTATTCTTAATTTGCCCCTGAAATTTATACATAGTGTACATACATTAATGTACATACATGTATATGTACATACATGTTAGAAGAGGTCGTTCTCAGATGTAAAGTGTACTCTTCTCTGGAGGGAGATTGCTTCTCTTAATTTTTTTGTTTTTTTTTTTTTTGGATGGGGGGGGGGGGACTTACATTTTTTTCTTTATCAGACAAGTTTATACCGAGGGAATTACTATATAGGCGGGTTGATGACATTTCATTCCATATTCTATGTCTATTGCAAGAAGAAGTTAGTCTCCATCATTTATAGTGTCAGAGAAGTTGTGAGCACAAGATTAAATAGAGTTATATAGGTTGAAATGGCTACACCCATTTTCTAAGACCCTGGGGGCCAAGGCCCCCCCAAAAAATATCAGGGACAAAATAATACCACAAACCCATCATATTGCAAAAAGAAGAAAATGACTTCATCTTTATTCTAAGACCCTGGGGGTTAGGGGCTAAAATAAAATATCAGGTGCACGACTAGACCATAGATTAATCATGTAAAAAGAATAAACTTTCCATCACCAACAGTTTCAGAGGATTGGAAACCATAAGAAATGTTTAACGAACAGACGGCCAGATGACGGATATAGAGCGATCGCATAAGCTGGACTGGTCAAGACCAGTTAATCTTGACCAGTTAAGACCTAATAATATTTCATGATTGGATAAACGGTTCAAAATATAACGCCTAAACATGTTAAGCATAGACAATTTCAGCCTGGACATGAAAACTATTAACGAACAGACGGCCAGATCTGTTCACCTAGACTAACTTCAAGCATAGTTTGTAAATAAATATATATAGCCTTAACATGATAAGCAAAGACAATTTCAGCCTGGATATGAGTAGCATATATAATTTAATGGCCAAAGTAACAAGTGACCTGAATTATGTGACCTGGGGACAACGTGAAAAGAGATATTTAGTCCTGAGAAATAACATACTGAACCAGAAGTCTCTGACGAGACTGTAGCTCTCCTGGTTGTGTTTTCTTTAAAACATCAATTTCCTTGTTTTTTTTTTTCGTTAAACAAAGGCCATAAGGACCAGGTGCTCTAACAAATTATAAGTAGCACAACAATACAACATATCCATTAGACTGCAATTAGAATATCACCCATATAATTTATAATATCCGATATACTGTAAATTGTTTTATTTTCGTCAATACCCATGTTCGTCAATTCGTTCAAAATGACCATTTCGTCAGTACGTAAATTCGTCATCCAAGGGTCCCTTAAATATAAATTCGTCTGTTCAAATGCCAACTAAACATTCAGGTATAGGCCGTATGGGTTTGTTTTCATTGTTTGTTTAACAATTATTGGTAAACAAACAATAACAGTCATGTATACCACCTAGCTTGTTGTGGTTTGTGTGAAAACATATATCATTTGGTAATTAGAAGTACATTATATTCGACTTTGTGTGCGTATTCAGTTTTCAATGATTTATCATTTGCCTGTCCTATCAACTCTTAAGATTCAATTTTTCTTTCTACACTATATCTTTTCAGGAGTATTTATATTCGTCGATACGTAATTTCGTCAAGAAAGGCACTGACGAAAATGACGAAAATTAAATCAAATGTTTTTCAGAAAAAACAGATGTTTCCCCCCTCCCTCTAAGTTACTTTGACCTTGGGCCAAGATGATGTGAAACCTTTGAGTCATGGGCAACATCATACTCAAACATGAAAGTGATTCATTGTATTGTTTGAGGTAAAGCCCAAACATGATTAGCATATACAATTTCATATTTAGTGAAATTGGCTTTGGTCACATGACCTTGGATATAGGTGATCTGAAAAATACATTGTATGGATCATGCGCAACAAAAAACTGAATTAGTGATTGGATACACGATTCAAAATATAAAGCCCTAACATGATAAGCATAACAATTTCAGCCTGGACATGATTAGCATATACAATTTCAGTACCAAAGTAAGAAGTGACTTTAATCATGTGACCTTGGGACAATGTGATAAGAAACATTTAGTCCTGAGAAGCAACGTATTAAAATATGAAAACAATTGTAAGAAGGGTTCAGCAGATATAGCCCAGACAAGATTAGTATGTACAATTTCATTAAAAAGAACTAAATGATCTTGACCTTGGGCACATGACCTTGGGTCAAGATGGTAAGAAACCTTCCAATCCTGAGCAACAGCATTCTAAAGTATCAGAGTGATCCAGTTTACAATTCCACAAATATAGTCCAGACTCGATAGTATTTACAATTTCATTATAAAATGTAATATTTGACCTTGACCTTAGTAATATGACCTTGGATCAAGGGGGTGTGAAACCTTTGGGTCATCAGCACCATCATACTAAAATATCAAATGATCCGATTACAGTTCAAAAGATTAAGCCTGGACATAATACACATAACAAATACAATTTCATTTAAAATACATGTATGACGTGACAAATATGGATAATGACCATATCCCTGTCTACAGTACAAAATCGATAATTCAGAAAATCAGAAACCGAAGGCATACAAAATCAGGATAAAACAGGAACCAAAGCAAACAGAAACAAAAACCTCCACCATATGAAAAGAAGCGAACTCCCGATATGAGAGTGAGACCAGGTGCCCAGGAAGAGTAAGCATCTCCTGCTTGCATGCAACACCCGTCGCTTCAATTCGGTAGAACTGTCACATCCGGTTACTTCCATTTTGGAAGATATAGAGTACAATCTTTGGTTGGATGGTTCAAATGGTCTATGACAGAATATCATCCACCATTCTGGATAGTGGGACATCAAAGTGTATGACGAGTTCCCCATATCGACCGTAGAACTTCCTCAGTGACGATGTTAGTCGGTCACAAACATATCCCTGACTGAGAAGCTTATCTGAAAGACGCCTAGCTCTCAGAACAAAATCCGTATATTTGGTACTTGCTCTGGCATAGCGTATCAACTGAGATATGAAAACGCCATAAGCAGGCGATGAAGGGATGTTGCTACTCAGAAAAGGAAAGTTCGTAATGCTGAAATTGAAGTCGTCACGTTTGTCATAGATTGAGGTGTTCATGTGACCATCAGTGTCGTAGGACAACATTATGTCCAAATAGGATGCTGAATTATTTGTCTCTGTAGTTTCTTTGACTTCAAGCTCCGAAGGATAGATACTGCTCAGGAAATCCGCGAATTTTGGATTATTGATGGACATCGTCTATGTATCTGTAAATGAAGTTGAAGTCAGAAGCTAAGTATCTTTTCCCTTCAGAGACCAAAGATTGAATGAATTCAGCTTCATACGAGTAAAGGAAAATGTCGGCAAGGAGTGGGGCACAATTGGTCCCCATTTGAATTCCGACAATTTGCTGGAAGACCTTTCCTCCAAACACCACAAAAATGTTGTCGATCAGAAAGTTTAACATCTGAATAATGTCTGTTTCAGTATACTGATTGATCATGACCTTGGTCACATGATCTTGAGTCAACGTGATGTGAAACCTTCGGGTCATAAGCAACAACATTCTAAAATATAAAGCGATCCTGTAAACGGTTCAAGAGATATAGCCCGAACAGGAATGCATGTACAATTTCATTAAAATTGTACTACACGACCTTGACCTTGGTCACATGACCTTTGGTCAAAGTGATGCAAAACCTTCGGGTCATAAGCAACAACATACTAAAATATGAAAGTGATCCGGCAAACGGTTCAAGAGATCTAGCCTGGACATGAATGTATTCATAATTTCATTAAAAATGCACGAAGTGACCTTGACCTTGGTCACATGGCCTTGGGTCAAGGTGATGTGAAATTTTTGGGTCGTAAGCAACTACATACTAAAATATGAAAGTGATTCGGTAAACGGTTCAAGAGATATCGACCGGACAGGAATGTATTCATAATTTCTTTAAAAATGCACTAAGTGACCTTGACCTTGGTCACATGACCTTGGGTCAAGGTGATTTGAAACCTTCGGGTCATAAGCATCAACATACTACAATATGAAAGTGATCGGGCAAACGGTTCAGGAGATATAGCCCGGACACGATGTGTGACAGACGGACAGACAGACAGACAGACGACAAAGGCAAAACCAATATGTCTCCTCCCCGTTGGGGGGGGGAGACATAATTGGTACCTGATGAACAAAAAACAATTTACAGTATAGTATTTAAAAAAAATACCATACCCATTTTCTGAGATCCTAGGGGCCAGGGGCTTCTAACTAAAATTAACTATCAATGACACAACTAGACCACAAACCCATCATATTACAAAAAGAATTAAGTATCCATCATTTATAATGTCAAAGAAGTTGTGAGTGCATGATTACATGGAGTTATATAGGAGAAATGACCACACCCATTTCTAAGACCCTGGGGGTCAGGGGCGCAAACTTCCACAGATATAGCCAAGATTCAATAGAATTACAATTTCATTAATAAAACACCGCTAAAGACGGTATGGCCGGATTGCAAAGTAAGTTTTTGTCACCAATTGGGTCAAGGCCACTTAGTCAAATATTACAGCATACATTGAGAGGTCTTGTTAGAGGCAACCTACATAATATAAAGTTTCTACTGTATACTGTTCCTTAGATTTTGCTTAAACCAGGAACTTTAACCAAAGTCTTTACCTAGGTCAAAGTCCAAGGTCAAGGTCACTAGGTCCAATGTAACGGCATAAATTGAAAGGTCTTGTCATGGGCAACCTATATGTATAATATAAGGTTTCTACTGCATACAGTTCCTTAGATTTTGTTAAAACCAAGAACTTTAACCAAAATCTTTAACTAGGTCAAGGTCAAGGTCACTAGGTCAAATGTTACGGCATAAATTGAAAGGTCTTGTCATGGGCAAGCTTCATGTATAATATAAAGTTTCTACTGCATATAGTTCCTTAGATTTTGCCTCAACCAGAAACTTTAACCAAAATGTTGACGGCAGACAGACGGACGGACAGACGGACATCGTCAATCTATAGACCGGAATTGCTTTGCAATCCGGCCAAAAATGTAATACTTGACCTTGACTTTAGTCATATGACCTTGGATCAAGGTGGTATGAAACCTTTGGGTCATCAGCACCATCATACTAAAATACGAAGTGATCCGATCACAGTTAAAAAGATTAAGCCTGGACATAATACACATAACAAATACTATTTCATTTAAAATATTCTAATTGACCTTGACCTTGGCCACATGACCTAAGTCAACATGATGTGAAACCTTTAGGTGATAAGCAACAGCATACTTAAATATGTCAGTGATCTGATAAATAGTTAAAAGAGATACAACCTCAACCACATATCATGTACAATTGTATTAAAATGTACTTAGTAACTTTGATCTTGATCAAATGACCATGGGTCAAGGTGAAACCTTTTTGGTAATGAGCAAGTAAAGTCTAGATAGGAATGTATGGAATTTCATTAAAAATGTAGTTAGTAACCTTGGCCTTTTTCACATGACCTTGGGTTAAGGTGATGTGAAGACTTCGGGTCATATGGAAAACATACTAAAATATGGAAGTGATCTGGTTAACGGTTTAAGAGATCTAGCCCGGTCAGGAATGTATGAATAATTTCATTAAAAATGTACTAAGTGACCTTGACCTTTGTCATATGATCTTGGGTCAAGTTAATGTGAAACCTTTGGGTCATAAGCAGCAACATGCTAAGTGATTCGGAACAGTTAAGGAGATATAGCCCGAAAAGGAATGTATGTACAATTTCATTAAAAATGTACTAAGTGACCTTGACCTTGGTTACATAACCTTGGGTCATAAGCAACAACATAGTAAAATATGAAAGTGATCTGGCAAACGGTTAAAGAGATCTAGCCCGGACAGGAATGTATTCATAATTGTCCCCCGCTTTCGCGAAAGCGCGGGGACATTAAAACCGGTTCGTCCGTCCGTCTGTCCGTCAGTCACAAAAACTTTAACCTTGTGCATAACTTTTGAATGGTAAGTGATAGGGCTTTGATATTTCACATGTGTATTCCTTGTGACAAGACCTTTCCATGGATACCAAAATTTTTGACCTTGTGACCTTGACATTGGACTTTGACCTACTTATTAAAAACTTTAACCTTGACCATAACTTTTGAATGGAGAGTGATAGGGCTTTGATATTTCACATGTGTATTCCTTGTGACAAGACCTTTCCATGGATACCAAAATTTGTGACCTTGTGACCTTGACCTTGGACTTTGACCTACTTATTAAAAACTTTAACCTTGACCATAACTTTTAAATGGAGAGTGATATGGCTTTGATATTTCACATGTGTATTCCTTGTGACAAGACCTTTCCATGGATAACAAAATTTTTGACACTGTGACCTTGACCTTGGACTTTAACCTACTTATTAAAAACTTTAACCTTGACCATTACTTTTGAATGGAAAGTGATAGGGCTTTGATATTTCACATGTGTATTCCTTGTGACAAGACCTTTCCATGGATACCGGAATTTTGTACCTTGTGACCTTGACCTTGGACTTTGACCTACTTATTAAAAACTTTAACATTGACCATTACTTTTGAATGGTAAGTGATAGGGCTTTGATATTTCACATGTGTATTCCTTGTGACAAGACCTTTCCATGGATACCAAAATTTTTGACCTTGTGACCTTGACCTTTGAGTTCGACCTACTTTTAAAAAAACTATAACCTTGTCCATAACTTTTTAATGGAAAATGATAGGGCTTTCACATTTCACATGTGTATTCCTTGTGATGAGACCTTTCTGTTGGTAATAACATTCTGACCTTGTGACCTTGTCCATGGAGGTTGACCCACATTTAAAAACTTCAACCTCGACCATAAGTTTTTGATGGTAATTTAAATCATAGGTCTTAAATATTTTACATGTGCATACCTTTTCATAAGCCCTGTCCCTTGGAAACAAAACACAAGTTTGGACCTTTTGAACTTTTCTTGGAGTTAATCTTTCATATTTAGAATGTTGATAATATATGAGATATATTATTAAAACTTAAGAATGGGGGGATGTCTGTAAGCATTTCTTTAAAGACAAACACCCAAAAGCGGGGGACCACAATTCCTTGAATTTGATTTTTTCATTAAAAATGCACTACATGACATTGACCTTGGTCACATGACCTTGGGTTAAGGTGATGTGAAACCTTTGGGTTATAAGAAACTTTCATACTTCAATATGAAAGTTATCTGGTAAACAGGTCATGAGATCTAGTCCGGACAGGAATGCATGTACAATTTCATTAAAATATATTACATGACCTTGGTCACATGACCTTGGGTAAAGGTGATGTGAAACTTTCAAGTCATAAGAAACAACATACTAAAATATGAAAGTGATTGGGCAAACTTTTTATTTGATTTAGCCCTGACACAATGTGTGACAGACGGACAGTCAGACAGACGGATAACGAAGGCAAAACCAATATGTCTCCTCCCCGTTGGAGGGGGGGGGGGACATAATAAATAGCTGTGGTTTATTGTACAGTAATTCCCTTTGTTCCATATCCAATTAAATTATGACTATGCTGCTTACTCTGGCTCAATGATAAGGTAATTGATTTATTAGACTCAGGGAATTACTGGACAATAAAAAACAGTCAGCTATTTGTCATAAGTAAATATACAGATAAATAAAGAAGAATACCTAATTTTTTCTTTATTTTCTTTTCTGTAGATGAAACCTTCCATATTATAATTCCGAGAATTGTTATTCGTGAGTTAAAAGGAATTTCTGAAGTAAGTATATGATACATTTATAGAATTTATAACATAGATATAAAAAAGTGAATTTGTTATTTAAATCAGATGGTATGCCAAATGATAAAGCTGTCAAGGACAAACAGATAAAATATGCCCTGAATTCTTGATGAATTAATATGGTTAACAATTCAATTAGAAGCAGAGTTAGATTTTCATAATAAGGCAGGGGGATAGACATGTATTAATATTAGAAACAATGTTTCAATACTATGCTTCGTATTGTTTATGGTTATTATATCCATTAATAAATAAATAATTAAAATAAATTATTTTATAGCTACTGTAAATACTGAATGCCATCATAAGATACTTTATGCATCCATGAAATGTTATATTTTACAAGCTAGTGCATCAAATAACTGAATAGTAAATTGAACAGAACAGAATTTCGTAATGAAATACATATAGTATACATATTGTATATTGGAGAAGAATATGAACAGTTTTTTGTAGAAAAATTAAAATTGTACAGAAAATACTGTAATGAACACAAATAACACTAGTTATTTTACATGTAACTCACCTGAGAGAAGTTTAAAATGAAAAGTTTTTATATTGAATTTCTATTATCATAGTTAGTCTCGTCATGGTACAAATGAGTTAAAGAAGATCCTGACGATAATCTCAACAGCACTCACAACAGAGCACTATGTTGAGCATCGACGGACCCCTAGCAAGCCAGAGGTGGGATCAGGTGCCCGGGAGGAGTAAGCATCCCCTGTTGGCTAGCCGCACCCGCCGTCGATGTTAATGCACATTAAGAACACAGTATATAAAATACATGCACTGTCTGACGTTATGTCTATATAGAAAGTGCTATGGCGACCATGTCAGGGAAATATATTCAAAACACTTACTGTCAAACCCCTCGCGGGGAACTTTTTTACGAGCTCCACACGGCAAAGGGCATAAGTGTGACACAAATGAGTTAAAGAAGATCCTGACGATAATCTCAACAGCACTCACAACAGAGCACTATGTTGAGCATCGACGGACCCCTAGCAAGCCAGAGGTGGGATCAGGTGCCCGGGAGGAGTAAGCATCCGCTGTTGGCTAGCCGCACCCGCCGTCGATGTTAATGCACATTAAGAACACAGTATATAAAATACATGCACTGTCTGACGTTATGTCTATATAGAAAGTGCTATGGCGACCATGTCAGGGAAATATATTCAAAACACTTACTGTCAAACCCCTCGCGGGGAACTTTTTTACGAGCTCCACACGGCAAAGGGCATAAGTGTGACACAAATGAGTTAAAGAAGATCCTGACGATAATCTCAACAGCACTCACAACAGAGCACTATGTTGAGCATCGACGGACCCCTAGCAAGCCAGAGGTGGGATCAGGTGCCCGGGAGGAGTAAGCATCCCCTGTTGGCTAGCCGCACCCGCCGTCGATGTTAATGCACATTAAGAACACAGTATATAAAATACATGCACTGTCTGACGTTATGTCTATATAGAAAGTGCTATGGCGACCATGTCAGGGAAATATATTCAAAACACTTACTGTCAAACCCCTCGCGGGGAACTTTTTTACGAGCTCCACACGGCAAAGGGCATAAGTGTGACACAAATGAGTTAAAGAAGATCCTGACGATAATCTCAACAGCACTCACAACAGAGCACTATGTTGAGCATCGACGGACCCCTAGCAAGCCAGAGGTGGGATCAGGTGCCCGGGAGGAGTAAGCATCCGCTGTTGGCTAGCCGCACCCGCCGTCGATGTTAATGCACATTAAGAACACAGTATATAAAATACATGCACTGTCTGACGTTATGTCTATATAGAAAGTGCTATGGCGACCATGTCAGGGAAATATATTCAAAACACTTACTGTCAAACCCCTCGCGGGGAACTTTTTTACGAGCTCCACACGGCAAAGGGCATAAGTGTGACACAAATGAGTTAAAGAAGATCCTGACGATAATCTCAACAGCACTCACAACAGAGCACTATGTTGAGCATCGACGGACCCCTAGCAAGCCAGAGGTGGGATCAGGTGCCCGGGAGGAGTAAGCATCCCCTGTTGGCTAGCCGCACCCGCCGTCGATGTTAATGCACATTAAGAACACAGTATATAAAATACATGCACTGTCTGACGTTATGTCTATATAGAAAGTGCTATGGCGACCATGTCAGGGAAATATATTCAAAACACTTACTGTCAAACCCCTCGCGGGGAACTTTTTTACGAGCTCCACACGGCAAAGGGCATAAGTGTGACACAAATGAGTTAAAGAAGATCCTGACGATAATCTCAACAGCACTCACAACAGAGCACTATGTTGAGCATCGACGGACCCCTAGCAAGCCAGAGGTGGGATCAGGTGCCCGGGAGGAGTAAGCATCCGCTGTTGGCTAGCCGCACCCGCCGTCGATGTTAATGCACATTAAGAACACAGTATATAAAATACATGCACTGTCTGACGTTATGTCTATATAGAAAGTGCTATGGCGACCATGTCAGGGAAATATATTCAAAACACTTACTGTCAAACCCCTCGCGGGGAACTTTTTTACGAGCTCCACACGGCAAAGGGCATAAGTGTGACACAAATGAGTTAAAGAAGATCCTGACGATAATCTCAACAGCACTCACAACAGAGCACTATGTTGAGCATCGACGGACCCCTAGCAAGCCAGAGGTGGGATCAGGTGCCCGGGAGGAGTAAGCATCCCCTGTTGGCTAGCCGCACCCGCCGTCGATGTTAATGCACATTAAGAACACAGTATATAAAATACATGCACTGTCTGACGTTATGTCTATATAGAAAGTGCTATGGCGACCATGTCAGGGAAATATATTCAAAACACTTACTGTCAAACCCCTCGCGGGGAACTTTTTTACGAGCTCCACACGGCAAAGGGCATAAGTGTGACACTTACGTAAAGCTTAAAATCTGGGGATGAATGTTTTTGTCCCTGATAATATTTCTTTATTTCTATATATATGCACAAAGTACAAGAAAATCCTGTATATAAAAAGGTACCCTAATTTACCTATTCTTCCCTGCCAGTACTCATTTTAAACAATAATGTAAGATATGCACTGTAGCTCAATAATATATAGGTGCATGTCACTAAAGCAAAAACGTAACATACCTTAAAAGGAATGATAATAAAAGTGTTTACTTACAGTTTGTAAATTGATTTAAGCTAAAGTTTACATGTATTTCAGTAGTCTTTTACCTTAGGGAGATTTCCCCATTAGTAAATAGGTATATCCCGAAAGCAATTGACAGCAGAGTGATTACGAGTCCGATATGATAGACCCTTACAATCAAAACTTCATTTTTGTGAAGTTGATATGGTAAAGTAGATAGCTTACCCGACTCGTGATTACCAGGTGGAAGCGACCATAGGTAGTGGGTTTGAATCCCTGGCAGGGAAGAATAGGTCAATAGGATACCATGATGTATATATGATTTTCTTGTGCTTTGTATATGTTTATGTCTTATGTATGTATAGTCTGACCAGGGTGACCACAGTTTTGCTAAATGAAATACCCTGAATTTTCCATGATTTTCCCTGACTCGTTTAAGATCTTTCCTGACAGAATGAAAACAAATACTAGTCTCCTATTTTATACTGTTTCATCTTTCAAATATGTATAATTAAAGATCATTAACTGTACGTACACATTTCTAAAAAAATGAAGTTTACATTGCATTTAAAGTGTTCACTGGTGAGATATGTGAGCAAGAAATTTTTTAAGAAAATAAATCAGTAATTAAATGCCTTATTTCTTTTTTCAAATATATATTGAAAATTCCATCAGGTACTTGTTATCTATTTAAACATACACTAAGTTGAAATTCCCTGATTTTTTCCTGATTTCATGAAATTTTCAGATTCCCTGATTATTTCCTGCAGGGACTTATTATTCATTATTTTCCCTGTGTTCCATGTTTTCTAGAGTTAGTGTCAACCCTGTATGACTATCCAAGGTCCATCATAGTAGTTGGATTTTCATGTACTGTTTACTTGGTGCTTTCTGTTTATATCTATATACATGTATAAATACTTATTTCAGGACAAGGGAAGGGAAGCCGAGGAGGCAAAGGAGGGAATGAAAACCCTTTCCCTCCTTAAATTTATCATTTACAATGAGGTAAGGACACAGAAATTTAATTCTAACTTTTATGGAATTTAAAGGCACTACCTTTTATAGTTTAAAAGTAGGTCAAAGGTTAACATTAAGATACTTGGGTAAAAAAGTCAAGATATCAAATGTGAGTCCTTGCTATGAGGTATTCATATGTGAAATATCAAAGCCATACCCTTTGTTCTAAATGAGATATAATCTAGGTTTTATTTTTTTCTTTAAAGCAGGTCAATGTTAATGTCACTAGGTAACAAGTTGAAGTCTTAAATCAAAGGTCTGCTTATGAGGTATCCACATGTAAAATATGAAAGATATACCCTTTGTAGTACAAGAGAAATAGACCAGGATATATTTTTTTACGAATGTAAAATATTATGGTCAACGTCACTAGGTCATAATTCATGGTCCCTTAATGAAAGGTCTGGTAATAAGGTATATACAAGTAAATAATCAAAGCCTTACCATTTTTGATTTAAAAGATTTTAAAAAGTTTTAACTTATTAGTTTGCACCCCCTCCCTTCCATTCACTAAAATATCTCGAAAATGGGATAAAATTTCAAAAACCAGTTATGTATATGATATATTTAAAGGTGTTTCAGGAAGAAATAGATATTATATAAATTGTTATATTAATTTCCTTAAAAATTGAAAAAAGTAGGTCAAAGGACAAAGACAAAGTCAGAAAATTTTGTACCAACACATGTGTCTTCTTAAGATACATATACATGCAAAATATGAAAGACCTTATCATCTCTACTTAAAATTTTATACCCTTCTATTGAAAGCGGGACGGAATGACAGAATGACAGACAAACGGACAGATGAACCAATCGCTATATGTCCCCTTGGTCAAAGACCAGGGGTATAAAAAATATTATCAAATCCCGCAGAAATATAAAAATGCCTCACTATCTGTTCACAAATAGTGTATGTCTGTGTAAGTATAACTGTGAAGGTAGGGTCAAGATTTATTTTAATCTAAAAAGAATAAGAAAATAAAGCCTGTGTTTGTGAAACACGAATGCCCCCGGTGGCATCTTTGTTAGTATAAACGCAATTTTCTGTTGAGTTCGTGAAAGGTCAAAGTAAAGGTGGCGAAATCAAAACTTTTTGCTATCAATGAAATGGTCTTCTCACAAGGAATACACATGTGAAATATGAAAGCCCTTTCACTTACCATTCATAAGTTATGCCCAATGTTAAAAGTTTTTGAAAAGTAGGTCAAAGGTCAAGGTCACGAGGTCAAAAATGTTGGTATCAATGGAAAGGTCTTGTCACAAGGAATACACATGTGAAATATGAAAGCCCTATCACTTACCATTCAAAAGTTATGCCCAATGTTAAAGTTTTTGAAAAGTAGGTCAAAGGTCAAGGTCAAGGTGACGAAATCAAAACATTTTGCTATCAATGAAATGGTCTTCTCACAAGGAATACACATGTGAAATATGAAAGCCCTATCACTTACCATTCAAAAGTTATGCCCAATGTTAAAGTTTTTGAAAAGTAGGTCAAAGGTCAAGGTCAAGGTGACGAAATCAAAACATTTTGCTATCAATGAAATGGTCTTCTCACAAGGAATACACATGTGAAATATGAAAGCCCTATCACTTACCATTCAAAAGTTATGCCCAATGTTAAAGTTTTTAGTTCGGACAAACAGACAGACAAATAGGTCAAAAACTATATGCCCCCGAATCTGTGATTCCGGGGGCATAATAATTATTTCCTAATAACATCCTAACTAAATGTGAAAAAGTATCTATTTAGAATGTTTAAACGTTTAATAATAACAATTATTTTTCAGACCATTACAGAGATGAGGCAAAAAGTAGTGAATGATGATTTAATAGTCTCATGTATTAAGAACCTTAAGTATGATAATAGAAACAGTAAAAATATAACAGGGTTGGAAATGACCAGTTGTCCAATTGTCAATGCCTGTAATAAAGTTAACATAAGTCTTGAATCCCTTTTCAATTGCATGTTATATACCACTGAGTGAAATTATTTTAAGCTGAAGTCTATAGGGACCTTGACCTTTGACTTCGAAAATCAATAGGGTTCATCCTCTCCCTATGGGGAATATTTGTACAAGGTTTGATAATTCTATGATGATTCCTTTGTCTTCTATGCTGTTTACAAGGATTATAAGATCAAGTCAACAGTGACCTTGACCTTTGGCCCTTGACCTTGAAAATCAATAGAGTTCCTTTCCTATGTAAAAGAGATGGAAATGAGAGGTTACCATGGGTGTGTTTTATAATAATAATAATAATAATAATAATAAATACTTTATTTAGAGAAGGTAACCTGATAAGCAGGCATTTACAAAATGTGACAGGGTATTGGTGAATACCCTATCAGAAATTGTGTTCTCCAGCAAGGGGGCAGCCAACTGGTAAAAAGGATATTTCTTACAGGGGATTCGCCGATACCCTGTTAGTTTTTGTAAACAATTAGTATGGTAACCTTGTTCAAATACTTTTGTCAATAATGTACATGGAAATATGTGCTTTTAACGACATTGCCATGGAAACATATGATGCCACAGTGGCGGATCCAGCGCCCCCTTTGCCGGGGGGTCAAGGGGCGAATTTTGCCGATTTTTACTGAAAATGGGCCAAGACATACCTGTTTTTGGAAAATTTTGGGTCAGTGCCGGGGGGGGGGGCGGATGCCCCCTCCGCACCCCCCTGAATCCGCCACTGTGCCAAAGTAAAAACTACAGTGAAAATATTTGAAGTGTTTTTTAACCCTTAACCAATCAAACTTGGTGCTGCAAACAGAGTACATAAGAATATAAATTAACTTAGAATAAATATAATTGTACCATATGTAGTATTTTATCAATAACCAAAATCATTGTCAAATCAGAGATTTCAGAGGCCAAATTTGGTAACTGATTAGAACAAAAAATAATCAAATCACAATCATAAACTGTATGAAAATTGTTATTATGATAAAACAGTAAGTTATACCATACCTTTCTTAAAATACGAAGACTTAATCCATCAACTCTTCTTTTACAGTTATCAGACACTACAGAAGTCAGAATGTCGCGATCGCGACCAAGGACAGATATCTTAGGTATCGCTGTGCGATACTGAACACGAAGTAAGTTGTAATACTGAAAGTTAAAAATAAATATAATTCTAACATGACTGAATTGAGATTTTCTCCCTTTATGTACTTTAGAAGTAGCCTGATGTAAAATCTCTAACAAATTTGTAGTTCACTATTTTAAGCTCTGCCCATGTGTGTCCTATAGAGACTGTACAGAATAATATTAGAATAGAAATAAGGCAACAGAAACTTAATTCTTAGTTTTACGGATTTGCCAACCCTAATTTTACCACAATTGGAAAAAAATAAAATGAACTGATAAATGAACTGATTGTACATTTTTTCCACTCATCTGAATTACTGGTTATTACTTTTCATTCTTACTTAATCTTTATAGTACAAGAATTTTAGAGAATGCAGTTTCGAGAACATGATAAAAAAGCTGAATTAAGATAATGATCATGGCATATTTAAACATGAAATGTTGAAATACACTGATTTTAATTTTATTTTCATTCCCTCCTCCAACACTATTTTGAAAAAATAAAATCCGTAAAACTAAAAGTTAAATTTCTGTTGCCTAAAACTAGCTTGCTGTAAATTGTTGTCCAGTAATTCCCCTAATTCACATGAACTAATAAAATTATTGCCGATAAGCCGTGAACTTCAGATTTATTAACATAAAATTGATAATTAATCAATATTAAACAAATCCAAATGTTACATCATTTAGTTACTGCTTTAGAGATGTATTAAAATTGAATAAATCTTTTACATAAAAGATACATGAAGAAAGTCTCAAGATTTTAGCTAATTATTCAATAAACATTTCAGACACAGTAGTGGTGCGGAAGTAATGAGTTAAAGAAGATCCTGACGGTAATCTCAACAGCACTCACAATAGAGCACCAAATTGAGCATCGACGGACCCCTAGCAAGCTAGAGGTGGGATCAGGTGTTTTATCCCTGATTTGCAAAATTTCCTAAATTCAATTTTCAAAATGTGCATATGAAATTTGGACAGAACAATAAAGAACCCTTTTAAGACTTCAGTTGGAAATTTTCAATAAAATATCATCACTGGTACTTGTTTGGCACTGGTACTTGTAATAAAAATGTGTTCGTGTAAAGTCCTATCTAAAGAGATTAGAGTATGAAGTAATCATTAAAACATGGGATAAAACATCGCTAAAGACGGTATGGCCGGATTGCAAAGTAAGTTTTTGTCACCAACTGGGTCGTCACTAAGTCAAATATTACAGCATACATTGAGAGGTCTTGTCAGAGGCAATCTACATGTATAATATAAAGTTTCTACTGTATACAGTTCCTTAGATTTTGCTTAAACCAGGAACTTGATTTAAAGTCTTTAACTAGGTCAAAGTCCAAGGTCAAGGTCACTAGGTCCAATGTTACGGCATAAATTGAAAAGTCTCGTGATGGGCAACCTAAATGTATAATATAAGGTTTCTACTGCATAAAGTTCCTTAGATTTTGCTTAAACCAAGAACTTTAACCAAAATCTTTAACTAGGTCAACGTTCAAGGTCAAGGTCACTGGGTCAAATATTACTGCATAAATTGAAAGGTCTCAACATGGGCATCCTACATGTATAATATAAAGTTTCTACTGCATACAGTTCCTTAGATTTTGCTTAAACCAGAAACTTTAACATAAATCTTTAACTAGGTCAAAGTCCAAGGTCAAAGTCACTAGGTCCAATGTTATGGCATAAATTGAAAGGTCTCATCATGGGCAACCTAAATGTATAATATAAGGTTTCTACTGCATACAGTTCCTTAGATTTTGCTTAAACCAGAAACTTTAACAAAAATCTTTAACTAGGTCAAAGTCCAAGGTCAAGGTCACTAGGCCCAATGTTACGGCATAAATTGAAAGGTCTCATCATGGACAACTTACATGTATAATATAAGGTTTCTACTGCATACAGTTCCTTAGATTTCGCTTAAACCAGAAACTTTAACCAAAATCTTTAACTAGGTCAAAGTCCAAGGTCAAGGTCACTAGGTCAAATGTTACGGCATAAATTGAAAGGTCTCATCATGGGCAACCTAAATGTATAATATAAGGTTTCTACTGCATAAAGTTCCTTAGATTTTGCTTAAACCAAGAACTTTAACCAAAATATTTAACTAGGTTAACGTTCAAGGTCAAGGTCACTGGGTCAAATGTTACTGCATAAATTGAAAGGTCTCATCATGGGCAACCTAAATGTATAATATAAGGTTTCTACTGCATACAGTTCCTTAGATTTTGCTTAAACCAGAAACTTTAACCAAAATTTTTAACTAGGTCAAAGTCCAAGGTCAAGGTCACTAGGTCAAATGTTACGGCATAAATTGAAAGGTCTCATCATGGGCAACCTAAATGTATAATATAAGGTTTCTACTGCATACAGTTCCTTAGATTTTGCCTCAACCAGAAACTTTAACAGAAATGTTGACGGCAGACGGACAGACGGACGGACGGACGGACATCGTCAATCTATAGACCGGAATTGCTTTGCAATCCGGCCAAAAATTCTTCACTAAAGTACACCATATTTCAAGAAACATATCATCAGATTCATATATTCCCTTTCTAATTATCAAAAAATCATGTGTAACACCAATGTTTCCGTTGGAATCTTTGACAGTAAAACAGCTGAAAAGTAGTTTCACATTTTGAGGTTAAGGCCACAAGGTCAAATTTGGTATCAATGAAAAGTCTTGCTACATGGAATTCATATGTGAAATATCAAAGCCCTATTACTTACCATTCAAAAGTTATGGCTAAAGTTTAAATTTTTGAAATTAGGTCAAAGTCCAAAGTCAATGTAGACAGAAGTAAATAATTTTGGTATCCATGGAAAGGTTTTGTCAGAAGGAAAACAAATGTGAAAAATGAAAGCCCTATCACTAATTACCATTCAAAAGATATGACCAAGGTTAAAGATTTTTCAGACAAACAGAAAAACATATAACAGACAGACTAAAAACTATAAGCCCCCGAATATCCCCATTATGGTTGCACAAAAAGTTTAAAACTGCTTTAAAGGTTAAAAAGAAGATGGCAAGTTGTACCAGTCTTACTCACGGAAAGCTCAAGGGGGGACATAATAAATAGCTGTGGTTTATTGTACAGTAATTCCCTTTGTTCCATATCCAATTTAATTATTACTATGCTGCTTACTCTGGCTCAATGATAAGGTAATTGATTTATTAGACTCAGGGAATTACTGGACAATAAAAAACAGTCAGCTATTTGTCATTTCTTAAGTAAATATACAGATAAATAAAGAAGCATACCTAATTTTTTCTTTTTGTTTTCTTTTCTGTAGATGAAACCTTCCATATCATAATTCCAAGAATTGTAATTCGAGAATTAAAAGGAATTTCTGAAGTAAGTATATGATACATTTATAGAATTTATAACACAGATATAAAAAAGTGAATTTGTTATTTAAATTCAGATGGTATGCCAAATGATAAAGCTGTCAAGGTGTGGGGTAGCTCACTTTGCTCAACCCTGGTTCTTCGAAAAGACAATGAAACAACGTTGGGGTAGCTCACTTTGCTCAACCCTGGTTCTTCGAAAAGACAATGAAACGGCGGCCGAAGAGTTCAACACTTTATTTAATTATTTACAAGATAGTATCGTATACTACGTAGCTGGCGTGCTCTGCTAGGGAGGAGACCTGATGGAAAGTCTAAGGTTTGTGGGATCATGTCCCTTTTATAGTGCCAAAATGAACCAAAAATGTGTTTAATTTCTCCCCCGTTCTCCCCGGAACAGAAAATGAGTTCATATCTAATTTTAGAGAGTTTGCTTAGCCAAAGAAGAAAATGAAAGGTAAACCAAAAGGTTAAGCGTGACGCTTATGTGCAGTGACCATAGCCAATGTCATACCGACCGGTCATCTCCTGGTCAGTATGTACCAATTTTGGATTCTCACGACATACCTTTCGGTCATCGCAGGGGTAACGCCACCTGCATATTAATAAATCATGATGGTACAAAGGCCAAGCAGACATCTCGATTTTATAGCAGACTATTACTGTCATCGGGTGATGAGTCTGGTATGTGCTTTTTGCCTAAAGCTATACCCATTTTCCTTTCCGTACCTCTTGTTTACGTAAATATTTTCGATGCAGGCCAGCTAAGTAATGAATAATTTCAGGTGTTAGTAATCAATGCAAAAGTATACAAAAAGCTGGTAAGTTTCAGTCACGTGAACCTGATAATTTGTTTTGCTTAAACTTCAACTTTTCTTAAATTCTTTTCAAAATTAATAATCGTAATTTAAATTAACTTTACTTTATATAATTAATAAAGTCTTTACAAAATAAATTTAAAAATCAAATTAACTATATTTCATATCATTGTGTCCAAAAACTATTTGTCCTACACTTTATGTCACTGTGTCCGAAAATCTCCCACCAGTGTCCGATCCAGGATAAAATACGGCGGGGGCGCTATTTTACACTCGCCCCACACTTTTCAGACAAATAACTGGCTGAGTTTTTGTCTCACGGCTTCGATCAGTGGCCGTTCCCCGGTAGGCTGTCCATACCCTCCTTCTGTCTCGTACACTGGCGATATTTTTGCATGGTTATCAAATTACTATACACCTGGTGACCAAGCGAGCATGTCCGTTTAAAGGTTATCTAAGTCCAGGGTGATTATAGGCCTGGTATCTATGTAATCCAAGTGTAACATCACTAGATCCTGGTGATTATATATAGCACGGTAGATCACCAAATTGTATATAATAATCATCATTATTTGATTACCTAGTCGTGGTAATCAGTAGCAGCAATCATCATAAATTATATATAAACTGGATACACTGAGTACGACTATACAGGTATAATTATATATATACAAGTCCTTTAGCATGATGGCATGATGGCAGCATCGCCAAGTTTAGGATGGCGGTCTCCTCCATTAAAATAACTTTTATGTTTACCAGCAATGTCATTTCTTTTTTAATTTAAAGCTGCGATAAGATCCGCAATAAGTTTTCAGTGGGCCCCGGCTTTTGGCCGTTACCCTAAAGTTCTGTGGGCCCCGGCTTTTGGCCGTTACCCTAAAGTTCTGTGGGCCCCGGCTTTTGGCCGTTGCCCTTTAGTTGAAACAGTACAAAGTTCACTCTCGGCAGTCGCCCTAACTTGAAATGTTTGCGAGTTCAAGGACGGGATACACCGGCCTTACGTTGTTCGTCGGTCCGTCCTTCTGTGGAGCCGATGGAGCTACAGATTCTTCCTTGCGCATGAGTGCCTTTAGTTCCAGGATATCAATATCATTTCCTGTGCCGGTTAACTGTTTGGTAGAGTTGCTCTTGACACCTCGACGACAAACCCTACACTTATCAAATTTTGATCTATATTTACAAATTAAGAATAAAATTATCCCGATTGTTAAGCCAACACCCAAACCAATAGTAGCAATTGCCCAATTTGGTAAAGTTTCTTTTAAAGGTTCAACATCAAATTTTTGTAGAGATGCGATGAATTTTGAAATTGGAATATTGTCCAACTCTTTTAAGGTGGCTGGTAATGTTGGAATTGTAAAATTTGGCAGAGAGGAGGAAAGAGGTGCCCAAATTTTCAGTTTAGTTTTACTTTAGAGTTTTAAGGAGACTTTTGAAAGGACTTGTTACATCAATTATTGCCTGTGCATGTTTGTTACATTTTACCTATTTCGTTACGCAGTTCTATCCATGGATGTCCAAGGTCCACATTACTTACAAAAATTATGTATCGCTTTCTCCTAGTTACCTTTCTTGATAAACATATTATATTCGAGGTTGTCCAGATAATATAATATATGCAGAAAAATGGCAATCATAATATATTCGAGGTTGTTCAGGCAATATAATAGATTCTGATTAATGACACTCGGCCCTAGATACCACCGACTAACAGGTCTCGTCACGTAGACTTCTCATCCTGTCACCCGTTACGCGCAGGTGCCTTAAGTAAAAGATCATCGGCTACTAGTATTGACGTTCCGGTTCATGTCCGAGGAAACCATTCAGCCCGAAGAGCTGCGTCTCTTCTACCCGTGGTATCTCACAATGAAGGCTGAATCCTGGGTCCCGTGATTTGCTACAACCCCTATTAGAGCGCGGAGATGCGTCCCCCTAAGCCATTGTATAGGACACTCTGACTTATAAAAAATCACTAATTGACCCTAATAATTTTTTGATATTTTGACGCGTCACATTTCGTCACTCGGTATCCGGTTCGGTAGGCTGAATCCATACCTCGTCAATTTCCATATCCCTACTTGTGGCATTAGTCTCGTCTGAAATCTTGTTAGGTCGCTCCGGTGTCCGGTTAGGTAGGCTTCGTCCATACCTCGACTTTTTGCTTCTAGTGTTATAAAGATTTTCCGCGATATTATAATTTATTCTCTGAGGTTTTCTCCACATATTAATCATTTATCCTACACCAGTTTTTCCGCTGTCTTATAACTTTTTCGCCCTTTTCATAATGTCGAAGGGTTACGATTTTAAATTATTTATCTACGGGGTTTTACCCCCTCAAAATTCTACGTTTACCAATATAAATCGTCATCCGAACAGCATTTATTTCACTTTAATACCTATCCAATGCGGAGTGTAGATCTTTATCAGTCCGGTTTACTTTGTCCTTATGAGGTCAAGGTGTCCGTCAAGCGCTTCGATGTTAGATTCATTACCTGTACAAATGTCCGCGTCGGTGCCCTTAGGCGCATTTATGTTTGTATCGATTATGTACAATACTGAAATTCTACGTTTACTTTGTAGTTTCCATTTATTACCTTCAGTTACTCCGTGTTCCAAAACTAAGTGTCCGTTTCTTTTACACTAACTGTATTAAAATTGCTCTGTTTTATAGTTTATTTCATAATTACAATATAAAGGATTTGGATATTATCGTGTCCTGTATCATTCTTAACTTTACATGCCCTTCCCGAGGGAAACGCAATTTTCCGACGTGTTTAACCAGATAAAAAATAAATTGTGAACCTTGTGTAGTTAGAATTCATCTTCCTAAAATAAAATTATTTATCGTTGTTGGAATGACATAAAATTCATGAATTCAGGTATTTGATTTCACTTATACTGTGATTTTATAAATATAACGTTTACTGAATGATTTCAATTTTTCTTTTTAATTTTCCTCTTCTGAAGTTAAGTCAGATGTTCGTCTGTTTTTAAAAGACTTATTTAAGCCCATTTATTTTCGGTTATAATTGGTAGATTTATCGATTTCAGTCATAAAATTCTAGTTACGAGAAGCAAAAATTTAAAAGTTGCAGTTTCTTTCTTTTCTTTTCTTTTTTTTTTTTTGTATTAATTTCTTTTGTGCGTTGACGTTTTCTCCAAAAATAATACGTTTCATAATCATGTCGTTTTTTTTTTTTTTTTTTTTTTTTTTTGGACGTTTATCTTGTTTTAACTTCTTCATTAATTTAACTTCGCTAAATTTTGTCTCTTATTCCTAATTATCTTTATCCATATTTTATATACTATCTTTATCGGACCTGTTACTGGACGGCACCTCTACCTTTACTCCCTGCATTTTGATCGTGGCATTTAAACAACCAAACCGAAAAGCCAGCCCCTGAAAAAGTGTAGGAATTTCTTCAGCCATGTCGTCGAAATATTAAAAAAACAACTTACCGTTGCAATGTCCAGGTCTATACGGTACCAAATCACCAACGTGTGGGGTAGCTCACTCTGCTCAACCCTGGTTCTTCGAAAAGACAATGAAACGGCGGCCGAAGAGTTCAACACTTTATTTAATTATTTACAAGATAGTATCGTATACTACGTAGCTGGCGTGCTCTGCTAGGGAGGAGACCTGATGGAAAGTCTAAGGTTTGTGGGATCATGTCCCTTTTATAGTGCCAAAATGAACCAAAAATATGTTTAATTTCTCCCCCGTTCTCCCCGGAACAGAAAATGAGTTCATATCTAATTTTAGAGAGTTTGCTTAGCCAAAGAAGAAAATGAAAGGTCAACCAAAAGGTTAAGCGTGACGCTTATGTGCAGTGACCATAGCCAATGTCATACCGACCGGTCATCTCCTGGTCAGTATGTACCAATTTTGGATTCTCACGACATACCTTTCGGTCATCGCAGGGGTAACGCCACCTGCATATTAATAAATCATGATGGTACAAAGGCCAAGCAGACATCTCGATTTTATAGCAGACTATTACTGTCATCGGGTGATGAGTCTGGTATGTGCTTTTTGCCTAAAGCTATACCCATTTTCCTTTCCGTACCTCTTGTTTACGTAAATATTTTCGATGCAGGCCAGCTAAGTAATGAATAGTTTCAGGTGTTAGTAATCAATGCAAAAGTATACAAAAAGCTGGTAAGTTTCAGTCACGTGAACCTGATAATTTGTTTTGCTTAAACTTCAACTTTTCTTAAATTCTTTTCAAAATTAATAATCGTAATTTAAATTAACTTTACTTTATATAATGAATAAAGTCTTTACAAAATAAATTTAAAAATCAAATTAACTATATTTCATATCATTGTGTCCAAAAACTATTTGTCCTACACTTTATGTCACTGTGTCCGAAAATCTCCCACCAGTGTCCGATCCAGGATAAAATACGGCGGGGGCGCTATTTTACAAAGGACAAACAGATAGAATATGCCCTGGATTCTTGATGAATTAATATGGTTAACAATTCAATTAGAAGGAGAGTCAGATTTTCATAATAAGGCAGGGGGATAGACATGTATTAATATTAGAAACAATGTTTCAATACCATGTTCTGTATTGTTTATGGTTATTAAATCCATTAATAAATAAATAATTAAAATCAATTATTTTATAGCTACTGTAAATACTGAATGCCATCATAAGATACTTTATGCATCCATGAAATGTTATATTTTACAAGCTAGTGCATCAAATAACTGAATAGTAAATTGAACAGAACAGAATTTCGTAATGAAATACATATAGTATACATCTTGTATATTGGAAAAGAATATGAACAGTTTCTTGTAGAAATATTATAATTGTACAGAAAATACTGTAATGAACACAAATAACACTAGTGATTTTACATGTAACTCACCTGAGAGAAGTTTAAATGAAAAGTTTTTATATTGAATTTCTATTATCATAGTTAGTCTTGTCATGGTACAAGTAAAGCCTAAAATTTGGGGATGAATGTTTTTGTCCCTGATAATATTTCTTTATTTCTATATATATGCACAAAATACAAGAAAATCCTGTAGATAAAAAGGTACCCTAATTTACCTATTCTTCCCTGCCAGTACTCATTTTAAAGAATAATGTAAGATATGTACTGTAGCTCAATCATATATAGGTGCATGTCACTAAAGCGAAAACGTAACATACCTTATAAGGAATGATAATAGAAGTGTTTACTTACAGTTTGTAAATTGATTTAAGCTAAAGTTTACATATATTTCAGTAGTCTTTTACCCTAGGGAGATTTTCCCATTAGTAAATAGGTATATCCCGAAAGCAATTGACAGCAGAGTGATTACGAGTCCGATATGATAGACCCTTGCAATCAAAACTTCATTTTTGTGATGTTGATATGGTAAAGTGGATAGCTTGCCCGACTCATGATTACCAAGTGGAAGGGACCATAGGTAGTGGGTTTGAATCCCTGGCAGGGAAGAATAGGTTAATAGGATACCATGATGTATATATGATTTTCTTGTGCTTTGTATATGTTTATTTCTTATGTATGTATAGTCTGACCAGGGTGACCACAGTTTTGCTAAATGAAATACCCTGAATTTTCCATGATTTTCCCTGACTCGTTTAAGATTTTTCCGGACAAAATGAGAACAAATACTAGTCTATTCTTTCAAATATGTATAATTAAAGATCATTAACTGTACGTACACATTTTCTAAAAAAATGAAGTTTACATTGCATTTAATGTGTTTACTGGTGAGATATGTGAGCAAGACATTTTTAAAGAAAATAAATCAGTAATTAAATGTCTTATTTCTTTTTTCAAATATATATTGAAAATTCCATCAGGTACTTGTTATCTATTTAAACATACACTAAGTTGAAATTCCCTGATTTTTAGCTGATTTCATGAAATTTTCAGATTCCCTGCAGGGACTTATTATTCATTATTTTCCCTGTGTTCCATGTTTTCTAGAGTAAGTGTTAACCCTATATGACTATCCAAGGTCCATCACAGTAGTTGGATTTTAATGTACTGTTTACTTGGTGCTTTCTGTTTATATTTATATACATGTATAAATACTTATTTTAGGACAAGGGAAGGAAAGCCGAGGAGGCAAAGGAGGAATGAGAACCCTTTCCCTCCTTAAATTTATCATTTACAATGAGGTAAGGACACAGAAATTTAATTCTAACTTTTATGGAATTAAAAGGCACTACTTTTTATACTTTAAAAGTAGGTCAAAGGTTTACACTAAGATAATTAGGTAAAAAGTCAAGATATCAAATGTGAGTCCCTGCTATGAGGTATTCATATGTGAAATATCAAAGCCATACCCTTTGTTCTAAATGAGATATAATCTAGGTTTTATTTTTTTCTTTAAAGATGCAGTGTCCCCGAAAATAATTTTTTATTGAAAATGTAAATTTTACTCCATAAGATCTAGACAGAGGAAAAAATGAGCCAGAAAAAAATTTATTTGAAAATATACAGTAACCACTCTAATATCGTCGATTTTATAATAAATAAATCTCCGTATACCTCTATAGTAAAAATTCAATACATTGTAGGTGGCGCTAGTGAAATGAATTAGAACTGCGCACCCCAAATTCAAAATGACGTTTTTAAAGGTCTATAACTGCGAAAGTGTGCGTTAGATTGGCCTGAAAATTAGAATTTGTACAAATGAGAATGTATACTTTCATATTAAAAGAAAGATTTTGCATTACAAAATTTTGTAAAATTAATTCATTTTCAGGGACACCGTCCCTTTAAAGCAGGTCAAAGGTCAATGTTAATGTCACTAGGAAACAAGTTGTAGTCTTAAATCAAAGGTCTGCTTACGAGGTATCCACATGTAAAATATGAAAGATATACCCTTTGTAGTACAAGAGAGAAATAGACCAGGATATATTTTTTTACGAATGTAAAATATTATGGTCAACGTCACTAGGTCATAATCCATGGTCCTCTCATGAAAGGCCTGGTAATAAGGTATATACAAGTAAATAATCAAAGCCTTACCATTTTTGATTTAAAAGATTTTAAAAAGTTTTAACTTATTAGTTTGCACCCCCTCCCTTCCATTCACTAAAATATCTCGAAAAGGGATAAAATTTCAAAAACCAGTTATGTATATGATACATTTAAAGGTGCTTCAGGAAGAAATAGATGTTATATAAATTGTTGTATTAATTTCTTTAAAAATTGAAAAAAGCAGGTCAAAGGACAAAGTCAGAAAAGTTTGTACCAACAGATGTGTCTTCTTAAGATACATATACATGCAAAATATGAAAGACCTTATCATCTCTACTTAAAATTTTATACCCTTCTATTGAAAGCGGGACGGAATGACAGAAAGACAGACAAACGGACGGATGAACCAATCGCTATATGCCCCCCTGGTCAAAGAAATATAAAAATGCCTCACTAGTTGTTCACAAATAGTGTATGTCTGTGAAAGTATGATAACTGTGAAGGTAGAGTCAAGATTTATTTTAATCTAAAAAGAATAAGAAAATAAAGACTGTGTTTGTGAAACACGAATGCCCCCGGTGGCATCTTTGTAAGTATAAACGCCATTTTCTGTTGAGTACGTGAAAGGTCAAAGTAAAGGTGACGAAATCAAAACTTTTTGCTATCAATGAAATGGTCTTCTCACAAGGAATACACATGTGAAATATGAGAGCCCTATCACTTACCATTCATAAGTTATGCCCAATGTTAAAGTTTTTGAAAAGTATGTCAAAGGTCAAGGTCATGAGGTCAAAAATGTTGGTATCAATGGAAAGGTCTTTTCACAAGGAATACACATGTGAAATATGAAAGCCCTATCACTTACCATTCAAAAGTTATGCCCAATGTTAAAGTTTTTAAAAAGTAGGTCAAAGGTCAAGGTGACGAAATCAAAACGTTTTGCTACCAAAGAAATGGTCTTCTCACAAGGAATACACATGTGAAATATGAAAGTCCTATCACTTACCATTCAAAAGTTATGCCAAATGTTAAAGTTTTTAGTTCGGACAAACAGACAGACAAACAGGCCAAAAACTAAATGCCCCGAATCTGTGATTCCGGGGGCATAATAATTATTTCCTAATAACATCTAAATGTGAAAAAGTCTCTATTTAGAATGTTTAAAAGTTTAATAATAACAATTATTTTTCAGACCATTACAGAGATGAGACAAAAAGTAGTCAATGATGATTTAATAGTCTCCTGTATTAAGAACCGTAAGTATGATAAAAGTAACAGTAAAAATATAACGGGGTTGGAAATGACCAGTTGTCCAATTGTCAATGCCTGTAATAAAGTTAACATAAGTCTTGAATCCCTTTTCAATTTCATGTTATTTACCACTGAGTGAAATGATTTTAAGCTGAAGTCTATAGGGACCTTGACCTTTGACTTCGAAAATCAATAGGGTTCATCCTCTCCCTATGGGGAATATTTGTACAAGGTTTGATAATTCTATGATGATTCCTTTGTCTTCTATGCTGTTTACAAGGATTTCAAGATCAAGTCAACAGTGACCTTGACCTTTGACCTTGAAAATCAATAGAGTTCCTTTCCTATGTAAAAGAGATGAAAATGAGTCGTTACCATGGGTGTGGTTTATAATAATAATAATAAATACTTTATTTAGAGAAGGTAACCTGATAAGCAGGCATTTACAAAATGTGACAGGGTATTGGTAAATACCCTATCAGAAATTGTGTTCTCCAGCAAGGAGGCAGCCAACTGGTAAAAAGGATATTTCTGACAGGGGATTCGCTGGTACCCTGTTAGTTTTTGTAAAACATTAGTATGGTAACCTTGTTCGAATACTTTTGTCAGTAATGTACATGGAAATATGTGCTTTTAACGACATTGCCATGGAAACATATGATGCCACAGTGGCGGATCCAGCGCCCCCTTTGCCGGGGGGTCAAGGGGCGAATTTTGCCGATTTTTACTGAAAATGGGCCAAAATATACCTGTTTTTGGAAAATTTTGGGTCAGTGCCGGGGGGGGGGGGCAGATGCCTCCTCCGCACCCCCTGAATCCGCCACTGTGCCAAAGTAAAAACTACAGTGAAAATATTTGAAGTGTTTTTTAATACTTAAACAATCAAACTTGGTGCTGCAAACAGAGTTCATAAGAATATAAATTATCTTAGAATAAATATAATTGTAACATATGTAGTACAGTGATCGGGATAGGCAATCAGGTGAATGTGACAATGGCCCCATATCCTAGAACATCAATGTGCCATTTGCAAAATGAATGTGCCATTGTTGAAAATGAATGTGCCATGAGAAATTTGCAAAAAAAAAAAAACCCAAACAAACAAAAAGAACATTGAAATGTCTAGACAGGCTTTTCTGCACTTACACATGGGAAATAGGGGGACGCATTTGAACCAAACAGTCTCAAAGGATTGTCTTAAAAATTCCTTGCATGCTTTCCTGAATTGATAATTCAAAACATACTGAACCCCCCCCCCCCCCCCAAAAAAAAAATTGCACACAAACTCTGCTGTAAAAATACGTACAGTACATCCAAATCTAATGACAAAACTTTTTATGAAACTTGCGTTTTGTGTACAAACTAAGTTCACGAATCATCTTAACTGGTAAATTCCATTTGTACGTACATTTGAAATAGGGATTGTTGCAATAGGAAATGATGGTTTTGAATAAATGACACTTTCAAATCACTGTCTGGTGTATCAATTGATAAGAAAAGTAAACAAATTAAATCGTATGCAGAACTTTAAATAAGTGAATATGGTGAAGTCATCACCTTGTTGAATAAAAGAACGGAAGATTTCCATAATTAGCTTAAAAATCTAATGCGCCACATTGGCGCACTAAGTAAAATTTAAATGTGCCATTTTGGAATTAAATGTGACTATGGCGCAGGGCGCATGCTTATCCCAATCACTGGTAGTATTTTGTAAATAACCAATATCATTGTCAGTCAGAGATTTCAGAGGCCAAATTTGGTAACTGATTAGAACAAAAAAATAATCAAAGACATTGAATACTTGCTTGAAGTATAAAAACATATAAAATTTTATGCACCTAACAATGTAGAATATCAATATAATTTCACCAATAAAATGTTAAACGTCTTTAAATTCAATAGCATCATTTAAAATCTGATAAATTTACAGCATCGACCAGACATGCACGTTTCGGGTACTAAACCCTCGTCAGTGATCCTCAGTCTAAACAATGTTGTATGGCCAAAAAGTATGAACATTATTATGATTGTCCGAAAATGTACCAAAAGATGTAGAAGAATGGGTGGGATATGATGCTACAGGACCCACGTTTTAGAAATTTCAAGAAATTTTGTAACAGAAAATTTCAAATGCGTGAAAGAGACAGACGATCAACCGAAGTTGATCGAACTTGGCTACATGTGCCCTCGGGGACTCTTCGTCCACCAGCAGTGACAACTTGACTTTGATTTATTGGATTTTAAAGGAATTTGTATAGAAAACTTAACATATTGTATAAGATATCACATAGCGTATTGCAGTCAAAGTAGTAAAAGGGAGTAGAAATATTCAGGGTTTTTCCATTAATACAATCAAATCACAATCATAAACTGTTTTAAAATTGTTATTATGATAAAACAGTAAGTTATACCATACCTTTCTTGAAATACGAAGACTTAATCCATCAACTCTTCTCTTACAGTTATCAGACACTACAGAAGTCAGAATGTCGCGATCGCGACCAAGGACAGATATCTTAGGTATCGCTGTGCGATACTGAACACGAAGTAAGTTGTAATACTGAAAGTTAAAAATAAATATAATTCTAACATGACTTAATTGAGATTTTCTCCCTTTATGTACTTTAGAAGTAGCCTGGTGTAAAATCTCTAACAAATTTGTAGTTCACTATTTTAAGCTCTGCCCATGTGTGTCCTATAGAGATCGTACAGAATAATATTAGAATAGAAATAAGGCGACAGAAACTTAATTCTTAGTTTTACGGATTTGCCAACCCTAATTTTACCACAATTAGAAAAAAATAAAATAAACTGATAAATGAACTGATTGTACATTTTTTCCACTCATCTGAATTACTGGTTATTACTTTTCATTCTTACTTAATCTTAATAGTACAAGACTTTTAGAGAATGCAGTTTAGAGAACATGATAAAAAAGATTAATTAAGACTAGATGGCTACTGTTGCAAGCAACAGACGGATTCCTCCTTTATTAGACCTTCCTCGGAACTGAAGTGTTAAAATCCGAATAAAGAAGATGGAAAAAAAGAATAGTTGCTTTAGTACCATGTTGACTTCAGCAAATGAGTCAAAAGAGCTTATGTCTAATTTTGGACTCTTATTTATTTATCAACAAACAAAATAGAAGAAAAAAAAATAATAAATACCTTTTATGTTTACGAAAGCTTAAAATTCCATGCTCAATCAAGATCTAGTTCTTTACAATGACTTTCTCAAAACAGAATTGCACAATAATTTTGCAATGAGATAATTTCTATTAATAGAAAATGACAACAACATGTAACTACTGATATGTAATGCTAATAAGAAAAAAAAAGAAAGAAACAGAGAACAAGAATAAAAGAGTTATCTATCTTACTATGTAAAATTCACATTAAAAGTACTACTTGTGTGACGAAAAATAGTTAGGGACAAAATCCTGTGAATTCTACAAGAGTAAATGTTTGTTATGACCTTGAAAAAGTTTATTTTACCTTTAACCAAGGTCATGGATGAAAGATAAGCATTTGAGTTTATTCTCATCAAGATTCCTTTTCATCTAATCAAAGCTCAATATTTTATCAACAAAAGTCTGTTGTGACCTTGAAATCGAACAGATGACCTTGGGTCAAGGTCAAGGTAAAAGGACTTGATGCAAGGAATATTTGCACCAAGTTTGAACTGTCAAGGACAAATGGTCTTTGTTCTAAAGGCAAAAATTTGTTGTGGCCTTGAGAATCAAAATTTGACCTTGGGTCAAGGTCAAGGTTAAAGGGCTTGGCTCAATAATTGTATTTATGAAGTTTGAACTGTCAAGGTCAAATAGTCTTTGTTCTATAGGCAAAAGTTTATTGTGACCTTGAGAATCATAATTTGACCTTGAAACTAGGTCATCATCAATGACTACCTATAAGTAGCCTACCATCCAAGTTTCAACTCAAAATCTCGAAAACTGTAGGAATTGGCACTGTGCCAATTTAAATGTCCATTTTCAACTCAAAATAGCGCGAAAACCGTAAATATTTCATCAAGCATGTAAGCGTATAAAAGTTTGCAAATTTTCCAAAGAATGATATAAAACAAATGTCGTTCAAATCGTGTGATTAATATAGAAGTTAAAAGAGTTTAAAGATTTGACCTTTGATGACATCTAGCGAGGGCATTGGTGAACTTATCGACAAACAAAACATAGTTTAAGAAGATCTTTGTCTGCTCTTTCTAATGGTACCATTCTTTTTGCTCTGTGTTGAAAGACCTTTGAATAAAGTGTCTGGAAACGGAAAGGGGTAAGAATAATAAGAATAATAATAATAAGAATAAAGAAAAGACATTGCAATAACAGAAAGGATTCCGACGGAATAGTCGGAATCCTTAATAATGATCATGGCATATTTAAACATGAAATGTTGAAATACACTGATTTTAATTTTATTTTCATTCCCTCCTCCAACACTACTTTGAAAAAATAAAACCCGTAAAACTAAAACTTAAATTTCTGTCGCCTAAAACTAGCTTGCTGTAAATTGTTGTCCAGTAATTCCCCTAATTCACATGAACTAATAAAATTATTGCCGATAAGCCGTGAACTTCAGATTTATTAACATAAAATTGATAATTAATCAATATTAAACAAATCCAAATGTTACATCATTCAGTTACTGCTTTAGAGATGTATTAAAATTGAGGAAATCTTTTACATAAAAGATACATGAAGAAAGAAGAAGATTTTAGCTAATTATTCAATAAATATTTCAGACACACTAGTGGTGCGGAAGTAATTATCCCTAATTTGCAAAATTTCATATATTCAATTTTCAAAGACAATTCAGAACCCTTTTAAAACTTCAATTGGAAATTTTCAATAAAATATCATCACTGGTACTTGTTTGGCACTGGTGAGAATCTCTACAAGCAGGTTGTAGGGATCCCTATGGGTACTAATTGTGCGCCTCTTGTTGCAGATTTATTTTTATTCACGTATGAAAAAGAATTTATCCAAAATCTTCAAAAACAAAGAAAACATGATGATGTGAAATGTTTCAATGATACTTCTAGGTACCTGGATGATATCCTTACTATCGACAATCCTGTTTTTGAAAAGTATAAAAATGTCATTTATCCACAGGAACTGACTCTAAACAAGGCGAACGTCACAAACACAGAAAAACCATTTTTGGACCTGAATATCAAAATTATTAATGGAGAGATTCATACAAGGGTGTATGACAAAAGAGATGACTTTGGATTCAATATAGTAAATTTTCCCTGGCTTGACGGTGATGTTCCTAGATTACCGTCTTATGGTATCTACATTTCGCAGCTCATCCGGTATGCTAGAGCATGTACTGATGTTTTGGATTTTCATGATAGAAATTTACAAATAACAAAGAAACTTTTAGGTCAAGGTTTTCGCTTTCACAAACTTGTCAAGACATTCTGGAAATTTTACAAAAATTATTGTCAACTACTTTTGAAATTCGGACCCATACAAGCAACAGAGTATATTACTTTGGGTATTTCGCAACCTGCATTTTATGGTGACATGATCAACAAAATTAGAAGGATCAAAGGTAGACAGAATTACTATCGAAAATGCGTCAGAATCATCAAACGCCTCTTATACCGTGGATATGATCCTAATGTCACCAGACGGACACTAGGCTTGGTACTTGACCAATCTACAGTCTTGTACCAGCGCATCCTTAATACTTGCACGCTGACTGACTGTGACGACGGGACTCCATGACGGGCCCTGTCCAAACCTCTTTAGAGAAGACAGGGCCCCGACCACCTGTCCTCTCTGAATGTCAGTCGGACTTCTCGGGTGATAACATACGTTAGCTCGCTACAGCCGGCAGAGCACAGGTCGTATTACGGATGCCCTCTTTTTATATCAATTTACATATTCATCTGTGTTGCTTGGGCCCCTACGTCTTGCGGTCTTGTTTGTGTGTGGTCATCTGACAGTGAGGAGGTTGTTTTACACCACAATTGTACGTTCTTCGAGACCTCTGGGTAATCGGAATAGTGGGAGGGTTGTGCGCACGTAATCCAGGATAACCACACCGTCTGCTACTGACGAGGCAGATGGCCGTCCTAAGTCGGCACCGTTTGCCCATTGGTCTCGTTGGTTTATGTGAAGTCATTTGTGTTTTATGTTTTTCTGTGATTTGACGTTCATTGTACTACTGCGTCTCTTTCTGTGCGTGTCATTTTTGTGTTTTACAGTGGGTGTTTTGGGAGGTTGCTGTTGATGCTGCAACTAGGTGTTGTTGGAGATCCCCTCCTTTTTTTGTAATAAAAATGTGTTCGTGTAAAGTCCTCTCTTAAGAGATTAGAGTATGAAGTAATCATTAAAACCTGGGAAAAATCTTCACTAAAGTACACCATATTTCAAGAAACATTATATCATCAGATTCATATATTCCTTTTCTAATTATCAAAACAAACATGTCTTTGTCAAACACCAATGTCCCCGTTGGAATCTTTGACAGTAAAACAGCTGAAAAGTAGTTTCACATTTTGAGGTTAAGGCCACAAGGTCAAAGTAGGTATCAATGGAAAAGACTTGCTACATGGAATTCATATGTGAAATATCAAAGCCCTATCACTTACCATTCAAAAGTTATGGCTAAAGTTTAAATTTTTGAAGTTAGGTCAAAGTCCAAAGTCAATGTAGACAGAAGTAAATAATTTTGGTATCCATGGAAAGGTTTTGTCAGAAGGAAAACAAATGTGAAAAATGAAAGCCCTATCACTAATTACCATTCAAAAGATATGGCCAAGGTTAAAGATTTTTCAGACAAACAGAAAAACATATAAACAGATAAAAAGACAGACAGACTAAAAACTATAAGCCCCCGAATATCCCCATTATGGTTGCACAAAAAGTTTAAAACTACTTTAAAGATTAAAAAGAAGATGGTAAGTTGTACCAGTCTTACTCACGGAAAGCTCAATATAATAAATAGCTGTGGTTTATTGTACAGTAATTCCCTTTGTTCCATATCCAATTATATTATTACTATGCTGCTTACTCTGGCTCAATGATAAGGTAATTGATTTATTAGACTCAGGGAATTACTGGACAATAAAAAACATTTATTAGACTCAGGGAATTACTGGACAATAAAAAACAATCAGCAATTTGTCATTTCTTAAGTAAATATACAGATAAATAAAGAAGCATACCTAATTTTTTCTTTTTTTTTTCTTTTCTATAGATGAAATTCCATATCATTATTCCAAGAATTGTAATTCGAGAATTAAAAGGAATTTCTGAAGTAAGTATATGATACATTTATAGAATTTATAACATCGATATAAAAAAGTGAATTTGTTATTTAAATTCAGATGATATGCCAAATGATAAAGCTGTCAAGGACAAACAGATAAAATATGCCCTGAAATCTTGATGAATTAATATGGTTAACAATTCAATTAGAGCAGTTGCATTTATTTTACTTCTTACTTTACTTCTACTTTTACCTCACCTCTACGCTTCAGTGGTCACTGCGGTTAGGGATTAGGCCGTGGTATTTAAAATTCGTTTTCCATCCTGGTGTTTTAAAAAAAGACACCCTCCAGTTAGGCGAAAGCACACAAACATACAATTTTTGTATTTTTGTCAATGACATGTATTATTCTGAAATTTTATTTAAGGCACATATCCACTGTACAAGTCAGGGGAGACGGGAATGTGAGCCATTATTAAGTCTTGGTTTAAATAGATCCATTTGAGCCGTTTGTCATTTCGAGTAATACAGCCGTAGTGGAACTTTTTTTCAGTATGACAGGATACCTTTGGCAATCTCGAATTAATTGTGAGTGTATGCTTTTTATCTGGTATTTTGTCTCGAAAGGTACCAGTCCGCACACGTTAAACAGAATATTTCACAGCCATGGCTTTACATTGTTCAATACACACCTGTCCTGAGGCGATCCAACTACAGTTACCTTTTTAAAGCTGACCTGTCACTTTTTTACCATTTAAATGTGAAAGTATAATCATCAGACGGACGGACATGCAGACGGAAAGACCATTTATTTATGTAGCAAAAATTACAATGCTTAATGTTTCTTCGTCCGAAAAGGGGAAATTTACATAAAATGTACCCGTAAGTTTTCTGTCTAAGATATGAAATGTACCCGCAAAACGTCAGGGTAGGTCAGCTTAAAAAGTTAACTGTAGTCGTCAATACTCGAGACCAAGATTATGTAACCCCTAACCGCAGTGACCACTGAAGCGTAGAGGTGAGGTAAAAGTAGTGGTAAAGTAAACTAAATGCAACTGCTCTATTGGTCCTGCTGTATTTTTTGCATTAAGTTTCGTTTACCCTTTTTAAGCTTCGACACTTGGTCTTAAAATCAAACTCCCCGTCATGCAGAGGTCTGGAAACGTGGGCATTTTGTCGTCACCAACATTGGTCTAAGGGCCGTCGACGACCTGTGTCTCAGTAATAACATCAGTAATCACTGTATCTGTGAAACCCCCCCCCCCCCCAAAAAAAAAACATTTACGTCATTAGTTTAAAAGATCACATATAATTCCTATTGTCCATGCTGTAAATTTATCAGATCTTAAATGATGCTATTGGATTTGAAGACGTTTAACATTCCTCTTAAAATGGTTTGTTGATGAAACAAGGACTTTATTTAATGAATCCTGCTACGTTTTTCGGTACATTTTTGGACATATTTTCACTCTTTGGCCATATTTCATTGTTTAGATTGAGGATAACGGACGAGGGTTAAGTACCGAAACGTGCAAGATAGTGTACATGTTTAATATGCGAGTTATGGTCTCTACAGCTATTGACCAGTACAAATGTGATAAGCGTTGTCAAAGTAACAACTGCCCATGCTGTAAATGTATCTGCTCTTAAATGATGCTATCGAATTTGAAGACGTTTAATATCAGAACTCAATTACTTACCTTAAAGGGACAGCGTCCCTGAAAAGTAAATAATTTACAAAATTTTGGAATACAAAATTGTTCTTTTCTTAGGCACGGCCCATTTGATATTCAGGGGGGGGGGGGGGGGGGGGGGGGGCTTGGGTTTTTTCGAAAAAAATAATTTTGCTCTCAATTTTGATGAAAAAAATAAATTTGCTTATGGTGTGACAGAAAAAAAATAATCTTGCTCTTACAAATAATCTGAATTTGAAGAATTACCATAAAATTTCGCTAAAATTCATGATAATTTTTCAGCTCGCTTCGCTCGCCGCACTTTACAAATTTTTGGCTCGCCATAGTATTATATCAAAACATTATTTACCTATGGCAATGTTCATATATTTGAAGACATCAAAAGTTATACATATATGTGAATGAAAAAAGGGCTTCCATAAAAGCTTAAACATATCATCAAAATTTTTGTATTGCTATTAATACATGTTGCATGTATCCCATAGAGTCTAATTTTATGTTCTTTTAAGCTTGGAAGAAGAACTTCAGTTATTCACCAATTAACATATATTAGTAACATTTAAAAATTTGTCTAGGAGACCTTCCCCTCAGACCCTCTTATACATGTTATATACATGTACCTTATATAAAATATTGAGAATTGTATAAAAGTCTTTTATCTCTCTGTTTAAAAGAGAATTGAATACTAGCATAAAAATATACTAATATTATATTAATATTTAAAGTTTTGAGTAAAAATATAAATAATTTCTATTGATAAAACACAAACATAAACTTTAAATATGTGCATCACTTTGTTAAAAAAAATTCCTTGCTCCAACTTTGCAAGAAAAAAATAATTTTGCCCCGGTCCGGGGCGAAAAAAATAATCTTGCTCAGACAAAAAACCCAAGCCCCCCCCCCCCCTGAATATCAAATGGACCGTGCCTTATGAAAGTATACATTCTAATTTGTATAAATTCAAATTTTCAGGCGAATCTAACTCATACATTCGCAGTTTTAGACCTTTAAAACGTAATTTTGAATTTGGGGTGCGCAGCTCTAATTCATTTCACTGGCGCCAACTGCAATGCATTGGGTTTTTTTAGAATAATTAAAAAATCGACAACATTAGGGTCGTTACTGCATAATTTTCAAATAAAACTTTTTATGGCTCTTTTTTGCTCTTTCTAGACCTGATGGAATAAGTTTTACGTTTTCAATAAATTTTTTCAGGGACACTTTATCTTTATGTGCATCGACTTACGCATACCATTGGCATAAACATCCGGTCAAATATGGCTGCGCCCATAAACGTGGCGAGATTGGTGGTCTCCTAAATGCAACGGCAACGTAAAAAAGCGCTAAAGCTTGTATCGTGCACATTTACGTAGGAATACATTTTAAAGAGTTAAAGATCCTGACTATAATTTCTACAGCACTAACAATAGAGCTCAAAATTGAGAATCAACGGACCTCTGGCAAGCCAGAGATGGGACCATGTGCCCGGGAGGAGTAAGCTTCCCCTACTAGCTAGCCACATTCGCCGTCGATGCTCACGCACGATATGGAAAACAATATAAAATACATGCACTTGTCATGTTACATTGTCAGGGAAAAAAATCGAAACACTTACCGTTAAACCCCTCGCGGATGTTTTATCCTGATTTTGTATGCCTTCGGTGTGTATTGGGATATGATGATTATCCATATTTGTCATTTATTTGGTGCAATTGCTCTGTTCATGCTCATCTGTAAAAGTAACATTTTATCAAATATAAAACAAAGTCATTTCTCTTTTCTTATTTCTGGTTACCGGCTTTAATGTTGGTCAAACGGGATAAAGAGGGTCAGATGTACCTTACTGTGTGCCTCTTATGATGCCCCAGTTAAATGCCAGTTCATAGAAATGACGAAATTTAATATTGTTTATAACGAGGGGAATATGTTGCGACATCTCAAAGAGAAAGGACACACGCGTATCCATACAATAATTAAACCGATACTGGACACAGGGAACTCCGAACTCATCATAATACAATTTTTAATGTAAAACAGGCTGACGAAACTTTGCAGAAAGTGAATGGTTTTAAAGGAACAATTTGTTTTATGCTTGTACCAACTTTTGACTTCATCAAAAGCATATCGATATACTATATGCACCAGTTACTACAGTACTTGGAGTTACAAAATAGTTTTTTTTTTTATTGTGGCACAGATCTAACACAGCATCAGTCGAACGGATAACTACATTAAACCACAAAACAATATAGCTCGTGTACCTAGGAAAATGACTAAGCAATACAGCAAATTGAAAGCATCAGAATGGAGATCATTCCAGCTGTTCTGCAGTATCCCATGTATGTTTTGGTCTGTTACCTCCACCCTTCACCATTTGAACCATCCAACCACAGAATATGATTATATCTTACGAAATGGAAGTAACTGTATGTAACAATTCTACCGAATTTTTGCATTTTTGTTTGTTTGCTTTGGTTCCTGTTTTATCCTAATTTTGTACGTCCTCGGTTTATGGTTTTCTGAATGAATTTTTGATTTTGTTCTGCGTTTGGGGATATTGTCATTACCGATATTTGTCATCTATTTCAACCATTTCCTTCTCCTTGACCATGCAGAACACATCTTTCTAGGTACTTAAATCCATGAAAGTGACTTTGAGTATGCTCAACGATTTGTTGCCAAATGAGTCAGATGTATGGCAAAAGACATGTCAAGAGCGTCAGCATCCAATATGCTTCTTCACCGTTCGGACCTCTTTGGACAACATCCCTCTTTTACTCTGAGAACCTAAACGGAGAACTGAGAAAGTTTATAAAAGGATCCCAAAGGTTGGATGTGCAGCTTATCATTATGGAATCAAGTGACAGTGACCGAAGAAGTGGTAGAGAGGAGAGGAAGAAGGAGGAGAATAGAAGGAGCGAGAGGAGAGAAGGAAGATAGAAGAGGGGAAGAGAAAGATCGAGTGCAGAAAAACTAATAAGGGAAATTGATACTATCCTAGATTGAAAATTTGCAGATGAAGTGAAGAGTGTGCAGGGGAGAAGAAGAGTAAAGGAAGAAAACTTCAAACCAATTAATTCTGCACCACACACGTGTTTCGCATATTAAATTCTCATCAGTGACGTTTCCAGCCAAGTGCTTTTCACAAGGGAGCTACCATTTTATTTTTATGGAGGGGGGAGGGGAAGCAGGAAGACTGTTGTCAGCCGGAAATATTTTTTCGGCAATTTTAAGAGTCGGATGTTTTCGCCGTCAATTCGAGCCGGATTGTGAAATGTTGAAAATTACTTAAGTTAAAATAATTCATCTCTTTTGTCATACCCATTTGTATAAGCAATGGTGTGTTGGAAAAGTTTTCTGTACCATGTCAAACATGGATAATAAGCCTATCCCTGTATACAGCGCAAAATCGACAATTCAGAAACCGAAGGCATACAAAATCAGGATAAAACAGGAACCAAAGCAAATAAACAAAAACCTCCACCACATGAAATGAAGCGAACTCATAATATGGGAGTGAGACCAGGAGACCATATATGACTGACGCTTGTTAGTATATATTATTACAAGTATTTCATTATTTACCTCTTGCGGCATCATAGGATTAAGTATTCATACACATTTTTTTCACAATGATGATGGTTCTTGAAACATTGCACAGCGCTTTTGTTTGCTCTTTCATCTTTCATCGAATGACATAAAGACACACACTCAGGTCGGTACAGATGTGTCCTGTGCATGGGACAAACCACGCACATCATCATGCCCCGTCAACATTGAAGATATAAAGACAAGCCGAAGTTTTTTTCATTTTCTTCATAAAATTACGTATTTGTATTGGCGTCCAAAAAAAAGAACCATAGTTAAAATTTTGAAAGGTAAGAGGGTTCACCAGGAGCAATTCAAATGCAAGACAATTGAGAATGTTAAATGAGGTATTTCTGTTTATTTTTCCGTTTACTCAAACTAGGATAACTCGAATTTTCGCTTAAATCGAACTATCTTTAAATGTCCCGTTTCTCATTCATTGGTTTCTATGCATTTTTAAACTCGAATTCCGATTACTCGAACTTTTCGTTAAGTCGAACTAAGTTTTATGTCCCATTAATTCATTTTACATTGAACATTCACATCAAAGAGTCGAACCACATATATATTTTAATTCTTAAACAAAAATTAATTAGTTATAAGGAGATCGGTAGGCAGATAATTGATCCTTTCTTGCTATGGAGTTGCAATACATACATGAAAGGTAGCTTGAAAGTTAAAAGAAGACAACACAAACGTTTGTGAATGGTGATAGAGAAAGGGACAACAGTGTTATTCAAAAATCGATTGTTGGTCATGCACTCAGTCGAACTTTTTGAGATTGTCCCTTGAATTTCGACTTACCGAGAGTAGAATATATATATATATATATATTTATTTTCATTCTTTCATTTTCGATGTAAGTTGGAAAAAATTACATTAGTTTGTATCAAAACCTTTTAATCCATTCAATGAAAAAAAAAAGTTTCGCATTACGTGTAATGATTATATTCATAATTATCAATTACTTTTTAAAATCATGTTTCATTTTAGTTGAAAATATATTCGCTTTTGAAAAAGTTTATTATACACTTTTCCTTTTAAAACTTTATTTCTTATATTCTTTTGATTATCAAGCCATTGTTCATACACGATCAGAATTATCTGTTTTTAAGTCAAATGTAGTCCCGGATCTTCCTCTTAGTTTACCTCTTGACTTAGACAAATATCGCAACCCATAGAACTTTTAGTTTTCCCCGTTAGCGCTTCTTTACATTGTTAAGTTTGACTCGCAGTTCATATTAAGATTATGTTCAATTGCTTCTTTTTGAGATCTTCCCCCTTCTGTTTGAGCTCTTTTCATTGATAACTTTGACTCGCGTTTGGACATTGTGGAAACTAGCCTCTTTGGCATAACTAATCTAGTGTTGTTTCTATACATTAATATGTTTCTACATGTACACAGGGAGAGATAACCCAAAGCAATTACGATTTTGGAAGAGCTCTAACAGGCAAAACGTGCAGGTATCGTCATCATATGGGGACGAAGAAATAGTGTCGTTTTATATCAAGAGTTGAAAATCTGCAACCATATCAAAGACGCCCTCATCATCAGACGAAGACGAAAAAACTTGCGAAGAACGACGTTAAGTGTTACCCATCTACAACAAATCACCAATTATCATAAATTCAGATAGCGACAAAATTCTCCGCTCATCTCGTCATGCGATTGTTACTAAGGAACGGGGTATAATCATGGCGACACATCGCTACCCATACACCAACGTAGTACTTTAACGTGGAATAGCAACAAAAGAAATTGCGAAAATCTGATAATTAAAATAAAAACAGCGAGAAAACTGAATATATGCCATGACGTATATTATTTTTTTCATTTTCATAGATGTCAAATCACTTGGACAACCAAAGGATTTACTTTGCGATGCATGCGGTGTTTGGACTTTATCCTGCACAAACTCTGATCAATCAATATATAAGGAGTTCTTTAAGAGTGGTATTGGGGCCGTTACACATCGATTGCAAAAATGTTTAGATAAAGGGGATTATGTAGAAACAATGCAAAATATCTGATAAAATTCGAATATTTCAATGCGAGGCTCATAATACATAAATCAGCCATCGTATAACAGATCCTCTACTGGAAATCAATGATATGTGTAAAGAGCAATAAAGGAATCCCTCTCATTCATTTGTTCGGGAAGTGATCGCCACTCCGGAAATAAATTTTTGGCAACAGACCAGCAGCTATAAGATGGTAGAGCGCTTTTGCACAAGCATGAAAGCTTCTCAATATTAGGTGTAGACGTCAATTACATTGTAGGAGACAATTACTTAACATTAACAACGTATAGATATATAATGCTGTCGAATGAAAAAGGTATACATCCAGGATTTCTTGGCCTAGCACTTATTCACCAAAAGAAGCATTATGATTCATATTTCGCCTTGTCATCAACGATGAGAGAATACAAACAATCATTGCAAAATAACATTAGTCCACGGAAGCGATGACGAGAAAAATCATTGCGACGCCTTTGATACATGCTTTAAAAGAAGACCCGGTAACAGTATTCGCACGATGCGAAACTCAAAGACGAGCGAAGGAAAAGGAAGGAAAGTATTTAATGGATATAAGGGTTTGAGAATCGGACATAATAAAAACTATTTGTGATTCACATCCGAACGCATTATTAATATGCGGGAGAGGAAATGACATAAATGTTGATAGCTCACCGAGCGACATTTTTTCATAGCATTAAAACTTTAACATTGATGCTTGAATCAAAAAGATTGAAAAAAATATATGTATATGTGAAATTTTAGAAAGAGGTGACGTTACGAAATCCAAGGGATTAACCGTTGAAAACAGTCCTGCAGGTCTTCCAATATCTTCGAGATATCTGCAAAAAGAAGCTTCTAGAGAGCCCGATGAAGCTGGGAGGTAACAAGAGAATCGTAGAGATAGACGAATCACTCTTCCGCCATAAGCCAAAGTACCACAGAGGTCGCCAGTACTTGTCCAGCCATTAGCTATTTGCAACTAGTGGAAAAGAGAGACGCTTAAACCCTTCCTTTCATTGCCAGAGTAGTACAGCCTGGATCCATTGTACGATCAGACCAGTGGCGTGCATATAGCCGGACAGGCGAGCTGGGATACCAACATCAGACTGTTAACCATTCCCTAAATTTTGTTGATCCAGACACTGGCGTTCACACCCAAACAATCGAGTCGTACTGGGGCAAATGCAAGGCACGACCTAAAGGCATGAGGGGCACGACGGAGGCAATGATGCCATCCTACTTGGACGATTTCATGTGGAGGGATAGATATTGAGGGGAACAGAAACTGCATTTACCAACATTAAATTGAAAAGTCCTTGCTGCATATTTTCGCCACATAGCAATCTGTTTCATAGGAAAACCTGGAAAAGAAATGATTTTAATTAATATGTCCTCTCTGTATACATGATAAAAATGATACTGGTGTTACCAGCATTGTTAGGTAAAGATACTGAAGAAATACTGGAACAATACAAGAAAATTGATTTAATCAAGTATTCTTATGAATACTGGTATAACCAGTATCCGTGCCGGAAAGTACAATATATCAATTAAAAACTAAGGATTATTTACAAAGACTTGTTTATTTCGCTGCATAACAATAAGTACCCCAGCGATTTTGTTGTGGATGGTGTCCATTAAAATTAAGACGGTGTTGTGGACCGACCTGTCCTCAAGTCGAACCCAAGGATGCGCGGCGAACTTGCGCAGAGAACCCCAACAGCTCGACAGCGTTTGTGCTTTGATCCTAGCGATTAACTGGTCTGCCGACTGAACTCCACGCAAGTCTGCATATATTGATTGTTATTCTAGTCTTTATTGCGTTCTTTTAGTTCCCTGTTAGTCAGAGGCCACTTTACTGGCGACGAGGATGGGATACGAACCCACGCGGGGACACCCCAATGGATTTCCACCCGTGACATGACCTCTGGGGCCATTCGTGCCCTTGGCCCCCTGGACACTACTAGGCCGGTGGATGACCCCGGATCCTTTTCTGCATTTGGCCATCTGGGCTTTGATTTCGGGGAGTCTGAAGACCTTTGGAAAAAGAGCCTCATTCTTTGCTCCGCCCTGGACACCCTGCCCCGCCATACCCCTGTACTGATTAGTGCCTTTGATGCGTCACCCCACGCCTGCCATCATATGGCCAATAAGCGGGTCTTGGAGGCCATTAAATCGGTCTGCCTGGACCCCTCTAGGACGATAGTCCTTCAAGGTTTTCCGTCTGATGAACCGTAATGGTGAAAGCGCTAACGGAATAAAGGAAATGTAAATGGATAATGTGATGTTCTGACATTTTTTATTATTATTCATCGCTGTACCAAGATAATCAACACTGAAAATATATATATATAAAGAGCACAAAAATGGTGCGAGAGACTCACGACATTAAATTAATTTACCTCAAATTTTCAGAGCACCTCGGCTCCTTCTTCAGGAGACACTCAGAACACACATTCAGAAAAAAAAATGATAAAGGAAAAAAAGAAAAAAAAATGATGAAAAAAAAGGAAAATAATGGTGTTATGTGGCTATGCTCTGGAAGGCATATCATAAAACCATGGCAGTCAAAAAATGAAGAGGGACGTTACAATGTAAGGCAGACAAATAAAATGGGACGTGAAAACCATCCATTCTGCTTAGACATGATCGCTAGGAAAGGAATTAGAGTAAAACGAGGGAATGAATGGCAGGAAAAAATGAATGAAATTAGACCGCCATCTAGCGGATAAACGGTATTACTACGAACATGGAATATTTATTGAAATTATCTAAGTTCCTAAAGAAAAATAACGGATACTGGAGAAAAATGGGCAAATAAAAGGGGAGATGAAATGAAAAATACATACAACACCTTTAAAAATAAGAAAAACAAGGCAAACACCCCTCAATAAAACATACATCCATACTGTAGCAAAGTGACCGGTGAACTGTACACGCGTGAGTCGGTATGAATAGAAAGTGGTATGACAAAAGGGGCGCTTTAAGGGGCAACCGAAAATAGGGAAAAATATATGGTTTTGAGACGAATTTTTTTCCCTGTGCTTTATATATATATATAATCTCTATAACGTTGTTATATTTTTTTCTAGTACATTAAACAATACAAATATATCTGGAGCGTGAAGAACACAGTTTCCGGAACAAAAACTTCTGAAAAGACCGGAAAATAGTTTGAGAACAAACGAGAATGCCTGATAAATGCAGGATTAGACAGGCGTAGGCTGCCCACTATAGTAGACGAAGACCGGGTCTATGTACGCCAGATTAAAACCAAGACCGTCTGGCTGGTGAGACCCTCTTCACCAGAGCAGGAGAAAATGAGGAAATTTGCCGACAACCTGCTGCTCATATTATATGCAGAAACTATTAAATGCTGTTTATTTAATATGAGCATGAACGCGTGCCCTGAATGCATAGGACTCGGATTGCTATTGGAGCACACGTGCGTGGAGTTCAGTCGGCAAGTGCAGGGCTATTTTGAAGATGCCTTGGATTCCATTGATAACAAGTACGTCGTAAGAAAATGGAAAAAAAAACATTTAGAAATTTCTGGAATGGTGAAGGAAATAGATCCCCTTTACATCTTCAAGTTCAGCTCCCAAGCTTGGTTGAATAGACATTTGAAGCACGATCTGGAGTGGAGAGAAAGTGCGGGCTGCTCTCCTACAGTTAGATTTGGTTTAAATTGAATTGTTTGATATGAAATACTAATTAAAACTTTGATAATTAAAAAAAGAAAATAACTTCATACTTCTAGGGATATTGATGAAAATGTCCATACGCACCTAAAATTCTGAAAAAATGTCTATAGGCACCTAATACGAAATTTCAGAAAATAGCTATATAATCACCGAATGTCATAAGGCACCCATTACTACTTTTACTTTGTTGAAGAATACAGGAATCTTGGTAAGGCCATTCCAAGTTTTTATTCTGTTTAGCGTCCACCCGGATGACAAAAACCTACCTACCTATTCAATTAAAAAACAAGAGGACGTAGAAAAAACGAAACAATTTTCAACATTTATTGAATTTCAAATCAATAAAACTGATTTTGAGAAAATATCTATATGCACCTTAACAGCACAAACAGTACCCCTATAGAACCACCCTGACAACTCATTTCGGAACTGCCCCTCACCAAACACCTTCGAAAAAGGGGAAAAATTACCGTGGTAGAAAAATGTCAAATTTGACGTCAGGGAAATCGACCTTTTGTGAGTTTTTTTTCACCACACATGCCGAAAACCTACGCGCACGCGGACGCTAAACAGAAATAAAACTTGGAATGGCCTAAACGCGATTTTACCCTGCAACACACTCTCGCTATATCTGAAAGGCCCTGTGCCACTACTTGGGTTATTAATCCCATATCATCTATCGTCTGCATGATCTTGAATTTTGTTAATTTCCCCAACCCTTTGAACAGAAAGACTTTAAAAGTTCGACTTTCATTCTCAACCTTTAACGATTCCAATCTACGCTGCCATCATTCATAAATCTGTACGAGTTCATCCTAACTTTTTTATTTTTAAAGTGACAGTGTCCCTGAAAAGTAATTAATTTTAAAAAATTTTGGAATACATATTTTTTCTTTTCACATGAAAGTATACATTCTCATTTGTATAAATTCAAATTTTCAGGCGAATCTAACTCGTACATTCGCAGTTATAGACCTTTAAAATTTGAATTTTGGGTGCACAGCTCTAATACATTTCACAGGCGCCAACTACAGTGTATTGAGTTTTTACAATAGAGGTATATGGAGATTCAATGATTAAAAGACTGACAATATTTGGGTAGTTACTGCATATTTTCAGATAAAACGTTTTATGACTCTTTTTTCCTCTTTCTAGACCCGTTGGAAAAAGTTTTACGTTTTCAATAAAATTTATTTTCAGGGACACTGCATCTTGAAGTAAATTGGCTTCACATTATTCAACATTTTGAAATGTAAATAGAAACTCTTTCATCCTCTTAAGCAAAACTTTTTTTTTCTAAAAAAACTATCGATTTTCTTTTAAAAAAAGCAACCACATAAAAGTAAAAAAGTCAATATTTGTGTCAAACTTACAAGTTTTTTTTATCTACAACTAAAAGGTTCACAGCTATGGATTCCAAGCTGTTCAAGTTAACAGCAACAAATTTATGGATGGCAGCGTAAGCAGGGTTTACATGTTACTGTTCGAAATGCATCAGAATCCCCGGGTTTTTCGTACCCATTTTCAAGACCAACCTTGCTCTTGTATACTCTTTATAAAACACGTATGGTGTTATCTTACACGCCCCTCATTAAAACAACTAAACGGCGCCTCGAGATATGCTGTGCTCTGCATATAACTGCTACATGCAGAGCACATGAGATCTCGAGACTTGTTAAAAAGATGTGGATTAAATCTCCTACTGGCGCCTCGTGACAATGAAGAGGTATCCGAGGGGATTGTGTCGAAAAAGAGATCTTGATAAAAGTTTACAACATTGTTGAAGCTTTCGATGCAAGTTAAAAATGTGTCATTCCAAAGCTTGTAATCATTCCGGTATTTAAAAATTGTATAGTAGCGAATTATGTCCCGTAAAAAATCCCTTTGATTTGTGGTCCGTCATAACTGTCACATAAAATATGGGTGAATGACATCATATTTTAAATACTATAGTATATGGAAGGGGATTAGGGTCACAATGCTATTTGACTTGCTTACATTCTTCATGCTTCATTCAATGTTTGATTAGTCCAAGTTCATTCTTCTTGCGTTCATTTTAACTTTCATCTTTGTGTAATTTTGCTTCCGTGCAATTTACGTTTGTCCTTCGTCAATGCATAATTGTCGTTTTACCATGCGTTATTACATCAGTCTTTCGTCCTAATGCTATGATTGCTTCGTCAATGCTTACTTCAATTTTGATACCAGATGGCGCGACCGCAAGTGCCAGTTCCTCGAAAGAACTTTGAAACACTCCCTGTCGTTGGAAATCTCTTTTACATTCTACTACAGTATCATTCGAAAAATAAGTTATATTCACACGAGAGGATAGGTCGCTGTATATATATTTGAAAGATATGCTATTATGAATTTGTAAATATTTGCTTTTGTATGCGTCAGATTTTTGTGACTTTTAACTCTATAAAATACCGACGTGAGTAGTAGGGTATACACTGTGCAGTCACTTTACAGTCAAATGACACGTCATGGGGTCTAGGGGTGACTCAACAGTCAAAGAAAGGCGGGGATCTCCAACAACACTAGGTTGCAGCACCCACAGCAAAATCCCAAAACACCCATGCAAAAAACACAGAACAGATACCCACAGAAAGAGACGCAAAAGGGACAAGGAACACCAACTCACAACATAGAAACATAAAAGACTACACATAAACCAACGAGAACAATGGGCAACCGGTACCGACTTAGGACGGCCATCTGCCAAGTAAATAGCAGACGGTGTGGTTATCCTGGATTACGTGCGCACAACCCTCTCACTTCTCCAGTTACCTAGAGTTCTCGAAGAACGTACAAATGTGGTGTAAAACAACCTCCTCACTGTAAGATGACGTCACACAAACAAGACCGCGAAACGCAGAGGCCCCAGAGACGCAGATGAATATGTAAATGGATATAAAAAGAGGGC